>BSBM01001166.1:4930000-5530000 GCA_027924585.1 Larix kaempferi | reverse complement strand
TCTGTGTTATAGAAGCTATTTGAATAAATTGTAAAGCATGTATTAACCTTGACACCTTGCAGCAGCTATGGATGATAGTCTGAGTTGTATTTGGTCTTGGTTAGACCTAGTTTGACCATGGAGGACCATGGGACATGAGATGTTGGACCTTATGATGATATGGATAGATGATATATGGTCCATGTACACATACAGGATGATTCTATGCAGCAGCTACAGGGTTATGATGATGATTCTTGGGATACAGCAGTGTTTGGTCATCTACAGATCATTATTATTGGTCTTGTTCCGGTACATTGGATATTTATTTTGATCATGCAGAGATTCATATGGTGTATGAGTACACATCTTGGATGGATTTGGACCTTCTGAGTCCAATGGGACAGTTTGTTTTCAGTTCCGGGCACTTACAGTGATGATTTAGCCTCAGTAGGCTGTCCTAGTGCAGTTTTGGTCTATTGGAGGCCCTGTCGGAGCAGAGATTGCTTTTATCCGGATGACCTAGGGCGCTGATGATGGAGGGGGGTGGTCCAGCCACTTGTTTTTACCATATTACCCCCCTCCCGGACACATTGGCACCCTCACCTTGACAGCGCCATCACTCCAGGAGGCAGTTTGGGCAGTTTCACGTTTCCCGAGGCATTTCAGGATTGGTAGAAATGGCTATTGAGGAAATCGATTTGGGCTACTGAGGCAAAGTTATGGCATGGGATGATCAGTGATGATAGATCGGGACCTTCCACACCTCCTCCTGCAGTTTCAGCTTCATCGGGGCCCGCATCCATCACTTATGGCACTTTCTGTGGATTTTTTGAGGTCTTTGAGGACCACGACTTCACCTTGGGAGGACCACGACTTCACCTTGGAGGCACGATTTGGTACTTTTATGATTATGTATTGGTTATTGTGCCATGGGGATTGACCAAGGAGGGATAAAATTACCCCTTGGACCCACCATGAGCCTCTTATGATATTTTGTCATCATGATTTGGTGGGATTCCCCTCTCCTAGGGCGACTTTGTCCACTTATGTTATATTTTATGTGTGATCCATGTATTATGTTGTTGAGCTCATCTCAACCATTGATTAGACATTTGTATCTTTTAATCTTAGCCACTCATTCAAAAAGTGGTTAGGGTTTTGATGCCTCTCCTTCCTATTTAAAGGAGAGAGCCTCTCATTGTAAAGGGACTTTTGGCTCTGGATTATTGGAATAGAAAATTATTATTGCATCTATCTCCAATGTTGTGGTGAATGTTTTTGGTGTTCGTTCGTTGGTTCTTCCTTTGCACTGAGTTATTGGAGATCTTGTTTGCCATATCTATTGTACCACGATTTTTGCATCTACAGGTGGAGGGCCGATTTGCTTGAAGGAGGAGGTATTGGTAGGGGAAGACTCTCCCTACTTCTTCTTTGGAGCTCTTCGTTGGTAACAGGGAGTATTACTGTCCCAGGACCTTCTATTTCATGTTACTATTTGCATTTCTCTTGTATTTCTTCCATGCTTGATCTTACTGATTGAATTTCATTCCTTGGTTTGACAGGTAGAGGAAGGCGCACTTGTGGACTTGGGCATCAAATTGGCAAGCAAATCAACAATCTCTCATTTGATCTCTGCGGGAATCTTCCTCAACATCAAGGCATCTCAACCACATCATTCAGGTATGATCTCAAGGTAAGTTCTATCTCCATAGTCTATCCAATTGTCAAAAACACTTAAAACCCTAATTAATCAAAACCCCAATTTTACATTTTCTTAGATCTACTGAGATCTAGTGGGTTGTTGGGCATGATATTGAAAACCCACCTCTATAGCATCCACGGCATCCCGGATCTATAGTTTGGTGAGGATTGGCCTCCGTTTGACCCCTCTCCCAAGCCAACCTAGCTTCTCCCAAGGAAGGCGCACTTCACCATTTGAGCAGGTTGACCTAGATCTAAGCGATGGGTGTTTGAGATTCCACTTGATTTGACATCTACACATCAAATAACATACACCCAGGTTGTCCCTTTCTTGAAATTCACCTTGTGGGCCCCATTCCACATTTTAAGGGATTTAATCCCCATTTTGGACCACTTGGAACTGTTATCACACAACTTGTAGTTGCCCCTAGAGATATCCCATCCGGGACGGTAGAGGAGCTAGGCAACTAAAGAGGTGACCCAAGAGATGCCACGGTTCCCAATGCAGGTGGGAGTCACGTCAACCGAGGCACTCTTCGCTTTAGGTCAAGGTGTAACTAGACCAAGGGGGAGACCCTATACCCCAATCACAGTTGATTGGACCCAAACAAAGGTTTCTACGGGTAGGTAAGTAATGAGTTGCGGAAACCAATGCAAGGCTAAGTGGACCTATGGGTTAAGGTAAGGTTGAAGGAGGTGTAAGAGTTTGTTAATGTTTCAACCTATGTATGGTTTAGGCCACATGATGGGGTATGATGACTAGGTATAATACCATTTGTTTACACAAGTGGGTCTAGTTTCTTGGGAAGTGTGAAATGGTTCTAGGTGGACCCACAAGGTGAAGTTAGGTGTGAGGTTGGTATTATAGGTTAGATCTAGGTTAGATCTATGAGTTTGAGTTGTTTCTAGGAGTACCCATGTATTAAATCTAAGTTTTGACACGAATCCCAAGGAGTGCGACTTGCTTGGTGATGGACTAGTGCCTTGTTTAGTGGGCTAATGGAGTCAAGAAGGATGTCAAAGTGTAGATCGGGACACCTAGAAGCCAAGTCAAGTGAAATGGATGTGATCCAATGGTTAGATCTTAATAGATCTAGGTTTTTGAGTAATGACCAAAAGTGGACCACAATTCCTTAAAACAAGGAATGCAATCCCCAAGGTAGATCGGGACAAAAGGACAATCTAGACCTAGGTTTCAAGGCATGGGCATTCCAAATCTCTGAAAATCTCAAACACCCACTTCGTAGAAGTGGTCCAACTCAAAACTTCAAGGGGGTGCGACTTTCTCAAGGAAGGGCAAAAGAAGGGTTTAGTGGACCAAACCAAGTCCAATGGCTACCCAAATGTAGATCCGGGATGTTAGTATCCCGATCTATGTTCCTTCAAAGTTTCAAGTAAATCCAATGGGTAGATCTTAGTAGATCTAAGTTTTAAGGTACCAAGAAGATCAAAAGGGGGTTTTAACCCCTCAAAACATGGAAAGATGTCCACAAGGTAGTTTTCACCAAAGCAAGGATATGGGTATAGGTTATCAAGTGTCTAGATGTCAAATCAAGTGGGATCTCACCTACCCATGTGCTAGATCTTACCCAACAAGCTTCTCTTAGGAAAATCGATTTAGGTTCAAGAAGGCTTTTTGCATTGAAAGGTGTGTCAATTTTTAGCCAATCACCACCAAACTATAGATCCAACTAGGGGTGGATCCTATAGAGGTGGGTTCTTAATATCTTTTCAATTGCAAGGGTAGATCTAAGTAGATCTAAAAAAATACCAAAATTGGGGTTTTGATTTAATTAGGGTTTTATGACCAATGGAGATAGAATGGATGAAAGAGACACATACCTTGTAGATCTTACCTCAATGGCTTATGGCCACCTTGCAAGTTGATAGCATTCTCCTATGTTTATATTCAAGAGTGAGATCCAAGTGCTCCAACCAAATCGCCCTTCTCCAAGATAGCCAAATCGTCCTCCTCCTACAAGACAAGATCAAAGAAACAAGTCAAGCAAGATGATTATGAAAATGGTAGAAAGATGTAATAGAAAGCATCAACTATGTCACGAAGATACAATAATGATACTCCCTGTCACAAGATCAACCCAAGAGAGAATATGTGGATCCCTCCAACAATAACCCTCAAAAAGTCGCCCTCCTCTCTCCAATTCGACTTTCCTGTCAAAAGGTTAGCAAAAACACCAAAATCCACAATGATACATAGAAGAGATACTTTATATTCAATATGCAAGAGAATCCAAAATGCAAGAGAGATGTGCTCCACAAAAAATCTTCTATTCCAATATTCCAGAGCTCCAAAGGTGAGCTATACAATGGGGGGTCTCCTCCTTATATAGGATAATAAAGACCAAAACCCTATACCACTCTACAATACTACATCAAATGAGTGGTTGAGATTATAAGATCTCATCATACAATCAATGGCTAGGATGACCCATAACATAATATCACATGGATCACTCAACATAACAATAGCGCCCTCACTAAATGGTACAATGGAGGGTGACGTCATCCCACAAGAGGGGTAGAAAGTACAATAATCCACCTCATGATGACTAGGACATGATAAAATAAGCACATGGTGGGGCTAGGAGGTATAAATCCTTGCTAGCTCACCCCAAGGCACAATAAAATAATAAAATATGTCCAATATAATGACAATGACCAAAACTGTCCTCAGAATCCATGACAGTCGAGCAATAAATGTCCTCCTGTGATCAATCTGGAGATACCCACATGGTGAAAACTGACTAGAAGATAATGAGATCACCCTGGAAGACCTCTGTGAAAACCAAATGCCAAAACCTTGCCTCAATTGCCCAAATCGATTTCCTCAGTGACCACTTTATCCCATTTTTTAACTGCCTCGGGAACTGTGAAAGTGCCAAAACTGCCTCCTAGGGTGCTAGCGCTGTCAATCTGAGCCCACCAGGCTCTCCGGGAGGGGGGATAAATGGTAATAACAAGTGGCTGGACCACCCCCTCCATCATCAGCGCCCTAGGTGAACTGGCCTCTCGGGGCCCCTGCTGCTCAGGCTGGGAAATCAGCCCCAAATCTGGTCAACAAGTGTAAAACTGCATCAATCACTGTCAGAAGTGCCCGGAACTGAAAGATAAGTGTCTCAATGGATCCAGAAGACCCAAATCCACTAGGAATGAGTACTCATACACCCTGGGTTGCCCTAATGGGCCAGCTGTAGGGTCCACCATATATGGACAATGTATAATCTGCTGATCTGTAATAATAATAACCTGCTGAACTGGATCAAACATCATCTGTATCATATGTCCATCATATGATATCATCATCAAACATGTGGGACCATAAATCATCATCAATAATCATCCATACATGGTCCACATCATCACGGATCCCAAGAATATATAATCAAGGATAAATCACATCAGTAGATTAAGACAATGTTTCTCTAATCATTCCCACAGCTAAGCTCAAAGTATAAATTCCATTCAGTGGCATTAATCAAGTTAATATATTCCGTGGTTATATAAAATTACTTGCACCATAGTTCAAATGACAAACTCACCCATTGGACATGGTCAAACTGCTAGTGAAGGATGAAGGCTAGGAGCAAGGTTGGGCCAAGGGTTTGACTTGTCTAACTTAACTCAAAAATACTTTGGACTGGGAAAAAAGGGGGAAGCTACAAACTCTGTGTTGGACAAAAGAACACGGGGGATGGCTGTGCCTCACAAATGGATAAGTTGTTTAGAGAGTGCTTATTCAACTTAGGCATCATGTCTACATCAAGTTGATCCAAGTTCATTAGGATCATTCAATTTATTTCCATGGCCTTTTTGGCCTACATAACCCTTCGGATTTCAGATGTGCTGAGAAGCACAACTAGTTGCAGCTTGCATCCAGGGCATGTTTTTCATATATTTATACAAGGTCAGCAATTGTTTAGATATAGCTTTTAAGAACTATTGCTTTTTGGACCTTTCTTATACTCTTCGAGGAGTATTTTTTTAGCTTTTCACTGCTCTTGCCCTTTTTTTTGTTTCCATGGGCGAATTTTCAGTTTCCATATATAGAACATGAGCTTTCAGTTTTAGCCAACAACATCTCAAGTGACTAGGGGGAGTTCGAGCCAAGGCCTACAATCCAACTCACCAAAGGCAAGTTCTGTCACCAACTCAGAGCCGAGACACTGAATAAACAGGGATGCGGTCCAAACACAGAGGTAGAAAAATGGGGAAGTCCTCAGTATCAGAAAGTCAAATGAGACATGTCAGGGTTTAAAGTCAGACAGGAAGGTCATGTATGGATGGAGGCAAGTGAATATGGAGCCTACACTAGCAGACACTTGGTGTCGGGGGAAAGACCATGTCTATGTAAGGTAAAATACCAGTAAGTTTTGTTAAATGACCTAAAAAGTGCAAGCAATTGTCCATTTTAAGATTTACAGTTCATTTTAAATAGTTTGCCACATCAGGAATAATATACCAAGCACATGCTATGATTATGACTAAATCAACAAGATAATAATCCACAGTCAGTGAGAACATATCCATAGATCATACAACATCATCATAATAATCATCATCATGCAACATCTGAAACACATCTGAAGTACATCTCTAGGCACTGAACTGAAACTGTAATGGGATAAGTGGTCACATCAGTCATCAAATCTGAACTCTCAAGGCTCAGCCTTGACACAAGGTCATAAAATCTGAATAATGTACTGCTCTGATCATAAGTGATCCAAAATATATAGCCATGCTCTGGAATAAGGAAGCTCTGGAATGTGCAGATATCTGCTGTACAAGAATAGTAGCCCCGCTACTATGGTGTGATAAACATCTGGCTCCAGCTGGGACAAGTGCTCTAAGGGAGAGAGCGCTTGAGAACCTCAGAATCTCTGGTCTCGAACTGCTCTGCATCAATCTTCAATCCAGCACTGCACCATCCTTGCTTTCAGCTTTTATCTTGCACCTGTTCCCTGCTCTCACAAAAACTAGAATACCATCATGGAGCATGTATGGGATAAAAACAAAACAAAACTGAAAACTAATCTAAAGCATAAACTGAAAATGCGTCAAAATATAAATTTAAACTAACATGGCATATATTATTATCATTTATCATTTTTATTTACTGTGCAGGAAGACAAGAGTACTTCTTTAATCAGGCAATCTCAACTTGCACAGGCAGCCAACAATATAAATGCTAACTATAATTTCTTAAACGTATGCAGGAGAAGAGACAAGCTTAGGAAGGAGCAAGACTCAACTCAGGCAGAAACAAGAAAAAGGACAATACTCGGCACACAAAAAGGAAAAATCACACAAATCCTACTGCTCAAGTGAGCTTATTCAAGACCTACCTACCCTACTCTAACCAATTAGCACAAATGTTAGGTAAAATCATAAATCCATAACCATTCATCAAATAAGTTAATGATTTTTCTTTGATTTTTGTTGATAAAGCAAGTCAAGATTGGATTAAAGATTACTGAATTTGAGACCACAATCTTCCTGACTTGTTTAGAAAATGAAGAAGGATTTGAATGGAGCAAAATGAAATCATGCCAAGGAGAATATTGACTGAAGCAGACATCCTCCATCAAAGAACTGATAGGATCATAAAATTTATGCAAATGATTGTGGATTTGACTTTCAATTGACTCAAAAGTGGAAGACTTATCCTCAAAAGAAATTGGGCAGGAGGGGTCATCTTCGGATGTTGACAATTCACTTGATGTTTGATTATTAACAGATTCAACAATAGGATCAAACAGGGGAAGGTTTTGATTTGAAAAATATACATCATCGGATTCATTTCCCCATCTTTCTAAGAAATTTTGCTCAAACATGTCATACCCAGAAATGCTATTGGGCTTCAAATCTAAGAACCAGATCTCAGCTCTTCCTTTGAAGGATGAAGCCAATAGTTTCATACACACATCCTCATGGGTTATGGATAAATCTTTAATAATTTCCCTAAAAAGTTCAAGGTGTCTTTTAGCAGATACTTCATGACTTCCATCAAATTTAGACAACCTTTCACGGGCTTGATGAGGGATATGATGAGGATACCCAACAATTTTTGAGAAGTCAAAAACTTTCAAACGACCAAAAGTCCTAGGCCGCTCAGAAGCAGCCATGGATGGCAAAAATTTATTTTTTTAAATTTTAATTTTTTTTTGTTATTAAATCAAGAACCTAAATACAAAAAGATGCACCCCATGGGTTCTAGATAATGATAGGATCGATCACCAGTGGAGTCGCTTATGTGGAGTCGCCAGGTAGATTTTAAAACTCTTCTACCAAGATGTATGTCGTTTTAAAGTGCAGGGATAGAGTGAGACAAAACAGGTATGATGAACCAAGGTAGGCCTCTACCTCCCCGGCAACGGCGCCAAAAATGTTATCACACAACTTGTAGTTGCCCCTAGAGATATCCCATCCGGGACGGTAGAGGAGCTAGGCAACTAAAGAGGTGACCCAAGAGATGCCACGGTTCCCAATGCAGGTGGGAGTCACGTCAACCGAGGCACTCTTCGCTTTAGGTCAAGGTGTAACTAGACCAAGGGGGAGACCCTATACCCCAATCACAGTTGATTGGACCCAAACAAAGGTTTCTACGGGTAGGTAAGTAATGAGTTGCGGAAACCAATGCAAGGCTAAGTGGACCTATGGGTTAAGGTAAGGTTGAAGGAGGTGTAAGAGTTTGTTAATGTTTCAACCTATGTATGGTTTAGGCCACATGATGGGGTATGATGACTAGGTATAATACCATTTGTTTACACAAGTGGGTCTAGTTTCTTGGGAAGTGTGAAATGGTTCTAGGTGGACCCACAAGGTGAAGTTAGGTGTGAGGTTGGTATTATAGGTTAGATCTAGGTTAGATCTATGAGTTTGAGTTGTTTCTAGGAGTACCCATGTATTAAATCTAAGTTTTGACACGAATCCCAAGGAGTGCGACTTGCTTGGTGATGGACTAGTGCCTTGTTTAGTGGGCTAATGGAGTCAAGAAGGATGTCAAAGTGTAGATCGGGACACCTAGAAGCCAAGTCAAGTGAAATGGATGTGATCCAATGGTTAGATCTTAATAGATCTAGGTTTTTGAGTAATGACCAAAAGTGGACCACAATTCCTTAAAACAAGGAATGCAATCCCCAAGGTAGATCGGGACAAAAGGACAATCTAGACCTAGGTTTCAAGGCATGGGCATTCCAAATCTCTGAAAATCTCAAACACCCACTTCCTAGAAGTGGTCCAACTCAAAACTTCAAGGGGGTGCGACTTTCTCAAGGAAGGGCAAAAGAAGGGTTTAGTGGACCAAACCAAGTCCAATGGCTACCCAAATGTAGATCCGGGATGTTAGTATCCCGATCTATGTTCCTTCAAAGTTTCAAGTAAATCCAATGGGTAGATCTTAGTAGATCTAAGTTTTAAGGTACCAAGAAGATCAAAAGGGGGTTTTAACCCCTCAAAACATGGAAAGATGTCCACAAGGTAGTTTTCACCAAAGCAAGGATATGGGTATAGGTTATCAAGTGTCTAGATGTCAAATCAAGTGGGATCTCACCTACCCATGTGCTAGATCTTACCCAACAAGCTTCTCTTAGGAAAATCGATTTAGGTTCAAGAAGGCTTTTTGCATTGAAAGGTGTGTCAATTTTTAGCCAATCACCACCAAACTATAGATCCAACTAGGGGTGGATCCTATAGAGGTGGGTTCTTAATATCTTTTCAATTGCAAGGGTAGATCTAAGTAGATCTAAAAAAATACCAAAATTGGGGTTTTGATTTAATTAGGGTTTTATGACCAATGGAGATAGAATGGATGAAAGAGACACATACCTTGTAGATCTTACCTCAATGGCTTATGGCCACCTTGCAAGTTGATAGCATTCTCCTATGTTTATATTCAAGAGTGAGATCCAAGTGCTCCAACCAAATCGCCCTTCTCCAAGATAGCCAAATCGTCCTCCTCCTACAAGACAAGATCAAAGAAACAAGTCAAGCAAGATGATTATGAAAATGGTAGAAAGATGTAATAGAAAGCATCAACTATGTCACGAAGATACAATAATGATACTCCCTGTCACAAGATCAACCCAAGAGAGAATATGTGGATCCCTCCAACAATAACCCTCAAAAAGTCGCCCTCCTCTCTCCAATTCGACTTTCCTGTCAAAAGGTTAGCAAAAACACCAAAATCCACAATGATACATAGAAGAGATACTTTATATTCAATATGCAAGAGAATCCAAAATGCAAGAGAGATGTGCTCCACAAAAAATCTTCTATTCCAATATTCCAGAGCTCCAAAGGTGAGCTATACAATGGGGGGTCTCCTCCTTATATAGGATAATAAAGACCAAAACCCTATACCACTCTACAATACTACATCAAATGAGTGGTTGAGATTATAAGATCTCATCATACAATCAATGGCTAGGATGACCCATAACATAATATCACATGGATCACTCAACATAACAATAGCGCCCTCACTAAATGGTACAATGGAGGGTGACGTCATCCCACAAGAGGGGTAGAAAGTACAATAATCCACCTCATGATGACTAGGACATGATAAAATAAGCACATGGTGGGGCTAGGAGGTATAAATCCTTGCTAGCTCACCCCAAGGCACAATAAAATAATAAAATATGTCCAATATAATGACAATGACCAAAACTGTCCTCAGAATCCATGACAGTCGAGCAATAAATGTCCTCCTGTGATCAATCTGGAGATACCCACATGGTGAAAACTGACTAGAAGATAGTGAGATCACCCTGGAAGACCTCTGTGAAAACCAAATGCCAAAACCTTGCCTCAATTGCCCAAATCGATTTCCTCAGTGACCACTTTATCCCATTTTTTAACTACCTCGGGAACTGTGAAAGTGCCAAAACTGCCTCCTAGGGTGCTAGCGCTGTCAATCTGAGCCCACCAGGCTCTCCGGGAGGGGGGATAAATGGTAATAACAAGTGGCTGGACCACCCCCTCCATCATCAGCGCCCTAGGTGAACTGGCCTCTCGGGGCCCCTGCTGCTCAGGCTGGGAAATCAGCCCCAAATCTGGTCAACAAGTGTAAAACTGCATCAATCACTGTCAGAAGTGCCCGGAACTGAAAGATAAGTGTCTCAATGGATCCAGAAGACCCAAATCCACTAGGAATGAGTACTCATACACCGTGGGTTGCCCTAATGGGCCAGCTGTAGGGTCCACCATATATGGACAATGTATAATCTGCTGATCTGTAATAATAATAACCTGCTGAACTGGATCAAACATCATCTGTATCATATGTCCATCATATGATATCATCATCAAACATGTGGGACCATAAATCATCATCAATAATCATCCATACATGGTCCACATCATCACGGATCCCAAGAATATATAATCAAGGATAAATCACATCAGTAGATTAAGACAATGTTTCTCTAATCATTCCCACAGCTAAGCTCAAAGTATAAATTCCATTCAGTGGCATTAATCAAGTTAATATATTCCGTGGTTATATAAAATTACTTGCACCATAGTTCAAATGACAAACTCACCCATTGGACATGGTCAAACTGCTAGTGAAGGATGAAGGCTAGGAGCAAGGTTGGGCCAAGGGTTTGACTTGTCTAACTTAACTCAAAAATACTTTGGACTGGAAAAAAGGGGGAAGCTACAAACTCTGTGTTGGACAAAAGAACACGGGGGATGGCTGTGCCTCACAAATGGATAAGTTGTTTAGAGAGTGCTTATTCAACTTAGGCATCATGTCTACATCAAGTTGATCCAAGTTCATTAGGATCATTCAATTTATTTCCATGGCCTTTTTGGCCTACATAACCCTTCGGATTTCAGATGTGCTGAGAAGCACAACTAGTTGCAGCTTGCATCCAGGGCATGTTTTTCATATATTTATACAAGGTCAGCAATTGTTTAGATATAGCTTTTAAGAACTATTGCTTTTTGGACCTTTCTTATACTCTTCGAGGAGTATTTTTTTAGCTTTTCACTGCTCTTGCCCTTTTTTTTGTTTCCATGGGCGAATTTTCAGTTTCCATATATAGAACATGAGCTTTCAGTTTTAGCCAACAACATCTCAAGTGACTAGGGGGAGTTCGAGCCAAGGCCTACAATCCAACTCACCAAAGGCAAGTTCTGTCACCAACTCAGAGCCGAGACACTGAATAAACAGGGATGCGGTCCAAACACAGAGGTAGAAAAATGGGGAAGTCCTCAGTATCAGAAAGTCAAATGAGACATGTCAGGGTTTAAAGTCAGACAGGAAGGTCATGTATGGATGGAGGCAAGTGAATATGGAGCCTACACTAGCAGACACTTGGTGTCGGGGAAAGACCATGTCTATGTAAGGTAAAATACCAGTAAGTTTTGTTAAATGACCTAAAAAGTGCAAGCAATTGTCCATTTTAAGATTTACAGTTCATTTTAAATAGTTTGCCACATCAGGAATAATATACCAAGCACATGCTATGATTATGACTAAATCAACAAGATAATAATCCACAGTCAGTGAGAACATATCCATAGATCATACAACATCATCATAATAATCATCATCATGCAACATCTGAAACACATCTGAAGTACATCTCTAGGCACTGAACTGAAACTGTAATGGGATAAGTGGTCACATCAGTCATCAAATCTGAACTCTCAAGGCTCAGCCTTGACACAAGGTCATAAAATCTGAATAATGTACTGCTCTGATCATAAGTGATCCAAAATATATAGCCATGCTCTGGAATAAGGAAGCTCTGGAATGTGCAGATATCTGCTGTACAAGAATAGTAGCCCCGCTACTATGGTGTGATAACAGGAACACTTAAACTCAGATCTACAAAGATCTAACCGGTGGATTGCCACAAAATTACAGATCCATACCCCTACTTGACTGATCTACCCGGATCTAAAGTTTGGATGCCATCCGACATGATTTGACCCACCTAAACCCTGATTGAAGCCTCCTTAGGGAAAGTCGCACCACCTTGGAGAAGTGAGTTCACTCACTTCGAGGAACTGGGTACTTGAGATTTTTGGAGATCTAAAACCGGAATAATTCAAAACCTAGGTCTAGACTGTCACTTTGCCAAATCTTGCCTTGGGGACTGCATTCCTTGTTTTAAGGGATTGTGGTCCACTTGGGTCAAACCTAGATCTAGACACATTTAAACATCAAGACCTATACTGTCCACTTATCTCATGTTGTAGGAGTCCTAAACCATAAGTCAACCCTACTTTGACTCCACTCCCCAATTCCCAAGGCACTGGTTTATCTCCAAGACAACCCAACTCTCCTAGATTGTTGGATTGACTTGTGGTTTGACTTTTGCATGGTGAACTATACCTTTGAAGACATCATGAACCATAGTCAAGATTGTCTCATGTACTAGTTAGCCCCAATCTGACCCCTAAACAACCCTGCATTGGACACGGTTCCCAAGGCAGTGGATCTTTGACATTGACCTAGTACACTAGCCCTAGATCTCACTTTAAACATTGTAAGTCACTTTCACTTCAACTATGAACCAAAGCTATACCTATTAAACCCCTCACTTGGCTTGTGACTTCATCCTTAGGTCTAGGATAAACCATACACCTAACTTCAACTAGAAATACCCTGATTTGGTGTCTTGGTTTTGATCTCTCCTGTCGGGAGTAGATCGGGTCTCCCCCTTTGTTGTCTGGGCTAGATAACATAAAGTGAAGGTTGCCTCGACTGGCGTGACAACCATATATTGGAGGTCGAGGTGATCGTGGTTGCACCTATTGAGTTGCCCTTCCCTATTGCCATCCATGACTGGATCCATCCATAGGGGTAACTACATCCTAGGTGATAACAGTAACATTCAAAGAAGAGCAAGGAGAAGATCCAAACCAAACAATAAACCAAGAAACAATCTCCTTTTTGTACTAGCCTTCAAAGGCTTCCAGGTTTCATTGCAATAATTTGTTTATCTTAAGTTTCTCAAAGAAGACCTTTCAAGGGTTAAATTCCCAAAGGCAATTGTATAAAATTAGTAAAAAGTTCAAGTGGAGGGGTCCTCCACTTTTTGGGTTTCTTCCCCATTTGGGGAAGAGTGTTGTGTCTAGTTAGCTTAGATCTTTTATTTCACTATTTAGATTAGTCTTTTTAATTCACTTTTTCTCTTCCAAGTTTTGACTGGAGGTAGTATCCTTGGGATTTCATCCCAAGGGCAGGACCACATAACTTTGTGGTTCCTCCTCTCTCCCCGTTAGTTTCCTTGGTCGAAGTTTCAGCTAGCTGAAAAGTTCTCAAGTGCTAGCGGTTCTTATAGGTTGACCTTGTTCGGAGGTTGATCCCACCTTAGAGTAAATCTGTTTGGTAGAACACTAAATTTTACTTTCTGTTATCTTTAGAAGCATCATAATATCTTGTTGTTAGTCATTTTCC
The DNA here is from genome assembly GCA_027924585.1 of Larix kaempferi. Classification (NCBI taxonomy): domain Eukaryota; kingdom Viridiplantae; phylum Streptophyta; class Pinopsida; order Pinales; family Pinaceae; genus Larix; species Larix kaempferi. The sequence continues at coordinate 5,515,881 of BSBM01001166.1, read as the reverse complement.
TGTTTCAGATCCATTCAAAGGTTTCATTTTATCTTCAGGTTACAACACAACTGCTTCACTTTTTCTTTAAAATAAACAAAGCCTCTTGAACTTGGCCAAATCCAAGTCAAGAGCACTCTCTGTCGGAGAGCATTGTAGACTTGCATTTTCCCCTTGCATTAGGCATTTTAGATTAGAAAAGTCTCTTAAACTTTGGTCTTAAGACTAAGTCAAGAGCGCTCTCTATTGGAGAGTTGAATGGTGCTCTTAATTAATAAAACATTTCAACTTACCTCCCCCTTAATTAATTTATTTTTGGTTGATTATCCAACACCCGTATGCTCTGCCAACCTGAAAAGGTTGGGCTAGTACTTAGAAAGGTGAAGGACTTGCTAAACTTACAAGTGATAACATAATTAAAACTTTACCCAAATCCAAAACCAGGGTCAAATCACTGAGGTTGCTTCCTGAAACAGGTGGTGTCGGGAATCCACTGTCAGACTCGAGGGTGGTCAAGCCATTGTACACTTATCCTCTGCAATCTGGGTGCTCCCAACCTATCATCTAAGAGGTTGCCAGTATTTTTCCTGGTTAAGGTTTTACTCTTTTGATATCCTTGGTTTTAGCTTAATAATCAAGAACACCTAAAACACTTAAAATTTACCAAGAACAATTTCAAAACGATCTCACAAACAATTACTTTGAGACTTACATTTTCCAGCATCACAAGCATCTCTTTCGACTCCATTTGGCACTGGTCTTTAAAAACTCTTATGTATCTTCTGAATCTGGACCATATGTCCTTGTCATTTGTTTGATCTTTATCTTGTGGATGCTTTGTTTTAATTATTAGTCAAAGTAATTGTTCATCTTCTAAATTGTATCTTGTAAATTTGCAACATGGATTGCGTGTTTAATTGTGTTCTCATCATCATACAAAAAACTCCTAAACAACACCCATCCGTATCACTTCATCAAAAACATTAGAAAACACAAGAACCTTAGTGAAACTCTTTTTTAGGGACTACCCCCCTTGGCTTCGTTAGGAGTTAGCCTAAACGGAGGAGCTGGGATTCAGGTGACAGTACCTGGCTCATTGCTTGCCCCCAAGGCCACACCTCTCCCCACTTCTAGTGAGGGAGACAACTTTCGAAAGATTTCCGTTGCTAGTGTGCAATCTGGCGGACAACAGGGCCCACATACTCTTATTTATGATACTATATGATGGACATATGATTCAGATGGTGATTGATACAGTTCAGCAGGTTCTATTATTACTTCAGATCATCAGATTATGCACTGTCCATCTATGGTGGACCCTACAGCTAGCCCATCAGGGAAACCCATGGTGTATGAGTACACATTCTTAGTAGATTTGGGTCTTCTGAATCCAATGAGACACTTATCTCTCAATTCTGGGCACTTCTGACAGTGATAGATGCAGTTTTACATTTGTTGACCAGATTTGGGGCTGATTTCCCAGCCTGAGCAGCAGGGGCCATGAGAGGCCAGTTCACCTAGGGTGCCGTATGAGGAGGGGGTGGTCCAGCCACTTGTTATTACCATTTATCCCCCCTTCTGGAGAGCCTGGTAGGCTCAGTTTGACAGCGCAGGTGCCTTAAGAGGCAGTTTCAGCACTTTCACAGTTACCGAGGCAGTCCAGAGATGGGATAAAGGGTCACTAAGGAATTCAATTTGGGCAATTGAGGCAAGGTTTTGGCACTTGGTTTACACAGAGGTCTTCCAGGGTCAACCCCATATCTTCCAGCCAGTTTTCACCACTTGGGTTGGTCCACAGAGGCTACAGGAGGCCTTTTACTGCTTGTCTGTCACAGATTTTGAGGACAAATTTGATCATTTATATTTATCTTGGACATATATTATTTTATTGTGCCATGGGGATGAGCTAGTAAGGATTTATGCCTCCTAGCCCCACCATGAGCTCCATGTGTCATGTCCTAGTCATATGAGGTGGGCTGTTGTACTTTTAGCCCCTCTAGTGGATGACGTCACCCTCCTTGAATATCTTTTAGTTATGATGTCATCATTATTTGAGTGATCCATGTGTTATATTGTTATATTTCATCTTAGCCATTGATCATGTATTGAGATCTTTTAATCTCAACCACTCATTTTGTTGTAAAATGGTTTTGAGATCTAGGGTTTTGGTCTTTATTATCCTATATAAGGAGGAGACCCCCTATTGTATAGCTCACCTTTGGGCTTTGGAAAACTTGGAATGAAAAGAATATTTTGGAGATCTACTTCTTGGCTTTGATTGGGTTGCTCTTGCCTGTGTTCTTGGATATCTTGCTTCTAGACATTGTTTGCTTTTCAGGTGAAATCGACTTCAAGAGAGGGAGGCCGAATTGCTCAAGCTAGCTCATTGATTTTGCTTTGTGGGAAGATTGTAGGGGTTGCTCACATCCCCCATGGGCAAATCGACTTCATAGATAGGGATTTTTTCAATTGTGCTTTGTCCATTGATTACTTTCTTGATATGACATGCTTAGATCTTATGGATTTGTAGATCAAATCTAACTTGATGTAGTTTGATTTTGTAGGTTTTCATGACATATTTCCTCCTAGGGTTTGAATGCTATTGGTTGAAGACACTTGGATCAAGCTTGGAATTGTAACTAGGGCAAGAATTCTCCATATGCTAAGAGGCTGCAAGCTTTTGAGGTAGGATCTACAAGGTACGTATTGATTTCGCTTGCTATCCATCCCATTGGTCAAAATTACATTAAAATCAAAACCCTTATTTTTTTGTTTTTCTTAGATCTACTTGGATCTAGCCTTGCTCTTGAAAATATATTGAAAACCCACCTCTATAGTATCCACGGCAATTCGGATCTATAGTTTGGTGGTGATTGGGTTCCATTTGACACACTTTTCAAGGCACTTAGCCCTCCTTGAGAAAAATCGCACCACTTGGGAGAAGCTAATTTGGTTGGTTCCAAGACATGGGTAGGTGAGATCCCACTTGATTCATACTCCCCTCACTTGATAAACTACCCCTAGTGTGTCACTTCTTTGATTTCTGCCTTGTGGGCCCCATTCCTCATTTTGAGGGTTGTGCCCCACTTGGGTCAATTTGGTGATACATTTTCAATCTCAGATCTATGGAGATCTAGCCATTGGATCCCCTTGATTTTCAAGATCCACATTGATCACTGCCTAAACTACTTGGATCTATAATTTGGTGGCCATTGGACTTGTTTTGACACACCTTTCCATGCTTTAAACCCTCCTTGGGCAAAGTCGCACTCCTTGGTTGTTTGAGTTTGTCCACTTCTAGGGTGTGGGTGATTGTGATCCCACTTGATTTGGAAAGACATACCTTGAAGCCTACATTTAGTATCTCACTTAGTGAAGTTCTGCCTTGGGAATAGCATTCCTTGTTTTGAGGAAAGTTGTCCACTTGGGTCACTTAGTGAAATATTAAATCTAGTAAGATCCATGCGGCAGAAAATTTAGGACGCAAGATCCATATTGAAGAATATATATATAATTGAATTGATAAGATGCTTAACGCTTTACAAGAGCTCGCCTTTTATAAGGTTGGAGCATTTCTTACGAAGGGTTACGTCCCTTCAAATAAACTAATTAATAATTTAATGATTAATTTGATACAATATTTAATATTCATAGCAATCCACCCATCACACCTCAAATAGCCCACTTGATTTGTATCCTAGGTGTCCTGATCTACAATTTGAGATATCTTTTGACTCCATTAACCCATCCATCAAGGCACTAGTCCACCTAGGGCAATTCGCACTCCTTGGGATGTGTGTCAACTACTAGATCCCATATGTGGGTATCCCTATTTTCACCTTAGATCTATAGATCTACTCTTCACATACCCCTTAGTATCATTTGTACCCCTAACTTCACCTTGTGGATCCCATTTGAGCCATTTCCATATCCCAAGGAAGTGGGTCCCACATGTGTATTTCATGGTACAAGATCTTGTCCTTTAATCTCATTATGTGTCCTAAATTAGTCATTGGTTGAAACACAAATCACTCCTTAAGTCTCCTTCAACCATACCTTAACTTATAGGTCCACCTAACCTTGCATTGGTTTCTGTAACTTGTCTTTTACTTATCCCTAGGAACCTTTGTTTGGGTCCAATCATCTTTGATTGGTTATAGGGTCTCCCCCTAGGTCTTGATTCATCTTGATCTAAAGTGAAGAGTGCCTCGGTTGATGTGACTCCCATCTTGCATTGGGAACCATGGCATCTCTTGGGTCACCTCTTTAGTTGTCTATCTCCTCTACCATCCCGGATGGGATACCATTAGGGAGAACTACAAGTTGTGTGATAACAAAGCCTTTTTAGTTGATCTTTAGGGCATCAAGCTCTACTCTTCTTACTCTTTCTCTCCATAAAATTCTCATCTTCTTGGTTACTGGTTTGTGGTATTTTCATATCTGTTTGTTTAGTAGGATTATAAAAAAAAATTAGATCTAAAAATTATATGCATAGATCTAACATGCTTTAAATTTTCATTTCATAAGTTTGGGTCTTGCTTAAAAGAGTTCATTAGATAATTTTTACAACTCAAAATTGTCAGATTTGTTTAATGATTTCTTATATCAAAGTTTAAAAGTTCATATCAAGCATTTTAGTGCTTCATTGGATTCCTTTTAAAGGCTGTCCAAGACCCTAAGTGGGTGGCTTTTTAGCCATTCCATCTTAGTTCATTTTCTTGTACTTAACTAGCTTTTTTTACTTAGTTTTTTCTAGTATTTTGATGTTGCCCAAAAAACACTTTTAAAGTGATTTTGGGCACTTTTTGGACTAATAATGTTTGCTGGTTTTTGTACTATGACAGCAGGTCAAAGGATCTTAAGCACTTTTTTCAACCATTTGGGATGATCCAAAACTTCCTTTGCACCTCACCTTTCTTCCACTACTTTGCTTCCATCTTTGTAACCTCTTCTCTCCATATCTGTAAGGAGAAAGGGGAGTTCTTTACTTTCAAAATTAAGCATTGTAATTGGTAATAAAAGTATTTTTGAATTATGCTCACAGAGCTTGCTTTCATCCCCCCAGGGGGGATTGGTGTTGGTTCGGAATTTTTGTGTTTGTTGTCAATTTTTGCAAACTTAAGCGATTTTTAACATTAGATTAGTTTAACTTAAAATTAACCAAGTAGATTAAAATTTAACGTCTTGGTCCAATCCAAATATTGGGCCATTGACACACTCAAGACGTAGGAACAATTTGTTTTATTTTTGCAGACCGTATACTTTTTTCGCTACAATATTGTTTATCTTTTGCAAAGAAGTAATTCGGATACTAACCCACTACCTCGATAGTGTAGTAATTAGAAAACATTTACTTTTCAGTCATCTACAATCCAAAACACCCCCTTGCTTTCCCGAAGTAAGGTTTCAGGACAAGGGCTTGCCCGAGTAGTGGCCCAAAAAGAGACTCTTGGGGCTTAAAAAAGTAAAATACTGGTTCTAAAAAACTTAAAATTTCCAAGGCTCTTCCCCGTATGCTCTGTGGCCACTGCAACATAGTCTGAACATGTTGGCACACATCAGAAAGGGATGAGTGACTAGTAATAGGTTCTAACACATCCCAAATAAACCATCTATTTGTGAAAATCCGGCACAAATCGTTCATTCTTCTATTGTGGGCAAATTTCTCAAAGGGCGTGGGAAAACCCTGGATATCGACCTCCAGGAAACCGTTAGGCTATACCCTCATTTGGTATAGCATCTGAACACCTCCTTGGGACTCTGATCCATCCCACATGTCTGAGTGAGAAACTACACAGCTGAATTTCGGACATATTCCCTATACCTTTTGGTATATGGGGAATCCCCCAGCCTTTAATAAAAAGATCATTACCACATTAATTTTAAAATTGACCAAGAACATTTGCACAATATTTTCTTTTCAGCATTACAAGCAGCAACATAGTTTTGACTCCATTCTTCAACACTGGTCTCTTTATTTATCATTGCAAATTATTTTCAATTGTTATCATGTGTTGAATGATTTGTTAATCATGTTCAATTTATATGTTGTTTAGATCTTTATGCTGCTATACTTCAAGTTATATTGCGAATCTCTTATGTCAGTTTTATCATTATTAAAAAACTCCTAAAAAACTAATTTATCCACTTTACTAGCTTTAGCTTAACTAGCCTTAGCAACTTTAGGGTCCACCCCCCTTAGCTTCGTTAGGAGTTTTCCTAAACGGAGGAGTCAAGAATCAAGTGACAGTACTTGACTCGAGGCTTTCCCCCAAGGACACACTTAGTGGCTTGAAGATTTCTGCCACACTTACCCCAGGTGTGTTTTCCGTTGGCAACAAGGATTAAATGGAAACAACACTGGAGGAGGTTACTACTGACAGGTGTTAGATGTGAGACTTCATAACAAGAAACTACAGGAAGTGAGATCAACCTCAACTATTGTTGAAATGAATGCCTTGATCATTGTTATCGTGAGAAACTTTTGTTAGTGCTTTCTTTCCAAGGGATTGATGATATGAGTATTGGTTCATATTGAAGCAGAGAAGGCACGTATGGGGCAAGAGATCAATGCATTAGTATGGGAATAGCAACAGGATAATAGTAAGAAATCAGAGATATGACATTATGCTTTGGCGTAGATTTGATTGCATCAACCAGCGAAATGTCAAAGGAGGAGAGTGTATACAGGTTGAGTTGTTTGAGAAACCAAGAGGAGCCAACACTTCTTTTGTTCCCAAAATTTTTGTGCAGGGGTGGTTCCTAAGTAAAGGAAAATACAGGTGGTGATGTTGGCAAACAAAGAGGACATGCTTAAGGGTAAATTGGAACAACTTGCAAACAAGGTAGCTAAATTCAAGGAAACGCTTAGGTACCTAACAAAGATCAAGAAACTAAAAGCAAGACTTGGAGAAAGCAATAGAAAGGTGAAAATGTTGGAGTCAGAGATTGAGAGGGGAAACTAAAGAATGCTCAAGATAGTGAGAGTGAAAACGGGGGTAGCTCGAGGTCTTATAGCACATATGGAAGCTCAAAGATAGAGGATTTCAGGACCCCCAATAATATTTTAGAAGTTAACACCTTGGGCTTGGACAGCAAAAAAACAACTCTCACAGAGATGACAAAGAGGCATAGTGAGCCTTTCAACGGACCTAGAAAAAACACAATCATGAAAGCTCTACCAGCTAAACTAAAAATTTATTTTTCTTAACTCCTTTTTGTTGGCCCGAGCAAGTTTCAGTTAAGACAGTATGTCCAGTAAAACTAAACAATCTTCTATAATAATGAAGGAATTAACTGTTGGCAGTGTTTTTTCTATTAAAGTAGCATTTATGGTCCTAAAAATGTTATAATTTTGAGGTTGTCAGTGGAAACCAAAATAGACAGAAATTGTGTGATAGAAATTTTGTAGGAGCCTATTATAGGGAATAGCTCAGGGTTGTATTTATTTATTCAAAAATAATAAACAAAAGAAAATTTGTTTTGTTTCTGTAAAAGAAAATTTATGTTGTTCTTTTCACTTTCTTTTGCTTTAAAAGAAACATGGGCATCTTTTCAAAATGTTGTCATGCACAGAGGGATTCCTAGGAAGAGGCATTTACATCACGTTTACATTTCTTGATCATTTCTCCAAGAATCACTACCTTCTATATTGACCTTTCCAATCTCTACAGAAATCATGCTTGCCATGTGTTAACAAATGAAAATACACAGAAGGCTTCATTATCTTGCAAAATTAAAAATAATGAAAATTGATATACATCTACTATAGTCTACTTATGAAATTCATACTAAGGAGCCAAATGAAAATGTAAATATTTATCATCCCTGATAGAAGATTGTACAAATTATTTCTTCCTATATATGTCACATTATCCATTAGTTTAATCTTTAAAAGCAAGTTTTAATCCCGGTGAATGTGTTATCACACCATAGTAGCAGGGCTACTATTCTTGCTTAGCAGATATCTGCACATTCCAGAGCTTACATTATTCAGAGCTTGGCTATGATGACTTTGTATCTTGAGATCACTCATGATCAGAGCAGTGTATTATTCAGACTTATGTTAGACCTTGTGTCAAGGCTGAGCCTTGAGAGTTCAGATGTGATGACCGATGTGACCGTTTATTCCATACAGTTTCAGTTCAGTGCCTAGAGATGTATTGCAGCAGTGTTTCAGATGATATATGATGATTATTCTTATGATGATGATGTATGACCTATGGATTTATGATCATTGACTATGGATTATTATCTTGTTGCTTTAGTCATGTTCATAGCACTAGCTTGGTATATGATTCATGATGTGGCAAACTTTATAAACTGATAAATTATAAAATGGACATTTTACTTACACATTTAGGTTGTTTGACAAAACTCACTGGTTTATCACCTTGCATAGATATGGTCTTTCTTGACACCATTTGTCTGCTAGCTTAGGCTCCACTTTCACTTGACTCCATCCATCCATGACTTTCCTATTTGCCTTTAACCCTTGACTTGTCTTACTTGACTTTCTGATATTGAGGACGTCCCTTTTTACTACCTCTGTGTTTGGACCGCATCCTTGTTTGTTTAGTGTCTCGACTCTGAGTTGGTGACAAAACTTGCCTTTGGTAAGTTGGATTGTAGGCCTAAATCATTCTGGTCGGTTGTCCCGATGTTTGGCACTGGCATGAACTCCCCCTAGTCACTTGAGATGTTGTTGGCTAAAACTGAAAGCTCATGTACTACTTATGGAAACTTATGTAAATTCACCCATGGAAACTAAAAAGGGAAAGAGCAATGAACTGCTAAAAATACTCCTCGAAGAGTACAAGAAAGGTCCAAAAAGCAATGGTTCTTAAATTCTATATCTAAACAATTGTTGACCTTATATATATAAAAACATGCCCTGGATGCAAGCTGCAATTAGTTGTGCTTATCAGCACACCTGAGATCCGAAGGGTTATGTAGGCCAAAAAGGCCATGAAATGAAATTGAATGATCCTAATGAACTTGGATCAACTTGATGTAGACATGATGCCTAAGTTGAATAAGCACTCTCTAAACAACTTACCCATTTGTGAGGCACAATCATTCCCCGTGTTTATTTTGTCCAGCACAGAGTTTGTAGCTCCCCCTTTCTCCCAGTCCAAAGTGTCTTTTAGTTGAGTTTAGACAAGTCACACCCTTTACCCAACCTTGTTCCTAGCCTTCATCCTTAGCTAGCAGTTAGATCATGTCCAATGGGTGAGTTTGTCATTTAAGCTATTGTGCAAGTAAATATAAATAACAACGGAATGAATGAATATGTTTAATGCCACTAAATGATGTTATGCTTTAATTTAAGCTGTGAGTATGATTAGAGGAACGTGTCTTAGTCTAATGATATGATTTATCCTTGGTTATATATTGACCTAGTCAAACCCAGTTTGACTATGGTCATTTCTTGGGATCCGTGATGATGTGGGCCATGTATGCTTATGGATGATGATTGATGGTCCCACATACTCTTGATGATGATACTATATGATGGACATATGGTTCAAATGATGATTGATGAAGTTCAACAGGTTTTATTATTACTTCAAATCATTAGATTATGCACTGTCCATGTATGGTGGACCCTACAGCTAGCCCATCTGGGCAACCCACGGTGTATGAGTACACATTCTTGGTAGATTTGGGTCTTCTGGATCCAATGAGACACTTATCATTCAGTTAGCACTTCTGGCAGTGATAGATGCATTTTTCCACTTGTTGACCAGATTTGGGGCTGATTTCCCAGCCTGAGCAGCAGGGGCCATGAGAGGCCAGTTCACCTAGGGAATTGTATGAGGAGGGGGTGGTCCAACCATTTGATATTACCATTTACCCCCACTTCTGAAGAGCCTGGTGGGATCAATTTGGCAGCGCAGGTGCCCTAGGTGGCAATTTCAGCACTTTCACAGTTACCGAGGCAGTCAAGAAATGGGATAAAAGGGTCACTGAGGAATTCTATTTGGGAAATTGAGGCAAGGTTTTGACACTTGGTTTTCACAAAGGTCTTCCAGGGTGAACCCCCTATTTTCCAGCCAGTTTTCATCAGTCGGGGGGGTCCACAGAGGCCACAGGAGGGGCCATTTACTGCATGTCTCTCACAAATTTTGAGGACAGATTTGATCATTTGTATTTATTTTGGACATATTATATTATTTTATTGTGCCATGGGGATGAGCTAGCAAGGATTGATGCCTCCTAGCCCCACCATGTGCTCCATATGTCATGTCCTAGTCATATGAGGTGGGCCCATGTACTTTTGCCCCCTCTAATGAATGATGTCACCCTCCTTGAGTATCTTTTAGCTATGACGTCATCACTATTTTGAGTGATCCATGCGTTATGTTGTTATGTTGCATCTTAGCCATTGATTATGTATTGAGATCTTTTAATCTCAACCACTCATTTCAAAAAGTGGTTTTGAGATCTAGGGTTTTGGTCTTTATTATCCTATATAAGGAGGAGACCCCCTCATTGTAAAATCATCTAGAGAATTTGGCTCTTGGCTCTTGGAATAAAATTTCTATCTTTTGGAGTACATGCTTGGATCTTGGAGTGGATGTTGGTTGCTTTGATTGTAAATTCTTTTGTCCATTGCACCGGAGGATCTCTTGTAGCTATCTTGCATACTTTGCCATACTTTTTTTTACAGGTTGAGAAGGCGTTTTTGGACAAGTGCGAATTGGTGGGGAGGCCTACCCTTCAAGCTTGGAGGAGGACATTTTGGTTAAACAGGGAGTGGTTTTGTCTTTGTACCAACTATTCTTTGCTTATCTCTTTCTTGCTTGTATCTACCTTCAACATGTTAACTGATTGATGCTTTGCTCCTTGGTTTTGACAGGTCAGAGGGACACACATGTGGCTTGGAGAAAATCGATTTGGCAAGAGGGCTTCAAAATTTTCATTTGATCTTTGGAAAAAGTAATCCTCATCTCAACTAGCATTCATCTCTTCATCCAGGTATGCTCCAAAGGTATGGTCTTCTTCTTCCTTGGCTTATCCATAAATTCTAGATCATAAAATCTTAATTGATTAAAACCCTCATTTTTCACCTTTTCTTAGATCTACTTAGATCTAGCTTGGCTTTTGAAAAGATATTGAAAACCCACCTCTATAGTATCCACGGCGATTCGGATCTATAGTTTGGTGTGGATTGGGCTACATTTGACACACTTTTCAAGGCATTTAACCTTCCTTGGGTAAAGTCGCCCTCCTTGGGTGGTTGAGTTAAGCTAGATCTAGTACATGGGTAGGTGATATCCCACTTGATTCATGATCCTCACATTTGATAACCTACCCCTAGTGCTTCACTTCATTGATTTTCACCTTGTGGGCCCCCTTTCTCATTTTGAGGGCTGTGCCCCACTTGGGTCAATTTGGTGATGCATGTTAAATCTCAGATCTATGGAGATATAGCCATTGGATACCCATGATTTTCAAGATCCATATTAACAATTGCTTAAATTACCCGGATCTAAACTCTGGTGGCCTTTGGACTTGATTTGACACACTTTTCCATGCTTTTAACCCTCCTTGGACAAAGTCGCACTTCTAAGGGGTTTGAGTTGACCCACTTTGAGAAACTGGGTGCTTGAGATCCCACTTGTTTTGGAAAGAGCACACCTTAAAACCTTCATCTAGTGTATCACTTTGTGAAGTTCTGCCTTGGGGGTATCATTCCTCATTTTGGGGATTGTTGTCCACTTGGGTCACTTAGTGAAACATTAGATCTAGTAAGATCCAACCATCAAACCCACTTGATCTTGAAGAGTCTCTTTGGTTTGCACCTTAGGTGTCCCGATCTACATTTTGACACCCCTTTGACTCCATTTGCCCATCCATTTCAAGGCACTAGTCCACCTATGGCAAATCGCACTTCTTGGGATTTGTGTCACTTGCTAGATCCCATATGTGGGTATCTCTAATTTCATCCTTGGTACCATTTGCATCCCTAACTTCACCTTGTGGGCCCCATTTGAACCATCTCCATATCCCAAGGCAGTGGGCCCCACTTGTGTATTTCATGGTACTAGATCTTGTTATTCGATCTCATCTTGTGGCCTAAATCATTCAATGGTTGAAACATAAGTCATCCCTTAAAGCCTCTTTCAACCATACTTAAAATTCTATGTCCACCTAACCTTGCATTGGTTTCCGTAACTCATCTTTCACACTTCCCTAGAAACCATTGTTTGGGTCCAATCTCCTTTGATTGGCTATAGGGTCTCCCCCTTGGTCTTGATTCATCTTGATCTAAAGTGAAGAGTGCCTCGGTTGACGTGACTCCCATCTTGCATTGGGAACCATGGCATCTCTTGGGTCACATCTTTAGTTGTCCATCTCCTCTACCATCCCGGATAGGATACCTTTAGGGACAACTACAAGTTGTGTGATAACAGGATGATTTCAGCAAGAAAAATCAAAGTCTATTTCTTCAAACAAGAATGCATTCGTAACAGTAGTAGGCTTACTTGCAAGCTTGCTAATTGAATTGGCATCCAAATAATACAGAAATATACCATGACAAGAAGAAATGGGCTGCAAATAATTAATAGCAAAACAAACAACTGCATTTCAATCATGAAGAATAATTCTCCTATTTCTACATGCAAAAAGAAAATGTTAGCCTTTATCACTTTTCACTTATTATGGTACATCATTGATCCAGAAAAAACATCGGTAAAAAATTCCTTATAAATTGTGAAAGTAAAAAGCTAAGCCACTAGTTGGTTATCAAGGTTGAAACTAATTGATGGTCACCATCATATACCTAACAAAAGCAGGGAATATTTTGAGAAACTAAATGAATATATTACCAACTAAACTTTTCAAGGAAACTAATTAGACATGTACATCAATTGCATTGCAAGATATAATAAGATTGTGTAACACACTAACCTTTTTAACAAAATTCATTTAGCACAAGAAATGCAAGCCATGGAGCAAAAGGATTTGAAATCAAAAGATAAGACTACATGGTGCATTTGATATGAAAATGAAAGACAACAATATATTTAATGACCTTTACCATTATCTAGAACTATTTGACATCTTCTTTGAGCAAGACCCTTCTGAACATATGTAGAATTCCAAGATCCTTCATCTCAAGCGTAGTAGTCCATATGATATACAACATTTTCTTTTATGCCATCTGACATACAACTTTCCTCACTTTTGGTCCTAGTAATCTGTGACATTGGTGGTTCCATTTAAAGAACCTTTGCCAGTATATCATGAATCCTTATTATAGTTCAAAACAGTGATCCTTGTTTCTGCACAAAAACCACATTACTGAACCTGACCCTCTACCATATGTCTGCAAACATCCTCCAGCTGTTCGGCTTCTCTATTCCACCAAAGCTACACAAAACCAAGTGCCACTTCTAACTCGAATAGCGTCTATGAAATCTTAGTGAAAGATTCACCGCAAGCAATCTGTACCCAAACATTAAAAAAATCCCCTAAAAGTGCAATTGAGGGTGAGATTTCAGACATGAGGAAAATTGTAAACAAGATACCCTTTTCTGCAAATCATTTCTTAATGTGATTCAGTACTTTTGGATTTCCTTGTCGCCCTAAAGTTCCTAGAATTATGCCCCGCTGTTTAGCTCTCTGTGCTTGCAAGATGGATTTCCTGCGTGTATCTTTCATACTCTTGTGATCATATTTTTCTAAAACCAAGACTTTCAAATAAAGGTGATACCAAAACTCCTGAACTTGAGGATTTTCTATCATAAAAGCCTTAAGATCAAACCAGCCATGATACACAAGAACAACAATATCAAGGGTGACATAGGGCAACGATGGGTGCACCCAAGAAACTCTCTAGGCAATAGTGGTTTCATTTGAGGAACATTCATGTTTGGATACTAAGATGCGAGAGCACCTTTTGCTGCATAGATGGTGGTTGAAAACTGGATAGTCCTAGCTAAAGCAAGTCTATATTATGATTTGAAGTTAAACCTTATTGCTCCAATTAGATGTTTGCATGTCAACTTATATATCCAAAAAGACATATAAGCATGGGATAATTGTGAATAAATTGGGATTAAACAACTATGACCATAGTGAATGAGAAAATTAGCCCCAAGTGATGTAATCGAGTAATCATCAACACAACATTCTCCATAAGTAACATCCCCAAGTACAAAGAATTCATCCACATCAGTAAATGCCTCTAAAATATCATAAATTGTGAGGGAGTACATAAGTAGAACCTTCGTAAATTTCAGCTCTACACGCTTTGCTCCAGCTTGCCTAATCCTTCAAATGTATTTCAGTATTTCCATATTATAGTTGGGAGGCAAAACTGCCATCGCATCCTTAAGTGTAGGATCGTTCAAAATTGAATCAAGTATTTGTTGCCTCACGAATAGCTGTGGTGCTTTAGGTGTACCTGAATGTGATATTGCACTTGTTGCCATTTCAGTATTGAAAGAAGGTATAGATGAAGAATCTCCTACAGTTCCATCTCTAACCTTATTTTCCATTTGACCAAATTGGTTGATCCACAAAACATGGTCGTTGACTTGAATACAGAATCTGCAACTTAAGAGAGTTGCAAAAGGGAATCTCCTAGGATTTGAACACCATAAATAAATATGAAATAGAGAACTTCCTGATTCAGTATTAGAACCTTTACTTGGTTGCATCAATTGGGCTTCAGCAAGGATCACTATAACATTCAATAGGTCCAAGATGTGGGTGACAGTATCAGAACTCACTTTTTTGGTCAGATCAAAACAATAGCCACTGTCAAACATACAACCCTTGATGAGTGCCAATATATTCTTTTACTTGACCGACACCCAAATAATGCGACTTTAACCCATAAAACTATGCTACAAATAACACATTAGACAATATTCTTCTAACCCAAAGAAGATCCAAGTTGGCAGTAGATTTTTTGTCTGCCCACACAAAAAGCAGTTGCCTATTTTAGCTCATAGCACAATCCATGGAATTAAATTCAAATATAAACAAGAACATCAAAAACTACTCTCACCAAAAGAATAAAAAATAATGGCTATGTGTTAATTTTTATTCCATGGTAATCAGATTCTGCACTCAAAGGATAACCCTAAAACCCTAGGTAACTTTAAATTTTGAAACTTATCAAAGCAACAATTTTGCAATAATAGAATCTACAAACTAAAATCAAATTCATATACTTCAAGTAGTTTGTGAAAGAAAATGTTTTGGAAAAGTGTATCAAAATGATATATATATATATACACACCCATCTTCATATTGCCTTTCCTTCCTGGATCCAAGCTACATAACATTCCAATGCAAAAGCGATGTTTTGTACTCTTTCCACCTAATATATCATTCAGAAGCATTTTATTGCGTGGCTTCATTTTGTAAGTTGAATTACAAGCCCTGGGCTTAAACATCAAAGTAAATAATCATAAAAGGGTGAAGGAGACCTTTTACATCAGACAGGGCCAAGACACGTGATAACTGAAAGGGACAACAAATGTGTGCATCTGCAGAATTTAATTGAATTATGCTAGACACACCTCCCAAACGAAAGTACACACAGAAAAAAGATACCCTGCCAGCCTAGCAACTATTTATACGTTTGTAATATATGACATTGATTATCAACAAAATTAATTTAGTCTAAAAACAAAAAAAATGGCTCTGGACATTTACCTCATAAAAAACAAACAAGGCACCTGCAGCATCACAGAGAGTCCAGAATTCTTTGAGAAATCCCTTGTAATGCTATCATATATGCCTCGTTATCCCTGAACAGGTTTTAAAAAAGTAGCTATCATCTAGGATGAATTTCCTTTCTTGTCACCTCCAATTTCCAAACTCAGCAAATTTCACTCCAAGCATGATAGGCTCAAAGGGATTTGTATACTTCTGTTTACTGGTTAAGCCAAGGGCCCCCGTTGTTCTTCCATAAAAGCTATTCGTGAATGAAATAAATTCTGTGGGATTCTCTTCTTTGGCAGACCTCAATGTTTGATGATATTTCCACGAAATTGATTGATCTTTCATTGATATTTTTGTAGCAGATGCAATCCATGACTAGTTAGGTTCATCATCGAGATATCTTTCATTAACCAAATCAATTGTTGTATGCACGAGGGAGAAAGAAGTAGAGACAACTAGCTTGTCTACAAGAATATCAACAATCACTATCTGTGAAATTTGAAACTTTCAGCTATTAAGCCATCTGGCTAAGAGTACATATGTACTACATGAAACACCAATGGCATGTGGCTACATACTCTTCACAAGTATTTTCTGAAGATCTTTCAAATATTCTCAATGATGTAGACAAATCATTTGCCTAGACGTTTCATCCATCAACTACTCCAGCCAAGAGGCTTTGTCATCAAGGAAGCCAACGTACTTGATTAGGTTTAAACTTTAAAGTATTTGAGATCTCTCTTGGGACCAAATTTGGATAACCAACAACATGGGAAGCCATTCTTCAAAGTTTAATTTTCCCTCCGTTGATGAATGGAAAAGATATCAGAGTAGGTCGCTGGTGGTAACTTTGATGCACAAAATTATTTGTAAAACCTGCCACCTAGTTTTTCTATAACATGATGTATGAAAGACCAGAACAAAATTTAGGCACTATGGAACCGATCTTTACTAGCACAAATGGAATCACTAATAACGTCCAATGTCTAATGTCTCATAATAATTTGCCATCAAATATTTTCTAGATCTCGGGGTTTGTGGTATACCATACCTAAGCATACACATCCCAGGTTTGCAGGTTTAATAGAGAGGTGCCAGTAGCAAGACGCAACATTGAGGCCGGACTTTTTTGAAATAACAGAAATTCTTCAGCAAACCCTCCAAGAGGTAGATTTATGGCTTGTTTACACAAAATGGTTCTTAATTTGTAAGGTGTTTCATGATCATTTATGTTTCTACAAGATGAAGATGAGGTGGAGAATGAGTGGAGGAAGGATAAATCATCATGTGGTTTATTTTCTGTTTTCAGGCAAACAACTGGTGCTCACTGAAAGAAAACCCTTGATCCAATTTTGTGGTAATATCCCATCTCTAGATGCTTCTACCATTCAGATTGTTTTTTCCAGTATCAAATTCTCAATTAGTCTGCATTGATGTATATCTTTTTATCTGATTTTCCCATTGTTTCATTTAAAGGTCCTCTTTTCCACGAAATGCAGTGCTATTTGGATATTTGGCCAACTTCTCTGTTCATATACAAAGTAAAAGGTGGAAATATTTGGTTTGTTCTTTTGGTAAACGAATTGTGCAAGTGCCCAATTATGAATGATTTCAAAGCAAGGACTCTAGAACTTTAGGCACACTTTTTTTCTGTCTTCATCTAAGGATAATACTGACAACCAGTTTTCTAATTATTATTATGTCTGATCTCCTTGGTGTGGTGATCCATTAGTGAACAACCAGCTCTTTTATGAACGACTTTCTGTTCAGGAATTTGTAATGAGAAGCATACCTTTTTTTCTTTTTTTGAATAGTATTCTAAAGAATGCTCTTATGAGATACTTATGGAAATATCTTGTCAGAAATTTTACTTAGATAGCCTTGTTTTGTATGGGAATGGAGGACTTTTTTGTTATTGAAATGAGGTCACAGATACTATATCTCTCAATACTTAAAGCCTCTACAACATAGAGCTTAATAGGGAAGCAGACCTACTGTCAAAGGAGGGGTTATAATTGGTGATCTGTAAACTACCGTGGAGATTGCACTGGAACAGTTCACAACAAATCTTACAACTTAGTTCTTTTTATTAGTTTTATTTCCAATTAATGCTAAATGAACTGGAACTGAAAGAAAAATAATTAGCCCAAATAAATACACAATCCACTAGCCAAAAATGAGGACAATGCCTTGTCTTTTATATAGAATGAAAATACAAAAGAAATTGTACTCCTATGGAGTTAGATATGACTCTGCGACCAAAATGGCTACTATGGGGTTTGTTATCACCCAAACTGTAGTTACCCCTATGGATGTATCCACTCATGGATGGCAATAGGAAAGGGCAACTCAAAAGGTGCAACCACAATCACCTCGACCTCCAATATATGGTTGTCACGCCAGTCGAGGCAACCTTCACTTTATGTTATCTAGCCCAGACAACAAAGGGGGAGACCCGATCTACTCCCGACAGGAGAGATCAAAACCAAGACACCAAATCAAGTTAATTCTAAGTGAAGTAAGGTGTATGGTTTATCCTAGACCTCAGGATGAAGTCACAAGACAAGTGAGGGGTTCAATGAGTTAAGCTTTGGTTCATTATTGATGTGAGAGTGACTTATAATTTGTGAAATAGGATCCAGGATTAGAGTACTAGTCAATTGTGAGAAAATCCACTGCCTTGGGAACTGTGTCCAATGCAGGGTAATTTAGGGTTGAATTGGGGCTAACTAGTACAAGTGACAAGTTTGATCAAGAGGTATGATGGCATCAAAGGGTTTAGTTCACCACACTAAAGTCAAACCACAAGTTAATCCAACAATCTACGAAAGTCGAATTGACTTGGAGAGAAACCAGTGCCTTGGGAATTGGGATAATGGAGTCAAAGTATGGTTAACTTGTGGTTAAGGACTCCTATTGCATGAGACAAGTGGGCAATTAAAGTCTTGATGGATGAATAGGTCTAGATCTAGGTTTGACCAAAGTGGACCACAATCTTTTAAAACAAGGAATGCTATCCCCAAGGCAAGATTTGATGAAGTGACACACTAGACCTAGGTTTTGAATTATGCCCGTTCCAAATCCACAAAAATCTCATGTACCCATGTCCTAGAAGTGGACCAACTCCCTTCTCCAAGGTGGTGCGACTTTGCCCAAGGAGGCCTAAAGGTGGGATAAGTGGGGTCAAGACATGTCCGATAGCATCCAAACTTTAGATCCAAGTAGGTTGATCAATGGGGAGTGTGGATCTACAATTTCAAGGCAATCCGATGGCTAGATCTTACTAGATCTGAGTTTGAAGATACCAAGTGGTCCAAAATGGGGATTAAATCCCTTAAAATGTGGAATAGGGCCCACAAGGTAGAAATCAGAAAAGTGACAATCTGGGGGTAGGTTATTGGATGTGTAGATCACAAATCAAGTGGAATCTCAACTACCCACGTACTAGATCTAGGTTAACCCACCCAAACTAGGAAGTGCGCCCTTGCTTGGAGAAGGCTAAATGCCTTGGGAAGAGGGTCAAATGGAGGCCAATCCTCACCAAACTATAGATTTGGGATGCCGTGGATACTATAGAGGTGGGTTTTAAATATTTTACCCAAAAAGCCACTAGATCTAAGTAGATCTGAAAAAATGTAAAAATGGGGGTTTTGATTAATTAGGATTTTAAATGTTTTAGACAAGTGGATAGATCATGGAAAGAAATTACCTTGAGATCATACCTGAGTGATGTGAATGAGATGCCTTGATGTTGAGGAAGATTCCCGCAGAGATCAAATAATAGATTGTTGATTTTGCTTGCCAAATTGATGCCCTAGCCCACAAGTGCGCCCTCCTCTACCTGTCAATCCAAGGAAAATCGATTTCAATCAGAGAGGTCAAGTATGGAGGAAATACAAGTAAAATGCAATGATAACATAGAATAGAAGGTCCTGGGACAGTAATACTCCCTGTTACCAACGAAGAGATCCAAAGAAGAAGTAGGGAGAGTCTTCCCCTACCAATACTTCCTCCTCAAAGCAAATCGGCCTCCACCTGTAGATGCAAAAACGTGGTACAAAAGATATGGCAAACAAGATCTCCAATAACTCAGTGCAAAGGAAGAACCAACGAACGAACACCAAAAACATTCACCACAACACTGGAGATAGATGCAATAATAATTTTCTATTCCAATAATCCAGAGCCACAAGTCCCCTTACAAATGAGAAGCTCTCTCCTTTAAATAGGAAGGAGAGGCATCAAAATCCTAACCACTTTTTGAATGAGTGGCTAAGATTAAAAGATACAAATGTCTAATCAATGGTTGAGATGAGTTCAACAATAAAATACATGGATCACTAATATAATATGAGTGGACAAAATCGCCCTAGAAGAGGGGAATCCCACCAAATCATGATGACAAAAGATAATAGGGAGATTATGGTGGGTCCAAGGGGTAATTTTATCCACCCTTGGTCAATCCCCATAGCACAATAATCATAAAATAATCATCAATATACCAAATCGTGCCTCCATGGTCAAATCGTAGGCCTCAAAAGACCTCAAAAATCATCAGAAAGTGCCATAAGTGATGGATGCGGGCCCCGATGAAGCTGAACCTGCTGGAGGAGGTGTGGAAGACATCGATCCATCATCACTGATCATGCCATGCCATAACATTGCCTCCGTAGCCCAAATCGATTTCCTAAATAGCCATTTCTACCAATCCTGAAATGCCTCAGGAAGCGTGAAACTGCCCCAAACTGCCTCCTGGAGTGCCTGCGCTGTCAAGGTGAGGGCACCAATGTGTCCGGGAGGGGGGTAATATGGTAAAAACAAGTGGCTGGACCACCCCCTCCAAGCACAGCACCCTAGGTCAACCGGATAAAAATCACATCTGCTCTGACAGGGCCTCCGACAGACCAGAACTGCACTGGGATAGCCTACTGAGGCTCAATCATCACTATAAGTGCCCGGAACTGAAAACAAACTGTCTCATTGGACTCAGAAGGTCCAAATCCATCCAAGATGTGTACTCATACACCCTATGAGTCTCTGCATGATCAAAATATATATCCAATATACCGGAACAGGGTAAATAATAATGATCTGTAAATGATCAAATACTGCTGTAAACCATGAATCATCATCATAACCCTGTAGCTGCTGTATAGAATCATCATGTATGCGTACATAGACCATATATCATCTATCCATATCATCATAAGGTCCAACCATCTCATGTCCTATGGTTGACCTTGGTCAAACTATGTTTGACCAAGTCAACATGACCAAATATAACTCAGACCATCATCAAAAGCTGCTGCAAAGTGTCAAAGGTTAATGCATGCTCTACAACTTATTCAAATAACAATTATAACACAAAGTAATCATTACTGACGATCTAAATCCAAATATATAATGTCATTAATTATTATTATTACTCAGACCAGACTTTCAAGATCATACTCACTTCATAGCTGTGATCAATTTGCTAGTGAAGGGTGAAGGCTAAAATAACTGGCTAGGCTAAGGGATGACTTGACTGACTTAACTTTGTGACATTTTGGCAAGGGCAAGGGAAAACACACCATAGTATATACTGAATGAGCAACAACACAGGGAATGGCGGTGTCTCACAAATGGATGAGTTGTTCAAAGAGGGTTTATTCACCTTTAACAGATGCACACAATCCATAATACAAATAAGGCCAGCAATTGTTTTGATATAGCATTTAAGTTCCATTGCTTTTTGGGCCTGAAGTTTCCATAGCCTCGGTCTATGTGTGTTTATAAACACATTGCATAGATTTACATTTATTTTAGGCTTTCTGCTGCAGGTGTGTTTTTAAGGCACTTGTTTACCTGAGCACTTCTAGGTGTGTCATGGACAGCTTGTTTACCTAGGTATTTACATTTCCAAAAGATATAACATTTTATTTTCATGGCCATTTTCATTTGGCATGCCTTTCATTCATGTGTGTTTAGAAACACATTGCATGAATGGGCTTTTCATACAAGATATAGCATTTCATTTTTTCCAGACTTTGTATTCATGGCAGCACTAAAAGTTTCAGGTTTAGCCAACACAACTTTAGTGACTAGGGGGAATTCACAAAGAACTCCAACTCACCATAGGTAAGTTTTGTCACCAACTCAGAGCTGAGACACAATAAACAGGGAAGCTCATCCAATACAAAGGCCACAGTGGGGAAAAGATCCTCCATGTCACTAGTCAAGTAGTAAGTCAGGGTGATAAACTAGAAGGTAGGCAATGGATGGATGAAGACAATGAATAATGGAGCCGACACTAGCAAGCCAAGGTATGGTGGAATGATCACCTCTATTCTCCCTAAGGAGGGTAAAACCAATGAGTATGAATAGTGAACTTCTAAGTCTGAGTAGGGACAATATAATATATATAATAAGATAAACCAGGCCCACATATCTATATGATCGCCAGATCATGACACTAAGTGCTAAGACATGCTATAAGAATAAGTATAAAAGCAATATAACCATAACACAATGATATACCTGCTGAGTCATATACCTGAATGCTCATCAACCTGTACCATCATCTGTCCTCTGAAACTGCTGCTGTAAATCTGGGCACTACTGACTGCTCTGTACCAATGGTATAATGGCTACATCGGTCATCTCTCTGAGTGTCTTGAGACTCAATCATGGCATGGGGAATATACACTGCTGTCCACAATCTGATAGTGATCCAATATAAATGCTCATCTCAACATCTCAAATGTAAGGGAACTGGCTGAATACTGTACTGGCATCCGAAAAATAATGTATGGTAGCCCGGCTACTATATATGTAATAACATCTGGCTCCGGCTGGGACAAGTGCTCTGCTTAAATGAGCGCTTGAGAACCTCAGAATCTCTGGTCCTCGAACTCTGTTACTCGAATCCACAATCCAACACTCTACCATTTTGCTTCCAGCTTTTATTTTTGCAACCTATTTCTGCATTCACAAACATCAAAAATACCTCATGCCGCATGTGTGGGAAAAATATAAAACCAACTGAAATAAAAACTATTCTATGTCAGAAATATAAATGCATGAAATATAAATGCAGAAAGTAAATTAAACTACTAACATAATTTGCAAAATTTGAAATTTATTGTGCAGGAAAAAGAAAAGTGACAGGTACTCGATTAAACTAGGAGATTACAAGGGAGCTTAGAAATAAACAAGGTGCCAGACTCAATGGTTGAAAAGATTAACTACTGCCCAAGTAGGCTTATTCAGTTCCTACCTATTCTAATCTAACGGGTCAAACCAAATGCTAGGTAAAGTCATAGATCCAGTGCAGCCATTCATCGAACAAGTTAATGATTCTTCTTTGATTTTTGCTTAGAAAACAAGTCAAGACTAGATTAAGGATTAATGAAATTGATAGCACAACTTTCCTCACTTGTTCAAGAATTGAGAAAGGAGTTGAATGGTGCAAAATGAAATCATGCCAAGGGAAAGACTGATTACTGCAAACATCCTCCATCCAAGAATTGATAGGATCATAAAATTCATGAAAGTTAAACTCAGAGATGGATAGAGGAAGGACATAAGACATGTGATTCGATTCATTTTCATACAAATTAACTTTTTCATTTACTTCTCTCACATACTCAATTTGATTCTCCTTGGGACTGATGATCAAAAATTCAAGTGGGGATAAATTAAAGCTTAAAAGACGGAAAATCAAAGTCAGACCCACTTGATGCTCAAAAATGGAGAAAAGATGGAATTGATCTTTAAACACCTTTTCTAGCCACCAAGAATGATTGATAACTTGACAACATACATTATGGTTCCAAAGTGACTGAAAAGGGACATGAAGTGCTTTTTCTCCAAACAAATAATCATGCTTATACTTCCTATTAAAAATTTCCAAGGCAAAAGATTGACTAGAGCACCAACCCAAAGATGATTGAAAGAGTTGGGAAAGGAGGGTGGATTACAAATATGAAAATTCTCCCAAATGGATAAACAAGTTCGACCTTAGATTTTGATAATAGAAAACATTCTTTATTCTAGGAATAATTTCAAGCTTTTGATCAAATTTAATATTTACAACCTGAGGACAAGATTGACCATAACTATCTAACTCTAAATTATCTTGATTAAAGATGAAAAAAGGAAAATTTAAAGATTCATTGTAAGAAGTGGAACAAAGATTAGAACACCTAGTATGATTTATTAACTCTTCCTCATCTTGATATTGATCTTCTATTAATTCATCATTAAAATTATAAGAGGATAAGTGATCATTTTCATTTAATTGATCAGGGGTGAAATTAATAATTTCATTTAACATATCCTGATTATTTGCATAATGATCACCTGAAATCACCACTAGAGGATCTTGATCTATGTCCCTACTTTCTTCTTCTTCAGTAAGTTGATAAGGAATTGAATGATTACTAAGGACAGAATGACTAATGAGTTTCTCCGAGGGAGGAACCTCAGTAGACCTGTTAACTAAAAGCTCATCCTCAGAAATTCCCTCAGGATCAGGACTAGGGCTAACTAAAAAGCAATTTGAAAATTTATGGTTTGTACAATGATTAAAGGTTTGAATTTCGATTGACTCAAATCCATGATTTTTAATCAAAATAGGTCAAAGTTGACCAATAATAATTAAAAATCTCTCAAACGGTTCAATGTTTTGCAATTCTGTCAGTTGCATGCTCATATGGGACCCCTGTAGATAATAAATGATCGAAACTGAAATTCCGATCGCAACATTTTTTCGGGCCCATTTTTGGCCTAGTCAACTCAGTTTGACCAAGTCAAATCTGGTCAACTATAGTGCTAGCTGAAATCTGTATGCAAGCATGAAGTGACAAGGCTCAATTAAACAAGTTAGTACCTTACTAAGCAATAAATGATATCATGGTGATAAAAAATACATTAAAACCCGAAATAGTACAAGGCCCTGGTGAAGTGGGCCCACCACCTCCAAAAGACTAGGATGCTATACACCTCCATAGAATTGACCATCTTGCTGACTCTAGGTGATGTGGACAACAGGGTAAAAGATATGGGAAGACGAGGATAAGGATCATGTGACCATTAAGACAACTCGGGAAGGCGGGGTCCACCGAGGTAAGTATGCCATGACACAACACGGGGAAGGGCGGTGCCTCACAAATGGGTATAGTGCAGGGAAACCACCACTAGTCATCTAACAAGTATCCCACAACTCACATCCGTATCCAAAGACTCTGTGAGGTTCTTTTCTAGAGCCGCCAAACTGGGTGTCCGACAAACCGTAACTTGAGACTCTAGGGGGCAATCTTGAGCTTGTCCCTTGCTCCTTCTCACCTCCTTGTCCCACAGGACTAGGTGAGGAATAACCACTACAAATGCTGACATGTATAGCTGACCAGAATCCATGTGTGTTCATAAACACATTGCATGGATTTTACAATGAGTTTCATACTTAGCCATTTTTGGCTAGATTTTACATTTACAATACAAAGGCCTTTTTAGCCTGATTTACATTTCATTTCTTCATGTCTTCATTTCTTCATGGCCCTCTTGGGCTACATACATATCTCAAAAGATATAAACATGGCGTTTGTACTGCAAAGGTAATGGGGGTGGGTAATACAAGCTTCGACGACAAGTGGGGAGCACCCGGTGAGGCTACACAATCCTAACTGCATTGCAACATCGAGGGCAACCGACAGGAGCAAATCCCAGGTCTAACTGTGTATCTCACACACTAAAGAGCCGAGGCACAATAAACAGGGAGTCATGGCAAACTCAGAGATCAGTGGGGAAAGGGGGTCCTCGTGATCACAAATCAGAATCCAAGTCGGGGAAGAAGTGTCATGGATGAGTCGGATGGGTGGAGAAGGTGATAATGGTGTTAAATTCAGCTACCTAGGGGCTAAGTGATCAAGTCTAAGCCAAGCATATAGGACATGACTCAGCGTGCATATACATAAGTCTAACCAGAGGGGTGGACTGACATCAGCAAAGGCCCAAACACATCATATCATAAGCAGATCACCAAATATATCATCCAATGCAAAGTTAGTGTACTAGCAGGTATAAAAGAGTCTAATCTACAACATGAGCAATAATCAATATATGCAATACCTGCTGCACCATATACCTGCTTCTACTGAACATGTATCTGAGATGGATCTCTGCTGAATCCGGGCATATAATAAACCAGCACTGTACTGTGATAATCTCGATCAAAATAAGACTAGGCAACTGTCTCAAATGGGCTTGTGTCAAAGCCTGGCAAGGAAAGGTAACCCTGTGGTAGATGGTAAGTCCAATTGCCTGTCCCCTCTGATGTATCTACTAGGGGCAATCTGAACAAAAATGCCTCCTTTGAAGGCAGTTGATCTCCTGATCTGGAAAAAAAAGTACTGTGCGGTCCTCGGCCGCACAGTCTGCAGTATGGAAGCTGCTGCCGACATAAAATGTGATAACACGGGCTCTAGTTGGGACAAGTGCTCTAAGGGAGAGAGTGCTTGAGAACCACAGAATCTCTGGTCCGTAGCACCCCTCTCATCATCATCAACGTACATGCACCCGCATGCTATCTGCATCATCATCATCAATGTGTACCTAGTCCTGTAAAATGCAGATGTTATACCAATCTTTGCAGACCACACGTCAGGCCACACAATATACATGTATAATAATCCAGCAAAATAAACAAAATGATAATGCTGAAAAAAGATATATCAATAACAAAATTAACTCTACAACATTTTAAAATTTTATTAGGCCAATACACAGGGTGTAAAAAAGGTGAAAAACAAAGAAAAGAAAGCCAACAAAAGGGGAAATGGTGTCAAAAGGTAAGAAAAGCAAAAACCAAAACAAAAGGACAACTAACTACTGCTCACGAGAGCTTATTCAATTTACCTACCCTACTATAACCAATTTAGACAAAAACTAAGTAAAATCATAGATCCAGTGCAACCACTCATCCAATAGATCAGTAGTTCTTCTTTGATGTTGTTTAGCAAAACAAGTCAAGACTGGATTAAGAATTAATGAGTTTAAGATCAAAATTCTCTTGACTTGTTCACAGATTGGAAAAGGGTCAGAGGGGTGCAAAATGGAATCATGCCGAGGTTGAGACTGGGTTTCGCAAAACACATCCATCAATAGGCAAAAAGGATCATGAAAATGGTGTGAGATATCTTTTAAATTAGATGTAAGAAAATAATATAACACTTGACTCAACCCCCCCGGGACATGTTGTTCTCCTCATCTATCAAGTTGGTATTCTCAATGGCGTTCATCCTTGGATTGATGAGAGAACCAAGTGGGGACAAACTGGAGTTTACTAAAAATAAGATCAAAATTACTCCCACTTGTTGCTCAAAAATTGCGAAAAGATGAAATTGGTCTTTGAAAAGCTTCTCGATCAACCCATCAATGAGACTATCAGTTTGGAAAATAGGGTTAACCCAGGATGACTGAAAAAGAAAACAAAAGGTTTCACCATCAACCGCTTGGCATTCTACAAACTCCTTATCGAACCCTTTGCACAACAAGATTAGGTTGAAGTAGGCATTGACTTCATGAGTTGGGATGGGAGGGAGGATTGAAACGTAGAGGCTTGTTTAGCACTTCCTAAGATAGTCCTCCCCAATTCTATGTGAGATAAGGGACACTTGTCAAGGAAATCATCAGGGTCAACACCATCCTTCCGAAAACAAGGCTCATTTTGATTCACATTCCCAATCAACTCATTTTGACCAAGGGGAGGGCGAGGAATATTGTTGATGTTAAGCATGCCACTTTTAGAAGGTTCTTTGTGACATCGATTCCATCTTGCAGGTTGCAGTAAAGAACACTCAAGGTCGAGTTGGTACATAACTGGATCATCATCATCTTGACAGGGAGGTATATCGATATAATCATTTTTAAAACCCCCATCATCTTTACACATTTGACTTTCAAGCACATGATGATCGTTCGATCCACTCTCAACAGAAGTCTGATTATTTTCAATATTTTCTTTTTCTTCTTGTTCTTCAAAGGTATGATTGGAAAGTGCAACAAGGTCAAGATCACTTGGGCATTGACTTGAACAATTACCAACGAAGCAATGACTATGGGGCTGCCCCTCAAGAGAACCTCTAGTGAATTCACTGGTTGAAAGCTCAACCATAGAATTTTGTCTTTGATGATCAATGGAATCCCCTTCTTCATTTGTGCCTTCTTCGAGTAAAGATGACAAAGTGTTTCGTATGATTTTAGTAAGTTCCCCTTCTAAGTCAATATCAAGGTCAAAATCTTGAGGGGTTGAGACTTGCTCACTATCATACATAACTTCATCATGAGATTCATGTCCTATATTCTTCAAATACTCTACTACATTCTTATAGATCGAAGGCTCATTCAGCAGTTGAGTCAAGGGCACACTCACCATTGGTTCGGGAGAGGAGAAATCAAACTGATAAGGACAATCACTGCTCATTTCAATATTGCTATCCTGATCATCTTCATGACTTTGATCCTCCACCACATAATCCTCATTTGATTGTTCTTCCATGGATTCATCAATGCTTTCACCCCATTCATCTTCACAAGGTTGGTTTTCAATTACATGATGATCACTAGATTGTTTCTCACATGAAATCTGGCAATCCTCACCTTTCTCGTCCTCTTTAGAGAGATGATTAAGGTCTGAGTCAAAATTGGGATTGTTTGAACATTGAACAGGACAATTGTCAACCATGTAATGATTGTGAAGTTGCTCTTCAGGTGATGCTTCACTAGAGTCACCAATGGAGAGGCGAATTAGATATAGGGTTCGGCCTGCAACTGCCTCAGGTAATAGTAACAAAGTATCTCGTATGATTCGATTGATGTTTCTTTTAACTTCCGCATGAGATTTTGTAGCATTGTTCTCAAGATACTCTGTGACATTCCTATGGATTGTAGGCACACTCATGCTTTGGAACATCTCAGGAGAGGAGTGATCCAATCGGGTAAGCAACTCATCAATATAATCATCATCCATGACACAATCAGTGCTAGATTGACATTCCAAGGACTCATCAATGTTCTTAACCCATTTATCTATTAGCAACCTCGTGAACATGTCATACCCAGTGATGGATCCTGGGGCCAAATTATCAAATTATAAGCAGGCATCCCCTACTAGGGACGCACCAAGGGCTCGCATATAGACATCTTCACCATCAGCACCCAGAGATTCCATATGGTCCCAGAGGGCATCCAAATGACTTTCAATAGATGTTCCATCATTTCCATAAAAGCGAGGCAACCTCTTGATGTATCCATTTGGCATAAGATGAGGTGCCCCATGTACTTCTGAAAAATCAAAAGGGGATGGCTTGGGTTTCCTAAAGGTTCTGGTTGCTTGAATTGGGTGAGAAAGGTGTACCGAAGGTCCCGGCTGGGTTTGATATTGGCTAATATGATGATTCGACCGACCATTTTGGCTAAAAATCCTTGGTTGGGATTGACAAGATTCAGGTTGACTTACCAATCTATTAGGGGTGGATAGGAAAAAGATTCCATTAGAGTGATGAGGGGCATCGCGGGTATCGCAAACATCAAGATATTCAGGTTCATACTCGTACTGGGATTGTGCATCCCATTCATTTATTTCCTTGTGTCTCCTTTCAGATCCATTCACACGTTCATTTAATTCTTTTATGGCTTGTGAGAGGCCAAGGAGAACATCTGGGTCCATTCTGATTTGTCAATTTAAGAGTTCCCAGTGGGGTCTCATGTAAAGTGTCAGAATGCTCTAAACTACGAAGGTTATATGGATGGGTTCAGCCTCCAGTGGAGCCGCGGGGTGGAGTCGCCAAGTGAACTGAATACCTCGTTCACCGAAGGTGGGATGTCGTGAAGGGGAAGTGGTGAGTGAACAAAAATGTGTTGGTTGTAAAAATTAAGCAAAATAAATCAGCCAACTGAGTTTTAAGTTTTGATGCGACAATAGAGGTAAAAGCAAGCAAAAGTTCAAACTCAACAAAAACACGGGTAGGCCTCTACCTCCCCGGCAGCGGCGCCAGATATGTTATCACACAAACTCTAGCTGTTTGGAAATAGTTGTCCCAACAGGGATGGTAGAGGTGAATAGCCAGGTAGGTGTAACAAACAGTAGCCAGGTCCTCCGTCTAAGGGACAGAAGTCACACCGGACAATGCTATAGTCGCTTTAGACAAGGCAAGTAGCCAAGTCAGGGGGGAGACCCCTCTCAACCAGTGATGGTTGAGACTCAACAATCAGACACCCAAACCCAAAAGATAAACAAGGTGAAAGACAGAATGGATGACTAAGTGCGAGAATTCTTCCAGCCTATGTGGAATCGAGACTCTAGATGGGAAGATGTAATAAAAGAAAGAAGTTCAGATCTGATTACACACATAAGTGATGAATTCTATGAAAGATTAGAAGGCTGGAAATTAAATCAGCGAACAGAAAATTACTAGAAGAGTGTTTAGGGACCCTGCCTATGGGGAATGAAGCTCATTATGATTTATCAATACATAGCAGAGATGAATCAGCAATTGGAGCACATCTTCTAGTGATTATAAATTGATTAAATGGCTGATTTAAGACACAAAAAACAGACCAGCATGCAGTGAAATTAATAGCCCTAGGGGAATGGGTTAAATGGTAGAAAAATGGACCTAGGGCAGTAAAAAAAAGACGTTTTTAAGCACTTCCAGCTGCTGATACTTGGTACTCTAAAGGTAAAAAGACGTTACGGAGCAGATTAAAGAGTACTCATAACCCCAAACTACACCCAATAGGCTGAAAGAGAAAAACGCTATGAAAGAGTACCCATAATTTAGAGGGGCGTTTTTGGCAAAGTGACCAGTGCCTAAAAGGTGGGTAAATGGAGTCGGAATGCTATGAAACTTGAGATATGGCTATTTAATTAGATTTCATTAGCGGGTTTTAAAGAACTAAGGATTCTAACGGTTGGAAATTAAGTTATTAATTTTGGGGGTTTTATTATGTTTTTGCAGCCAAGCATTTACAAATGAAACTGAAATGGGAGAGACAAGCAAGGATTTTACCCGGATAATGAATATGAGGCGTTGTGGAGCTGAAGACAAACCCCGGATTTCAAGGGCCAAGCAATTGTGCGTTTTCCCTTAGCGTTTTGATGCTGCCAGTTGACCAATGCGCCCCTGTACCTACCAAAGAGAGAACCAAGTCAAAACTATGGCAAATAAGCAAGGAAATCAGCAAATGAAAGACTAATAATGAAATAAAGCGAGGTACAATAGTAAATTTCACTTCCCTTGTTGAAATCCTGAAGAGAGAAGCAACTAGGAGCTGCTAACTCAAGAGCTGCGCCCTCCCCAAGTGGTCAAGTCACCTGCAATTCGTTTTTTGCCAAAGAGTGATGGAGAAAACACAAAATAACTCAGCAATGCACCAACAATATGTTAAAAATCAGCACCATAAGCATTCACCACCATATCACAAGCAAATCCGGAAGAATTGTCTCTCTATTTCTCAATCTCAAGTCTGAAAAATGCCAAGAAGAAGTACAATGGAGGTGAGTCCATTCTCTTATAGAGATGGCTCACTCTCTAGCTAGGTTTCCCCCCAAAATGGAGGGTTGAGATCATCTCCCCAATCACAAAATCGAATGGTGGAGATTGATCCCAAGAGGGGGGTGCAAATTGCCCCAAGGAGAAGCGCACTATGGAGGAGAGGGGCCCATGTGGGGGCCATACATCAAATGCCAATGGGTTTGGGGGTGTCTATATGGGTTTTTATCCCCCCAACCATATACAATAAGGGTCCCACCATCAAGAACAAGAAAATAGAATTCCCCACTAAGGAGAAAAACGCCCCTATGGGCCAAAATCGACCTCTATGGTGAGCTGTCACATGGAGGGCCCCATAATGCCCAAATGATATATCAAACATTACCAAAAATACATTAGTAATTACCTTTACCATTTCCAACCTTTGATTTTGCCATTTCTCTATAGTTGCCTTAGTCAAATTTTGATTTCCATGTATTTTCTGCTGGTTTATATGGCTGAAGATGAAAATTGGGCTTTTGACCCACTTTTATTGCCCGGATTGCCAAACCATCTGCTGCAATGTGATCGTGGACCCCAAAAGTAGTAGGGATAACCACTCAAACGACCCCGATCCATCACTTTGGCAATATTTGCCCCAAATCCATGATTTTTAATTAAAACAGGTCAAAGTTGACCAATAATAATTAAAAATCTCTCAAACGGCTCAATGTTTTGCAATTCCGTCAGTTGCATGCTCATATGGGACCCCTGTAGATAATAAATGATCGAAACCGAAATTCCGATCGCAACATTTTTTCGGGCCCATTTTGTGCCTAGTCAACTCAGTTTGACCAAGTCAAATCTGGTCAACTATAGTGCTAGCTGAAACCTGTATGCAAGCATGAAGTGACAAGGCTCAATTAAACAAGTTAGTACCTTACTAAGCAATAAATGATATCATGGTGATCAAAAATACATTAAATCCCAAAATAGTACAAGGCACTGGTGAAGTGGGCCCACCACCTCCAAAAGACTAGGATGCTATACACCTCCATAGAATTGACCATCTTGCTGACTCTAGGTGATGTGGACAATAGGGTAAAAGATATGGGAAGACGAGGATAAGGATCATGTGACCATTAAGACAACTCGGGAAGGCGGGGTCCACCGAGGTAAGTATGCCATGACACAACACAGGGAAGGGCGGTGCCTCACAAATGGGTATATTGCAGGGAAACCACCACTAGTCATCTAACAAGTATCCCACAACTCACATCCGTATCCGAAGACTCCGTGAGGTTCTTTTCTAGAGCCGCCAAACTAGGTGTCCGACAAACCGTAACTTGAGACTCTAGGGGGCAATCTTGAGCTTGTCCCTTGCTCCTTCTCACCTCCTTGTCCCGCAGGACTAGGTGAGGAATAACAACTACAAATGCTGACATGTATAGCTGACCAGAATCCATGTGTGTTCATAAACACATTGCATGGATTTTACAATGAGTTTCATACTTAGCCATTTTTTGGCTAGATTTTACATTTACAATACAAAGGCCTTTTTAGCCTGATTTACATTTCATTTCTTCATGTCTTCATTTCTTCATGGCCCTCTTGGGCTACATACATATCTCAAAAGATATAAACATGGTGCTCATACTGCAAAAGTAATGGGGGTGGGTAATACAAGCTTCGACGACAAGTGGGGAGCACCCGGTGAGGCTACACAATCCTAACTGCATTGCAACATCGGGGGCAATCGACAGGAGCAAATCCCAGGTCTAATTGTGTATCTCACACACTAAAGAGCTTAGGCACAATAAACAGGGAGTCATGGAAAACTCAGAGATCAGTGGGGAAAGGGGGTCCTCGTGATCACAAATCAGAATCCAAGTCGGGGAAGAAGTGTCATGGATGAGTCGGATGGGTGGAGAAGGTGATAATGGTGCTAAAGTCAGCTACCTAGGGGCTAAGTGATCAAGTCTAAGCCAAGCATATATGACATGATTCAGCGTGCATATACATAAGTCTAACCAGAGGGGTGGACTGACATCAGCAAAGGCCCAAACACATCATATCATAAGCAGATCACCAAATATATCATCCAATGCAAAGTTAGTGTACTAGCAGGTATAAAAGAGTCTAATCTACAACATGAGCAATAATCAATATATGCAATACCTGCTGCACCATATACCTGCTGCTACTGAACCTGTATCTGAGCTGGATCTCTGCTGAATCCGGACATATAATAAACCAGCACTGTACTGTGACAATCTCGATCAAAATAAGACTAGGCAACTGCCTCAAATGGGCTTGTGTCAAAGCCTGGCAAGGAAAGGTAACCCTGTGATAGATGGTAAGTCCAACAGCCTGTCCCCTCTGATGTATCTGCTAGGGGCAATCTGAACAAAAATGCCTCCTCTGAAGGCAGTTGATCTCCTGATCTGGAAAAAAAAGTACTGTGCGGTCCTCGGCCGCACAGTCTGCAGTATGGAAGCTGCTGCCGACATAAAATGTGATAACACGGGTCTCCTACTTCCTCTGCTCTACTATAATATCCGCTCCATAGTTGTTGCTAAACTATGGAACAATACAATATCATCATAAGAATGGAATCCCTTTTTCTCCTAACAGCCCTGTATTTAACATAGCTTGATAGTCGTCTAGGGTTAATTTTAGGGTTTTTGCATACCTCAATTCTCAATTACGGTTAGGGTTTTGGACCTTCTCGAATTTTCTTGAAAGTCCATACGTGACTAGCTGCACATGTGTGAGAAATCGGAGTTGGCATGGGATCCATTCAGTACCATGGTGGTCAACTAGTAAGTCAACTTGCGGGAGGCATAACTTGCTCATATGGAGTCCGTTTGAGGCAATTCTTGGACCGTTGGAAAGGTCTTGGAGTGTAGAATAGTGTTAAGGGGCATCGCACAAGCGATGAACTTTTGACCCCAAAAACATCATGTAAACCATCAAATTGGCCCCAGAAGGTTCCAGACCCCAAATCTACAAAGTGAGACCTGCCCCTAAAATGGGCCCTACAAGCCAATTCATGAAATCTGTCCATGCAGAAAGCACCAAAATAGATGAAAAATTATATATTGATCCATTTTAAATCACACCTCCCCATTTTTTGGAGGTTTTTGGTCACCAAAAGCTTTTATTGAATGAGGTGAGGAAATTTTTCCTCTACCTTCTCCTTGGAGTACCATTTAGCCTTGCTTGGAAGTTGTCCTTTCAACCCCACCTACCAGAGTTCATACTATCCTCGCCCGGTTGTTCTAGACTTCTTCTACAAAATTGTGTCTTATGCAAACTCTGCCTGAGCCTCTAGTGTCAAGTCCTCTACAAAAGTAAGACCTACTTAGGTTCCTAGTCCAATGTGGAAGGTTTATAGAGTTTCAGATTTTCCACATTCACTAGTGAGTAAATGTGCATATATGGGGGTAGACTGAGTGTGTAGGCATTATCTCCTACCTTCTCCAACACTTCAAAAGGGTCGTACCATAATGCCATGATCTTCTTATCTCACTACTAATTTGAATTTGATTATTTATACACCTTTGCAAATACCCTAGCATAGAATGTCTTGTAAACATATAATATTCTAATCCATTTTAATCGTAGTTGACACAAGACTAGAAACATACTCTATACTTATAGCTAAAAATATAGGGACTAATAAATTCTAAAAGTCCCCACTAGAAAGAGTATACCTTATATAACCAATGAAGGTGAATGATAATATTTATTTTTGGCGTTGGATGTTGGTGGGAAGTCGGGTGGTCTAGTTACAGGCTACTCAAGATATCTCAGTTTTGAAAATTCCTTTGCAGCGGGTTTGGTTTTGGGGATCGAGTTGTTTAGTCAAGAATTGAATAAAAGGTTTTTGGTGCTAAACATCTACGGTCCGTATGAGAATAGGTTGGAGCATAGGAAGTCGTTGTTGGCCAAACAATGCTTCAAAGTGGACAATCTAAATGTAGGTGGGGATCTAAATCTTACCTTGTCGACGGATGAAATCTAGGGGGCAACTGTGAGGGAGGACTCACTAGGTTCTACCTTCAGAGACTTATTTGAGGATGTTGAGTGATGGAGTTATTTATATCCTGGGTGGGACTGTGTTTGTTTTCAGATCACTTCCCTATTTATCTAGAAATAGGTGCCAAAGAATATAAACATGGGTACCCGTTTAAATATAACTCTAGTTGGTCTGCAAACCTGAATTCCAAACCCTTGTAACTCAAAATTGGAGGCATATCATAGAGTCTGGAGGGACAAATGTTTGTTTTCTTTTAATGAATTGTTTTCTTTTAATGAATAAATTGAGAAGAGTAAAAGAGGAGGTGGTCAAGTGGAACCAGGATCAAAGAAGGGCTAGGGAAGCAAAGTTGGTGGGGATAGAGAGGAAATTGGAGGCTTTGTACGCCAATTCTCGGATACTATTCTCCTCGGAAGCCTTGCGAAAGGAGGTGTTGGAGGGTGAAAAGGTAAAACAAAAATTACTAGAGGATATTGAAATTGAATGGAGATTGAAGAGTCGTTCCCTATGGCTATCAACTGGGGACCAAAATACTAAATAATTTCAAAATTTTGTGGGCACATAGATGAAATTATAATACCATTTGGGAGGTGCATGGCCCGGAAGGACGGGCAGTTAGAGGGCTCAAAAATTTGGCAAAGCATGCGGTGGATCATTTCAAGCTTCTTTACTCTGATCCAAGTTTTCAAGATATGGGGAGTCTTCTCCAGGTAGTGAGCAAGTTTCCCTTAATGATTAAGCCAGTGGATAATGTGGAGTTATTTCTGGATGTGTCGAATTATGAGTTGTTAGCAATCATGAAAACTTCCCAGAGAGACAAAATTCCAGGGCCATATGGTCGGCCTCCGAAGTTCTTTGTGGATTTTTTGACCAAGTGGGGGATGATTTATTGAAAGTGGTGGAATTTGTTAGAAGAAATGGGTCAGTGCCAGTATTGATAAACTCCACTTTTTTAGCCCTGATTCCTAAGAAAGACAGGCCGACATCCTTCACACATTTTAGACCTATTTCACTATGCAATGGGGTGTACAAGATTATTTCCAAAATCATAGCAATGCGGATCAAACTTCATCTCTCTAGTTATATATCCAAGGAACAGTTTGGCTTTTTAAAAGGTAGATTAATCCATGAAGCAGTCGGATCGACTCAAGAAGGTATGCATACTATCAAAACCAACAAGTTGAAGGTAACTACTATATAATTAGATTTATCAAAGGCTTATGACAAACAATCTTGGTTATTTATTCGTCTGGTGCTCCTTCAGATTGGGTTCAGCATAGATATGATAAATTGGATCATGGTATGTATGACGTCTTCCTCCTTTGTAGTTTTGATTAATGGATCGGGCTCAACTTTCTTCAAATCCTCTCGAGGACTAAGACAAGGCTTCCCACTTTCCCCGTATTTGTTCCTATTGGTTATTGAAACTTTGAGTCGACTTCTGCATCATGAGAGAGCCAGACATAGGCTCTTAGGAGTCTCATTTAATGAAAGACAAAACCTTACCCATTTGATGTTCATTAATGATATTTTTCTATTCTATGCTCAGTTGCTAGGGTAATGCGAGAGGCTGGAAGAGAACTTAAACCTTTTCTGTAATGCTACTAGCATGCAGATCAATGATGACAAATCAATACTCTATATTTTGGACAGTCGGAGGGGGTAAGAAAGTTTTTGGAGAGAATTTTTTCCTTTTGAAGTTAGATCAATGGAGGAGGGAATTCAATATCTTGGTTTGTTTTCGAAGCCCAAAAGATACGGTAGAAGGGATTGATAGTGGTTGATAGCTAAAGTGGAAGCCCGGATCACCCTATGGTGTAATAAATGGTTGTCTCAAGCAGGAAGACTGGTCTTAATAAATTGGTGCTTGAGGTTATTCCAGTGTACTGGCATCTGATGGAAGTTGTTACCCGGGCAAACTAGCAAGGCTAGTGCCCAGTAAGCACATGCACAGACTCGTGACCCAATGTCACCTCGATCACCAATCTTTAACCTCTTCGGGGAGTCTTGACCTCCAAGGGGGGAGCCCTTATAGAACACCTGTAGATAAACACACCAAATACCTTACACAACCTTATGTAAAGATCAGTGCCTTTAAGGAGTCAACAGAGAATGAAGAAGACATATGTAATTATGACTTAGGCAATAGTTTGAAGATGGAGTATGAATGCCCACAGTTTATGTATGTATTCACTTGGTGTAAAACAATCTTGTATCTTATAAGACAACCAATGTTCAAGTATAGATAATTAAGTGTTAGCATGTACAAATTTAGTTTATAAAGCATCCATCTTTAGGTTGCAAAATGTATGTTTCCAAGTTTATCATATACCGCTTATTATTGACTATTTGGATCAACATTCCATAACATGTACATGGACAATCCCATAAGGGCATTTGATAGAAAATAGTAAATACATTTGCATAGAAAATAGGCCACATCAAAGTTTGTATCAGCATTAAGTGTGTGTGTTAATTATTGCAAAATAGATGACAGTATATCAATATGACAGCAGGAATGTTTACAATATGACAGTGTTTTACAGCAGTAGATAGTGAGGTAATTATCAAACAATTTTATGATATTCAAGCAGTGCTTAATATCATGAAGACATGTGCCAAACCAATAAGTAGTACTGTATTGACCACAAAATGTCATTCATCAATATTACCAAAACAATGTTTATACCAAAGTAAACAGTATGTCTTAGTCAAGGACAGTCCTGTAGCAATTTGAAAGATTCAACCTTTAAACCAGATTTGATATGCTAACTCTGTAGTACACCAACAGTAACATTTCCAGCTAGATATCATTTAGTAATTAGGTGCTTTCTTATGAGTGTAACCAAATACTTGCTAACCCTTTCAATGTTGTGATTTTGTGTTTCTTATGGCAGGTTTTAGGGCAGTAGAAGGTGCATGCACAGGCTGCAAATATTGCAGACCTGAGGTAAAGGTAAGGAAAGGCTGGGAGAGGGAAGGAAGGCTGCCAAAGAGGAATAGAGGGGGAGGCTGAGGGCTGAGATAGGAGGCCAAGGTCTGAAAAGAGGACAACGAAAGTTAGAAGGGAAGAAAAAGGATAGAGTTAGGGTTTATTTTTATTTTTTTAGAATTTTGAAAATTTTAGGGCTCCCACAAATTCGCCCTAGGGTTTTTTAGGGGTAAATAGATAGGTCGAATTCGTAGGAGAGAGGGCCGGAATTTTAGGGAGACCAAAAATTTGAAAAAAAAATTATTTATTTTTATTTTTTAGGGTTTCAAACATAAAATTGCAGACCTAATTCTAACCTTAATTCTACCATGAAAATGCAAAATTACACATGAAATGCAAGAATAATTTGACAGATTTTGATAACTAGGGTTTTAATGGATGAAACCTAAATCCTAGGCCTAGAGGAGAGGTGACCAACCTCCCTCTCAGTGTAATTTTCTCTGACTTCTAAACTAAGGCTTCCTATAACAACCTCTAGGATTCGTTATAGGAGCCTAATCTAGGGAAAAATTAGAGATCCAAGGCCAGACTAGGGAAAACCTCCTCTAGGGAGCGTTTTCCACCATGCAAAGAAGATAGAAGGTAGACAAGAAGGCCTGTTGTCCGCTAGATTGCACACCAGCAGCAGAAATCTTTCGAAAGCTGTCTCCCTCATTGGAAAGTGGGGAGAGGTGTGGCATTGGGGGCAAGCAATGAGCCAGGTACTGTCACCTGAATCCCAGCTCCTCCGTTTAGGCTAACTCCTAACGAAGCCAAGGGGGGTAGTCCCTAAAAAAGAGTTGTCTAAGGCTCTTGTGCTTTTAAAATGTTTTTTTGTGTTGTGATGAGGATGGGTGTTGTTTAGGAGTTTTGAAGGTGAGAGACATAATAATGCTTTAAATGAAACCAAGATAACGCAATCCACGTTGCAAGAGAAGATAAGAGATACACTGAATCAGATACAAATCACTCTTTATATGAAGATTAACACAAGTACTCCAGATTGATAATAAGCAAATAAAATAGGTGACTAAGGACCAGTGCCTTATGGAGTCAAAAAATGTCTGAGTGATTGAGTTGTTTGATACAAGTGTTCGAGAAAAAAGTTATTGAGATCGTTTTGCAGCTTATCTTGGTAAATTAAAGATTTTAATGGTCTTGATTATTAAGGCTAAAACCAAGGCTATTCAAGAAGTGGAACCTTAACCGAGAAAAACACTGGCAACCTTTTAGATGATAGGTCAGGAGCACCCAGATTCAGAGAACAAGTGTTCTTACGGCTTGACCGTCCTCGAGTCTGACAGTGGATTCCCGGCACCACCTGTTTCAGGAAGTACTTAGTGATTTTGTCTTGGTTGGGGTTTTGGATAAAGTTTTAATTAATGTTATCACTTATAAAATTAACAAGTCTTCCACCTTTCTGAGTACTAGCCCAACCGTTTCCGGTTGGCAGAGCATACGGATGTAGGACAAAAAACCAAGATAAATTAATTAAAAAGGAAATATGGGTTGAAAAGTTTTATTATTAGAGCATTCGTTCAACTCTCCGACAGAGAGCGCTCTTGACTTGATCTTATGACCACAGTTCAAGAGACTTGCTAATTTAAAATGCCTAATGCAAGGAAAGATGCAAATCTAACAATTCTCTCCGATAGAGAGTGCTCTTGACTTGGATTTGGCCAAGTTCAAGAGGCGTTGTTCATTTTAAGAAGCAAGAAGCAGTTGTGATAACAAGATACTGAAACCTTTGTAAAATTCAAATCATGTGATAGCTCAAATCAATGGAAATACTGCTAACATACTACTTGCAAAATAAAATGAGATAACTGAAAGATCTAGTGTTCTACCAAGTAGAAATTGACACTACAGGTGGGATCAACCTCCGAACAAGGTCAACCACTAGAACCGTCAGTCTTGGAAGCCTTCCAGCTAGCTGGATGTCCACAAGAAGTTGATGGGGGAACGAGAAGCTACCACAAGACTATGTGGCTTTCGGGATGCAATCCCAAAGTTAACTCTTCTCTGGTCAAAACTCGAGAGATAAGCGACAAGATAAAAATGAATTACTCTAAAACAAGAAATGAAAAGATCTAAGCTAAACAAAACCAACACTCTTCCCCAAATGGGGAAGAAAACCAAAAAGTGGAGCCTCCTCCACTTGCAAATTTTATTAAATGGTTACAAGTGCCTTTGGGAATGAAGCCCTTGAAAGGTCTTTTGAGAGAAAAAGAACTACTTGTGAAAACAATACTTTGTGAGCCCTTAATGGCTAATTACAAAAAGGAGAGTATACAAAGTTTATCATTTTGGTTCAAGTCTTCTCCTTAGATGCACTTTGCTCTTCTTTGGAGTATTGCTCTTATCAAGCTTTTCTCCTCCTTTAAAAAAGATCTACACAAGCTCAAACTCACTTCAACAATGCACCCATTAGATGTTAGTCAAAATCCAACTTTGAAATCAAATGCAAAGATTAAGATCTAGCCTATATGCAAAAAAAAAAATTCCAATGCAAACTTTTGAGGTTTATGACATGAGATCTAAGGCCCTAATGCTACTTTTCAAAGCATAAACTAGAAACTACTAAGTAAAATTTTTAGAGATCTAATCTATTGCAAGAAAAAACCAGATCTATACTATGAAATAAATCTAACACTAACCAAACCTTAAACTTGTTTTTTCTGTTTTGTGTTTTTTCCTTGTAGGTGGACGAAAGGAGGAAGGAAGACAAGGAGGAGAGGAGCAAAATGGGAGAAGGGAGGAGAAATGGCAAGGAGAAAAGGGATGGACGAGAGGAGGAAGGAGGAAAAGAAGAGAAACAAATGGAGTGAAGGGAGAAGGCTGGGGGGGACGAGAGCTAGAAGAAGAAATGGGACGAGAGCTAGAGGGAGAGGAAAACAAGAGGGGCAAAAAGCCAAACAAGCCACAAACCAAAGGCAAGCTAAGCTATAATCTCAAACTTGGAGAAGAGTAGGGCTTTGGATTTCCACAGTTTAGATGGGTAGAACAAGTAACCGATTGAATATTTATTTGAAGATGCTTGATGGAAAGAACATAAGACTCCTTGTTTCTTGATTTTTTAAAGCAAGAATTCTTTGATAACCTGTAGAATGAAGATGTAAACCAAACAAGAACCCTTGTACTTGGGAGAATACCTGAAAAGCCACACACTTAAGAGAAAAGCATAGATTTATAATATTTGTGCTAGATTGTTAGCCCTCTAAATCATAAAAATCAATGCTTAAGAATCAAAAGTATATAGACAAAACATGATATCACCTCATACAAAATGAAGCATGGCACACCAAGAGCTTCCACATTGACCTCCAAAGTCTCAACTTTATTCAAATGCTTAAACAAATTACAAATTTCTCCAGAGTTTTGATGCCTAAATATCCATGAGTGAATGAGGAAAAAGGAGCCTCATTATATAGCAAAGGCTAACAGCTAGAAACCCAAGTCGAATTGGAATGAATGGAGCCAATGGTACCTAACACAATTCGACCTCCAATCTAAACTTCAATTAGCACCAAGTCAATGCCGAGTTTGGAGTTGATCTCCACCAAACAAATCGAATTTCATTTAATGGGATGAGGAGGTGGCCTCCACCTAGGCTAGGCGCCCCTCATCTCCACTTTGGAATAATCACAAACCAATACACGAATGCCATGTGTGAAACTCGAGCTCAAAGGGAGGTTGACGTGAGC
This sequence comes from Larix kaempferi, assembly GCA_027924585.1. Lineage (NCBI taxonomy): Eukaryota > Viridiplantae > Streptophyta > Pinopsida > Pinales > Pinaceae > Larix > Larix kaempferi. The sequence continues at coordinate 5,473,986 of BSBM01001166.1, read as the reverse complement.
GTGGAGGTAGGTGCTTGGAGTTTAAACCAAGATTTGATTGCAATCATGGTAGGTGGGAGTGGGGGGTGGCCTCCACCTAGGCAAGGCGCCCCCACTCCATTCAATGCACTTCATACCAACCAAAAAAACCATTTAATACAACCTCCACATCACCAATTCGATTTTGCATGCATGGAGGGCGAATTCACTTGAGGAGTTTTGACTTGTGCTGACTGTATGGTTGACTGAAGCTGCTTGGAGATGATTGGAATCTTCATAAATGCTAAGTGCCATGTCATTTAGCCTTTTACTTTATTCCATTTGGATTATTTTGGAGAGATTTGGATTATCTCCAAAATAATCATTTTTATTATTTTAATCAATAATTTCTCTGTAAATGGCTTTTCAGAGAAAATATTAATTACGAGGCCTAAATGACACCCGAAACTTGGATTTAACTGGTCCATAGGTCATGTGTGATTTTTGGCTTATGAAACGAGCCATCAATCACTGAATTTGGACCCCGGACGACTGACATATTACAAATTATTATTTCTCTATTTAAACTATAGAGAAATTTATTAAATTTAAAAAATAATTAAAAACCCAAATTCGACGGACCCGATAAAAAATTTTCGAAATTTTTTCTGAGGGTTTTATGGACCTAGGACATGACCGACACCTATTCTAACAGTGTCTAGTAGGCTTATATACATCAGTTGGCCTCTAATAACCCCCCATGGCTAAAATTTTCAAAATCGGGCATTCCAGCTTTGGAGGAGCGGGAGAAAACCTCATCGATTATACATCGCCTTAAGCAAAGTATAATTGACAAGGGAAAAAACTCCCTGGAATACCTTAGTTGCTTAATCAAGTCATGGGGAACCGAGACACTCAGATCCTACTAGCACACTTTATTACAAACCCCCATGGAGCCATGGTCATGTCGACTCAAAAAACAAAACAGGCTAACCAAAACTAGCTAGCCACAAATGCTGAATCATCTGATACACTGGAGTCAAACACTTATCATGTTTGTCAAATGGCGGCTCCTCAGATAATCCAACTATGGTACAAATAAGTTGGTAACAAGGCCCAAATATATAAAAAAATGCGACTCTATGGTCACCATTCAATCATCAAGAAGCAAGAGACTCACCTGCTTTCACCAAGCAAGGCTAAAACAAGACTTACTTGAGCTTTGTGTTGTTCCAACAATTCCTAGCATCCACCGTGCATGAGCAAAACACTAGAAAAGCATCTGAATTTCATCCACAAGACAAAGAAAATAAAACTCCAAGAGGTACGCATCACATCCAAAGAGCCTATCTTGGGTAAAAGAGCAACATAATGTAATTTATCCCATGAGTTATGATTTATAAATGAAGTTGGGAGTTTTATTTATAGTGTTCTCAACTCACTTTTACAAAATAACCAGGCTGATGGGCCAAATATAATGTCAATATAAAAATATAACATGAAATAATCTAAAATAATCTAAAAGGTGGCTACCTGGGGTATTTTCCCCCTAGGTGACCAAATCTGCTAAAAATAGGTAAAACTGAACAAAAGGCTTCACTCCAAAAGGTGGAGTGAGCAGGGGGGATCGTTATGCCCCATCTAACCCCAACAGTGTTGAAAAACCTTCAAGGTCCCCCCTCTACAAGCCTGTGGACCTGGTGACCAAGGATGACGTCATCATTGGAAAGGCACCAAGGAGAGAGGGTGCTCTGCTGGAAAGGGGCCAGGATGGGTGCAAAGGGTGACCGGGAGAGGATCCAAGTGCCTCAGAGATGAAATACTGTCACTGGTGTAGAAAACAAGTAGGGGTTCATGTGACCCAGTGACCTACCCCTAGGAGCCCCGAACACCAACCTCAAGGCTACAAGCCCCAAAATGAGGCAATCAACAATGCCACTAAGCCATAGTACTCCAAGAGGAAGAATCAAAAGATCTGGTCATAACCACCTCTCAAAAAAGTGTTGATCATACCCCCATCATGCCCCTGAAGAAAAAATGCGACCCCTCTCCTTGGGAAAACATCTGAATGTGAGCTGGTACTAATACAGCATAACAGAAGCTATCCCAATTTCAACCTTGAATGCTATTAGAAAGTTATGTTTCAACTTTCTTTGGCGGAATAGTAAGGAGTATTTGGGTTTTCACTTGGCGAGCTGGAAAAATCTAGTAGTTCCCACCAACCTTGGAGGTTGGGGGATGAAGAACATTTTCCTATTCAATAAAGTAGTTGTTACTAGGTCTCTGTGGTCTTTCTTACCCAACGACAGTTTCTGAAAGGATATTCTAATAGCCAAATATATTGCCCCAGATTCAATTACAGACTAGGTCAAGAGGACTATTAAAAAGAGTCCTTTGGCCTCAAATCATTGGAAAGCTCTCACAAACTCCTTTGAGGTTCTAACTCCTTATCTGGAGTGGAAGGTTAGAAATGGTAGGTCGGTTTTGGTTGGGAGTAACTCCATTATGGGATGCTAGGAGAGTGAGCGTTTGTCGATGGAGATTATTAGACACTTGCAGGACATAGGGTAGGCCTCTTTGGATAGGATAGCAAAGGCGGAAGAAACTACATGTAATTTTAAACATGTGCAGAGAAACAAAGCATAGAGATTCTTTTAAGCAAAACAAAGATTACACCACAACACTCACACATAATACACAGATTTACCATGGAAACCCTTAACCGAGAAAACTAGCGAAACTTAGAGCCGCACCTCTTATTTTTCTCATCATGATTATTAACCACTCACAATACAAATATAGGTATTCCGCAACATCCAAAACCCTAATTTGTTAACCCGGATTAAAAATAGATCCCCAATCCCTTCACCAGGATTAAATTACATATTTTTAGAAAAACCCAAAAATAGCCCAAAAAGTTTTGAACTCGCTTTGCTGAAGGGGGAGGACGTCGACACCACCCCCCTATTACCCCCTGAGCCAACGCTACGTGCAACGCCTGATGCATACGGTAGAGCACTAGATGGTGGCGATCGTCGGGGGCATGGCCAAAGACACACACTGCCCGCCCCCCCCCCCCCCCCACCCCACATGCAAAAAATATGACACATCCCCAACACTATTTTGTGGAGACAAAGATGGATGTCGACGGGAGGGCGTCGGCACCCCCCTTCCCAACCCCCTGGGCCAGCACTCTGTGCAATGCCCGATGCATACGGTAGAGCACTAAATGGTGGGGATTGTCTGGGGGGGGCATGGTCAAAAACACACCTCCCCCACACACACATGCAAAAAATATAACACATCCCCAACACTACAGTGTGGAGACAAAGATGGATGTCGATGGGAGATTTGGGTATTTCAGAGAGATGGAAGGGCCATTGGGACTCCTATGGTAGACTTACTCAGGCTCATATCCATATTTCAGGGGAGGAGGACAAGATTAAGTGGATTTTTAACCCTGAAGGAGGAGTATATACGACAAAGATGGGATACATATCTGCTTTACTTGTAGACGGGAGGAGGCCACAATGGTGGTGGAAAAAATTATGGAAAATCAAAGCGCCACCGAAGTCGGTACTTTTATTTTGACTTATTTCGAAGAATGCTCACATGTGACAGGATGCAGAGATTGAGTTTTCAAGGCCCGGGTATCTGCTCTTTGTGCAAAGGAATGGAGGAATCGACGACCCACTTATTTGTTGAGTGCAACTTCACCGAAGAAGTTTGGATGGAAATTGGAAAGCAGATGAAGTGTCCGGATCCATGGGCGAGGAAACAGTGGAAGCTTGTTTCAAGAGATTCTATGAGGAGACTTCCTTTCAGGCAGTACAGATCACTTCCCTTAATAGTGGCCTGGGGACTGTGGATCACCAAAAACAGGATTATTTTTTAGGGCCAGTCTCGTCAAGCGCTTCAGGTAGCTTCACAGGATTTCTCTCTATCCCAGTTGTACAAGACGACATCAATTCCAAGAGCAGGGAGAGCAATTGAGGCTCTGGAAATGGATGAGAACAAGCCTTGGTCTTTCTTTGATGAAGCCAGTGAGGAAAGTATTCAAAAAAGTGGTTTTGGTTTCGTTTTGCATCTGTCGACAAGACATAGTTTCCAAGGGCGGGATTGTTTGGGGTCGGGGTCAAATAATTTGGTTGAATTTAAAGGATTGTTCTTTCTTCTGCTACAAGCAATCAAATGCAATCTTCAGGAGCTGCAGGTATTCGGGGATTGCAGGTATTCGGGGATTCAAGCCTAGTTATCAACTGTGTGACAAGTTTGGCAGAGGTAACTAATAATTTCAATGGGCCATTAGTGGAACAAATGAAGCAGGTAGGTAGGCTTATTCCTGGGGCTCAGTACCAACACATCTTTCAGGAGCTTAATTCAGCAACAGACGAGCTATCTAAACAGAGTCTGGACCTGCATTCTGGTTACCTTAGATTGGAAGAGCTCCAAGGAGGAACATTTGTGCGCCTTCTGGACATTTCTTTAGAAAATTTATGTGATCCACCATAGTGGGAGAACTATGCTCCCCAATGTAGTCTATGGACTCTACACTGTTTCTATTTTTGGAAATCTAGTGGAAGCTCTTTAGTAGATTAGGTATCTTGACATTGTATTAGCATCCCAGGAATGGATAGAACCCTTTGCTGACTTCGCTTTAAGGTGTTGAAGATTGTATTTCTGACTAATGAATAGAAATACCTTTTTTTTCTCGGGAAAAAGATTCTATCTATTTCACTAATTGTGATAGAGTTTTGATTATTTATTCTATTAATTGTGATAACTTAATTATATTAGAGTTTTGATTATTTAATTGTGATGATTCCATCTATTTGTCTAATTAATTATAGATTAAAATTTCGTTTCTTTAAGTGAATGATATTATACAAAATGTAATATCACTAAAATCAATGTATTTTAGCAATATTATTAAGTCATATTTCACTATAACTAAAATCATAATTAATTTATACCATAATTAATTTATACCCGTATATATTAAAACTCACCTTCATTTTTTTTTAATTCAAAATTTGTTAAAACATTTCTTTAAAAAAAAAATCGATGTACATTAATATTTAAAATATCCCATTCAAAATAAATTTTAGTAATCAAATATTATACCAAATTTCAAGGTTAAAAAAAATAAACTATGTAAAAATATCCTTTTCAAAATAAATTTTAGTGATAAAATATTATAGGGAATTTCAAGGTAAAAAGAATAAACAAATTTTTAGTAATAAAATATTATACGGAATTTCAAGGTTAAAAAACAAAACAAATTTTTAGTAATAAAATATTATACCGAATTTCAAGGTAAAAAAAATAAACATTACATAGTTTTACAGAAATATATTATATTATAGTGCAATATCAGAACAGCGATACCAGTTAGATTTAGTATTTTAAGTTTTACAGAAATATATTATAGTGCAAAATCAGAACAGCGATACCAGTTCGATTTAGAATTGTTTAAGTGGAGTTTGAAATTTCTTGATAATCAGAAGAGCGACCAGTTAGATTTAGAATTGTTTATTTAAGTGAAGTTTGAATTTTCTTGTTGATATATCTAAAAACAACTGTAGCAAAAATCTGAGTACTTTCAAATACGTAAAACAACTGCAGCAAAAATCTGAGTACTTTCAAATACGTGGAGAAGTTTGAGTTTGACCTACATGAAAGTGCTTTATAACCTTTTATATTTTTTTTTGGAGTGAACTTGTTTTTTTATTTTTAAGTCAACCTGTACCACGTCAGTATTACATACGTGACAGGCTGTAAAAAGCGCTTTCAGGCACAATCAAACTAATTTTAGTTCCATTTTATTCTAGATATCATTCAGTTAATCTAAAAAACTAAGATCTATCTAAAAGGGATTTACTAAGCTCCCAGATCTTTCAAATGTGCAAACTCTTTTTTGGACATGTGATCTTTCAAATGTGCAAACTCTTTTTTTTGACATGTTGAGGAAGTAAAAGGGATTTACCAAGCTCCAAGATCTCTCAAATGTGCAAATTTTTTTTCTTTTTCTGGACATGTTGAAGAAGTGTAATATTTTATTATTTTTAATAAAAGACATGTGTAGGATAAGCACGAAAGGAATTACATATCTCTCATACTGAATTATAAAATGCCTCTCTTCCACACAATAAAAAAAATAGAAAATAAATAAAATCTAAACCATAAAAGCCTGAAACATAAATTCCCAGCAACACAGCAGGCATGCTCAGGCATTGTCTTATCATGTTTAAGTTTTATGCAAACTCAGGTATGCTGAATATGTGATCCATCATAAAATTGCGACATCTTAAACTTTAAACTGGTTGCAGACTGATAAAATAGCAAGTGTAAGAACCTTCAATGGAAAAGGATTGTGATGCAATCACAAGAGATAATCATACTATATATAAAGAGTACAAATTGGCACATAGTATGCCACATCAAGGCTTTAGTTGGCACCATAGTTGACCTCCTTGAATGTGTGTATGCTTTTATTGACATCAAGGCGCCGTTTTGTACTCAATCAAATGAAGCTAAGTCCCTAAAAAGCAAATTTAACTTCATCAAATAAAAGAAGAAAATTCCAAGCCATGGTCGGCAATTAAATTTTGAGCTTTGGAAAAGCAACCAAAAAACCTATCAAAAGCACTTCATTAGAAACAGCTACGAATATTAAAATGTTCTTAAAATATTCATTGGAAACAGTTATGAATATTAAAATATTCCAGTAATAATTCATCTCTCAGTGGACATAAATAATCATGTAACAATGTCATATTGTAAAGTCCTATGTATACTCTGAGACAATACATTTCGGTGATAATCTACAATCTCATGAAAAATATCATCTTGTCCTCAAATTGCCATCTTCAACTTACATACATTACTTATCCAAATGCTATTTGTTATGCTTAAAAGAACAATACGCTGTAAAAAATACAGAAAAGCAGGCAAAAAACCCAGCAAAAAGCAGAGAATACAGTAAACTTTGTAACATTAAAACGTCACCAACTTTATAACAACTTTTTTACAGCAAGATAAAATTCATCTTGTCCTCAAATTGCCATCTTCAACTTACATACATCACTTTATCCAAATGCTATTGTTATGCTTAAAAAAACAATATGTTGTAAAAGAAATACAATGGAGAACATCCAATACAGAAAACCAGGCAAAAAAACCCAGCAAAAAGCAGAGAATATAGTAAACTTTGTAACATTAAAACGTCACCAACTTTATAACAACTTTATTACAGCAAGATAAGAATCATCTTGTCCTCAAATTGCCATCTTCAACTTACATACATTACTTATCTGAATGCTATTGTTATGCTTAAAAACACAATATGTTGTAAAAGAAATACAATGGAGAACATCCAATACAGAAAACCAGGCAAAAACCCAGCAAAAAGCAGAGAATATTTGTAACATTAAAACGTCATAAACTTTATAACAACTTTATTACAGCAAGATAGAGAGATCCGCTACTCCATGGCAAAGCTTCACAACATCTATACAAAATCTAGCATGTAGCAGGGTAAGCCAAGAGTTTCAGATGACATAAATAGATACATATAGACTTTAAAGGAGTAGGAGGAGGTGATCATCTAAGCAGATGCAGTTGTGATCTCATTCTCAGCTGAAGCCAAAACGAGTTCAGGATGATCCTTCAATGTGCCATCCAATGCATTGGGCTGCCCCAGGGCTTTGAGGGCCAGATGTGCAGCCTTTTGCCCTGAAACCAGCATCGCTCCGAAGGTTGGCCCCTGCATGCATGCAATCCATAAATTAGCAGATTACACCCACAACACTCATCTTTCAGAAGTAAAATGAAACATAAAGAAAAAAAAAAAATCAAAACCCTGAACACCCCAAACCTCCATGAAAGAAAACCTACAAAGAGAGCATAGGATTAAAAACCCTTGAAGACGTACCATTCTAGGGGAGCCATCGATTTCGGCGACCTCCATGCCAGTAACGATCATGCCGGGGACAATCTCCCTGGTGAGTCGAACAATGGCATCCTCGGCTGTATTCATATCGAGGGCTTTCATGCCGGGAACCTTGTCGATCATACCGACGCTCTTGAGCCTCTTGACACCAGTGGCGCCGAACGGGCCATCGTGGCCGCAGGAGCTGACCACGACCTTGGACTCCATGACGTTGGGGTCCATACACGACTGCGTATTGTGGTTCATCGACACCAGAGCCCAGTTGGTCACGACGCCGGACACCCGGCCCTCCTTTATGATGAGATCCTCAGCAGCCACAGCATTGAAGAGCTTCACGTTGGGCCTTGAGAGCACCTTGCTCATGATAGTCGAGGTGAACAACGCTGCGTGCTTGATGACCACGTAGTCCTCCGCCTCGTCGTAGGGGACACCGATCTCGTCCAGGAAGAGGTGCGCAGGCTTCCTCACCACCATGGCTGAGAAAAGCTGGCCCCCAAGCCACGCCCCGCCCCCGGGGCTCACCGACTGCTCTACGATGGCAACCTTGACGTCGGGGTTCTTGCTGAGCTCGTAGGCGCATGAGAGCCCTGCAGAACCCGCACCGACGATCACCACGTCCGTATCGGCGTGCGTGATCATGTCCATCATGTAGCGCCGCGTCATCTCCCGAGCAACGATGGACTCCCTGATGGGCTCGAACTTGAAGCTCTGCAGGTCATATTTGCGGTTGGAGTACAGAGAAGTGATCGCAGGAGTTGCTTGTACCGCTGCCGGCGAGGGGCGGGCAGAGACCGTGAAGGCGGTGCCGTGAACGGATGAGAACGACGATGACAGGGAACCGAACTTGGAGGACATCAATTTGCGGTCCTCGAGTATCGAACCCGCCACCAAGCTGCGAGCAGAGGCAGAGGCTGCTACAGACGCCATTCCTCTTCTTTTCTTCTTGCTTCAGCAAATGAATGAGTGAATGGATGCAAGACAAAGATCGAAGTTAAGGCAATGGACGATATATAAGCTCGAAGTTAAGGCAATGGACGATATATAGGAATCCTGAGGCTCTGTGAGTTAATAATTGAAGATAAAACTGTAGGAATCCTGAGGCTCTGCGCGTTAATAATTGAAGATAAAACTGTTTTCAAGTGCTGGTGGGGTTTATGAATATCTGACTCTCATGCACGGCCGGCTGGATAGGGTTTAAACGGTCCTCGTTTCACCTGTCCTCCACCACAATTGCACACTTGCCAACAATTGGATTGTACAGGTTCCACCACACTGGCAAACAATTGGATTGTCCAAAAGTAAAGGCGGTGCAAAGATTTTGTGATCTCATTTATCCAACCAAAACCGGATCGAATCCCTTTTATCTGTTTCTTCCAGATATATTTTTTTCATTTTTTAAAATCTTTTATTTTTTCATTTTTATTTAAAATTTAAATTGCATTTTGAATGCACAGTTGTTGCAATTTAACTTATTGAAAATGTATTGTTGTCAATTTAGAAATTTTATCTAGAATCTCAAAAAACTTAATTCCAATGCACAGTTGTTAAATATAAATAATTTCAATAATTTATCATTTAGAAATTGCAATTTTAACTTACTGAAAATGCATGGTTGTTAATTTAGAAATTTTATTTAGAATCTTAAAAAAAAATTCCAATTAGAAATGCACGGTTGTGTAAATTAGAAATTTGATAAGGAGTATTCCAACAATTTATCATTTAGAAATTGCAATTTTAACTTAATTTATCATTTAGAAATTGTAATTAAAAAATTAATTCCAACCATTTGTCAATTATAATAATTTAGTTATTTATGTTTAAGGATTTTTTTAATTGAAAATGTTAAAACTAACATTTTTAATAGTATAAGGGTGTTGGATTTTATTCTGGATCGAATGACATTAAATTTATATCTGAATGTGATAAAGATGTTGTCGTAAGTATAGTTTACATAATCATATGTTGACTTTAAAAATATATAACAATTATAACATATAAAGTTTTGAGTTGTAAGTTATACTTAATTGAGTGACACTACAACTAACATATATTTAATGCAAGTGATAAAAACATTTACACCTAAAAAAGGTGTGAACTCTTTAAACACTTTATAAATATACAATTAATATAAATCTATACTAGTTAATATTAAATTGTACTATATAGCTTTTGTTTCATATGAGTTTGGAATATTTCATTATAATTCAAAATCACATCTACTCAAAACCTTTATTAACCTTTATTTAGTGATATCATTGCCATCCCCACATAAATTACCCCATGCTTTTTGTTTTGAGATGAGTTTGGGATATCTTCATTATAATTCAAAATCACATCTACTAAAATCCTTTATTAATGATATCATTGCCACCTCCACATAAGTTCCCTTGTTGCATAGAATATGTGAATTTTAAAGAAAAATTCCATTGGTGCTTCTTGGTAATGTATTGGTTATATAAACAAGTAAAAATAGTAACAAAGTTGTTTATACCTACCATTTGAAAATTACGAATTAAAATGAATGGTTTTTGTTACAATAATATTAAAGTAGGCAGAAAAATCTTAATTAACTGTAGGTAGTGCGTTAATCGAAGCAAGTAAAAGTGGAGTGGAATTAGTTTGTTAATGCACTCAAGGCTGGGTTAGGAATTTCACGATAAAAATGCCATAGTGTATTTTGATACCATTTAAATGTAAATTTTGTTTTAAAAATTTGTTCTTTATTTTTCATGAATGAAGAGAAGCTTAACTAATTAGACTTATTTTTCACAAATACAAAATGAAGAGAAGCTTTGCTGATTTCATTTATAAAACCTATATAATAAATGTTTTTTAATTTATGCTCTAATTTTTTTTTAGGTTTTATGCATTGAAAATAACAATATATGATAGATATCACATTTATCAAATAGATGACTATGTCTCTCATTAAATGGACAAGTGATTTGGAAACTACTTTATATGAAGCAATCATTGCTAAACATTCCAACTACACCACCAAACAAAGATGGAATATAAAATTCATAAATATAATACTATATATAGAATACTACATATAACCCTAAATGTGATTACATAACCCTAGAGTTATCACAATATTGAATGTTAAGGAAAACTTAATTACCGACATGAAAACATGCAAAAGAAACGCCCGTGGCCACCTTGAATACAAGGTCGCTCCACATAAACATGACAGCAAATGCAAATCCAAAAATTCTTGAGATCTTAAAAATCAAAGAGATAAAGGCAAGCGGGCTGCGGGAGAGGAACCCGAGCGTGCACATGGTTACGGCCGCTTGGGAAGAGCGACATTCATATGGCAGCATGTGATTACAGACTGATATAGAATATGGCACGACATTCGTAATAATTGCGTTGGATCAACGAGCAAGAAAGTGTGAAAATTTTACTTGTAGAAATATAATGTACAGCTGTAGTAACATTAAAGCCGTATAAACATTTTCACGCTAGAGCAATAGTAAATCCGAGAGTCCGTAGACAGAGTGTACCATTTGAATTTTTTATAAATTTGAATTTTTTAATTTCACAAAAGTCACATCCCAAGCAGGGCTTATTGTTGCACTATTGATTATGATGGTCTCTCCGGGGGTCTCCTGGCTACATGGAATCCTCGTGTTCTCTCTCTTTGGTCTTTTTGTGTTGGTGGCGGCATTCTGTTATTGGGGGGACATCGGGTGCTTGACTTAGAGCTTCAGTTGTATAACTGCTATGCTCCATATGGGGACCGTCTTTCCTTTGGTCAAATTTGGAGGCCAGTGGCTTACTGGCGTTAAAAATGTTGGTGATTGCCGGAGATTTGAACTTTACTTTGAATGCTAGGGAGATCTGGGGACATCGAGCGAGGAGGGATCCACTTCAGTCTTGGTTCCATACTCTTTTTGCTGGTCATGGACTCATTGATGTGCTGCCAAAACCTTTAGCGCCCACATGGAATAATGGCCGAAAGGACACTGATTATATTGCAAAGAGGCTTGACCATTTTTTTGTGAGTGAATCCTTGTTTGAATCAGTGGATAAATGCTCATCAAGCATTTCTTCAACTTACATTTCCGATCATGCTCCTATCGTGCTCCGGATTATGAAGGGCCCTCCCCTCTACCGCTAGCCCTTCAAGTACTGCCATGTGTGGTCAAATGAGGTGGATTTCATCAATTTGGTTCGGGGTCATTGGGCCACCTTTTGGGCTTTACCATAGGGAAGGACGATGGATGCTTTACCTGCATTTCTCAGATCTCTTAAGACCGCGGTTACTCCTTGGTTGAGGAATCGGGCTCGGTCTCAGAAGGCTGCATTGGTTCTTTTAGAGGCCAAAATTCAAGAATATCACTCAGACCCTGATTTTTTGTTTACTTTATGACTCGGAGGGCACTGTTCTACACTCTTTGGAAGTTGAGCTGGCCTCTATTTTGCATTATGAGGAGGAGATTTTAAGGTTCAAAAGCCGAGAACTATGGATTAGTGTGGGAGATCAAAACTCAAAGTTTTTTCATAATTTTGTGAATTTGCGGAGAAAGGTCAATACTATCTGGGAGATTGATGCCCCAGGGGGGGGGGGAAGGTGTATTCACAAGCAGATATTGAAAGAGCGGCTCGGGATCATTTTGAACAATTCTATACAAAATCGAACAATTTTAATTTACAGGCCCAGATGGAGGTTATTTCCTGTATGCCCCGTATCTTTAATGATGAGAACAATGCTGTCATTGAGCGAGCGGTTTCGTTGGAAGAAGTTGAACGAGTCCTTCATAAGATGGCAAAGGACAAAATCCTCGGGCCTGACGGGTGGTCTGTGGAATTTTATATTCAGTTTTTTTATTTACTGGGCAACAAATTGGTCAGTCTGATTGAAGAAGCTCGCTCAATGGGCAGAGTAAGTGGGGGTCTGAACTAGACCTTTATCTCATTGATCCCAAAGATCTCAGAACCTTCTTCTTTCCAGGACTATGTAATCTCTTGTACAAAATCATTTCAAAAGTGATTGCTGACCGCATTTGGGATGGCCTCTCACGGGGCATATCGTCTGAACAGTTTGGGTTCTTGAAACATAGGTTGATCTTTGATGCAATCGGTACTGCTCAGGAAACTATCCACTTAGCAAAATACTGCCCAGATCCTTCCCTGGTTTTTAAACTTGACCTTGTCAAGGCTTATGACCTGGTGGAGTGGTCATTTCTCAGACTTCTGCTACTGAATGTTGGGTTAAATCTGGGGACTATTAATTGGATTCTTGGTTGTATTAGTTCTGTTAATTTTGCTGTCTTGGTCAATGGGAAACCCACTACTTTCTTCAAAGGTTCTCGTGGGCTTCGGCAGGGATGCCCATTGTCACCTTTACTCTTTATCCTGGTGATCGAGGGTTTGAGCCGTCTGCTACTTCGGGTGAAGGAGAGGGGTTTGATCCATGGCATTAAAGCCTCCAGACATCAATACATCACACATTTACTCTTTGTGGATGATGTTCTGATCTTTAGATTTGGGACCGTGGAGGAATGGAGTCACTATAAATCTCTGCTTGATCTTTTCTGTCTTGCTTCAGGTATGATCATCAGCATCCCCAAGTCTTGTTTCTTTCATTATCAGTTGGATGATAGGGTTGTTGAGAGTATTGGTGATTTATTTCCCTTTGAGTTTGAAGCCTTAGAGGAGGGCTTCAAATATCTGGGCTATTTCCTTAAACCCAATGCTTACACCTCTTCGGATTGGTTGTGGCTTATTGGTAAGTTCGAGAAAAAGATTCAACTATGGTACTACCGCTGTTTATCCTTGGGTGGTTGTTTGACTTTAATTAACTATGTTCTCGCCAACCTTCCTATTTATTGGCTTACCCTCGCCAAGGTTCCTGCATCTTTACTGCACCAGATTCGTAGGGTTTCATTTGATTTCTTATGGAATGCCAAGAGTGATAAAAAGGGTCAACATCTGACTGCATGGCAGTCTATTGCATTACCAAAGAGCGCTGGAGGCTGGGGCATCAGGAACATCTTTTGGATGTATCAGGCACTCCATTTAAAGAGTTTATGGCGTGCACTCTTTAGTGATGGATTATGGTGGAAGATTGCCAGGGATAAATACCTCCAGGGAATGTCAATTATCAAATGGTACATGAAGCCTTTTAAAAAGATTAGGAGAGCATCCAATATCTGGACCGGTCTCGTTGAGTCCTTTCCTCTGCTCTTTTCTTTCACTGGCTGGAAGGTGGGCGATGGTTTTCAGGTCAGAATTGGAATTGACCCTATCAACGGTTTAAAGTCGTCCCTCTCTCAGGATACTGTCCTTGCTCTTCACGCACGCGAGCTGTTTTTTCTTAATCAAGTCGTGAATTCATAGAATTCTGGGATGAACTCCTATTGGCTGTCGGCAGAAGCATTGGGACTTGCTGGCTGTATCGGTGAGGATTGGAACAGGTATGTGGAGGATCTTAAAAATGTTGGTATCATTCTATCCCGTCACATGGATCGGCTAAAATGGACATGGTGGGGCTACTATGGTGACCTTACTACAAGTTGTGCATATATGGCTATTGCTTCAGCTCAGCCTGTTGAACCTGTTTTATGGTGGTACATAGTTCTATGGCATTGGAATGTCCCAAAAAAATTACTCTATTTTATTTGGCTCGTATTGAAGGATAAGGTCCTTACTATTGATAACTATGTGTGCAGGGGAGGCATGAGACCAAATGTATGCCCACTATGTTTAAAGGATGCATAATCCATTCATCATCTGTTTGTTAAATGCCATACAACGCTGCATCTTTGGACTATCATCTCACATCAAAGGAGACTGGATTTTTGTTGGAATAGGGTTTCCATTGCAGACATCCTACATTATTGGCATAAATGGCACAGGAAGAACATCTCTCTTCCACTATATTTCATATGGGGTATATGGAAATGGCGAAACCGAATCATGTTTGATGGCCTGAAACATCATTTTTCCAAGGCCGTTAATTACATTTTGCAGTTTATTTCGGATTCTGGCCCATTAAAAAATAATATTAAAAACAATGTCGTTAGAGCGCCAAAACTGATCTACTCGAGCCCCATCGGCTATTTTGATGGAGTAGCACAGGAAGGGAAATGTGGCATAGGGGGTTTTCTGATTATTTCAGAAAATATTTATTATGAACTATCCCTTGGCGGGGGTCTAGGCAGCAATACAAGAGCGGAACTCTTGGCATTATGGACTTTATTAACTTTCGCTCAAACTAAAAATCTATCCACACTTCAGATTCTCGGTGACTCCACGGCTATTATTGGATGGGCGCGGGGCAAGAATCAATTGCATGTGACTTCGCTACAGCACTGGAAAAGGCGCATTAACATATTGCTGGAACATTTTCAGGAATACACTATTAAGCATATATCTCGAGTTTTCAATCACAGGCTGATTTAATGTCTAAGAAGGGTTTACTCTTGGCTAATGGTATTCTTCAAATCACCCCTTACATTGATCATCATCATGGGGAAATGTTTTGTGCTCATCTATATTAGTCAGGTTGTTCTTCAGGTTTTCCTTTTTGTATTATCAACATCTATGTTGTTGTGAATATGGGGGATAAGTTACATAATGGCTCATTTTGTTGTCTAATAGAGGACATTAGCTATTAGTATTTCAGTGAACTGAATTGTGGTTATCTTTTCAGGATCGTGTGTAAAAGTCTGTTTAGAATGGTTTATTAAGTCTCAATTCTTGGGATTGGTATGATTGTAAGTTCTTTTGATTCACAAATGAATAACAAAGAACTTTTTTTCTTCGTTGAAAAAAAAAAGAAAGTTTAATAGCCAATCAAAAATAAAAATAAATAAGAATAGCCAATCAAAAATAAAAATTATATAATTTATAAAATTTAAAATATAATTTTTTATTTGTTTTAAAATCAATTTAATAATTAAAAATTCTAAAACAATAAGAAACTATATAAAAATTGAAAGAAAATTTGTAAATTAATTAAAAGTAAAATCCAAACTGATTGCTATATACTTGTCTTAGACAGATATAATAATGACAGATATAATAATGAATGAGAAGATTTAATTTAGTGGATATAGTGTATTGGTCTAGCACTCTCCCTAAGGTTTGATTTAGTGGATATAGTGTGTTGCTCTAGCACTCTCCCTAAGGTTTGATTTGTAATTTAAAGCTTAAAAAGTTAATTGGTAAAATGGTCTCCACGCATTAAATTTGCACATAAACTCATCCAGGTTTACAATCTCTCTCTAAACTATATGTCAAAACTATATGTCAGTGTCTCAACATTCCCTTTTCTCGTTCCATAATAAACCAAAGCAATATTAAAATATGTTAAAGATCAAGGATAATTGGATGAATCACCTCCATAGTATCCTTTATGATGTAAGGCTTTGCTGGCCTAATTGAATTTTAGGAAGTACCCACTAAAACCAACGCTCTAGTTTATTTAAAATTAAGCTAACACCTATATTGTCTGCACAATTCACTCAAACTAAAAGTATTTATCCTTTATTTTAAGGCTACAAAATTATTTATTATTATTTAAAATAATTTTGAAAAATGTAACAGTGTGTTTTTTTAACTAAATTCAGTAAAGAAAAAACAAATCGTGTATCATATTATTTTAAAAATATTTGTCCTTTATTTTAAGGTACAAAATTATTTATTGTTATTTAAAATAGATTTGAAAAATGTAACAATGTGTTTTCTAAACTAAACTCAGTAAAGAAAAAACAAATCTGGTATCATATTATTTTATAGGAGTTTAACGAGTTACTCCATTGTCAATATTAAATAAGCGGCAATCTAAAATTATTTTAAGTAACTTTCATTAAAATTTTAATGAAAAATAATAATAATAAAACACTTTTTAAAACCTGTCTTGTTAGTGGGCTCTACGTATTATTAGTTTTTAAGCCTAAAGCACTCCTCAAGGGGCACTCTTAAAGAATCTAAAATATCTAGTCATGTTTGGTAAAGTGGAGACCATATAGAAATATCTAGATACCCTGTTGTAAACACCAATCATACTTTGTAAGGATCAATATCAATCGGTTGTCAAATTTATAGATATTTACACTATTTGAATAATAGATGATTTACTTTGTAAGGATTAATATAAATCGGTTGTCAAATGTATAGATATTTACATTATTTGAATAAAGATGATTTTTTTTTAAGATAGTAAAATTTATCATAATTTAGTTGTTAAATTGGAAGTGAGGATAGTGATCATTGGTTACTATTTGTAAATGTGAATTGATTCATTATTCTTATTCAAGGAAAATCAAGTCAACTTAAGTAGCTCCTCGATAATTCATAAGGGGGTAGGCTTTCACTCTTGCCATATGTCTCTGAGTCATGTTTCCTTACATTGAGAAAGATGGACTATTAACCAATCATAATCAATTTTAGTTCTCAATATAAATGATTGTATCCCTTTAATGCTTGTGGGTATTCCTTTAATATCACTTTGGTTAAGAAGCATATATTCCTTTTAAAACATAAAAGAGAATAACTAGAATCCAAGGACAAATTAGGGAAAAGACAAATGTAATATAAATGCGTATATTCTTTTTAGAATATAAATGAGAATGAGTAAGCAAATATTCTTTATGAGTAGTAAGGACAAAGTAGGGAAAATACAAATTCTTTTCTCGGACCATGAAAAAACCACAATTTATATATTAAGATAAACCACTTTGTACATATATCTAGTATGGCTCCATAGAAATGGTACAAAAACATGACTAGATCTCCAAAAAAGAGGAGCAAAGTACATAAAATAGCTACATCCAAAAAATAGATATGATAATAACCTTCTCATGAAACTTCCTAAAAAAGACCTCATGTTGACCAACAATCTTCTCCCCTCTTTTCCAAGTTTCAACATCCAACAAAAGACCTTCTTTTGACAGTTGATCACGAATGGAGTTCCTTTCTCTAAAAATATGAAGGTAGCTTATAAAATGAAAGAGACCTTATAGTCGATAAATCTCTTCATAAATTGGAGCTAGAAAGATATTCCTTGGATCCCTCTTCAACTTAAAATAGTCTATAACAAACTTGGAATCCCCAAACACCTGTACATGTTGAACACCCATGAAGTGAGCCAGAATTAAAGACAATTTTAGAGCCATCATATTAGACTTATTATCTGTCCTTGTACCAACACTAGCAACAAATTTGACCCAATGAGAATCTGAAATGTGAAGGATGCCACCAACTCCACCCACAAGTGGATTGAATTGAGAAGATCCATCAAAATAGAGCCACATGACTGAATGGTCTATAACTTCTACCTCTAAAGTTCTGAGCTTTTGTGGTTTCTCCTCTTTAGGGAACCGTCTCAACACTGCCAATCCTTGAGCAGCACAAATGAAAGGATGGATGAAAACTTCCTCAAAGATAGCCTTATTCCTATAATTCCAAACCCCCTAGCATAAGATTATGGCAGTACCAAGTAATCTTTGAAGACCCCATTATTGATTCAGGCTTCTAGAACTAGAGGCAGAGATAGGCCTTCCCACTTAGAAGGTAAGTTACATAAATGAATGGCACGATCCCACATATGTTGAATGTATGAACATGAAATGAACAGATGCTCAATACTCTCTTCTTCTCCTTTACACAAAGGGCATTGGCTAGGGCCATGCCAAAATTTCCTAAGCATTGAATTCCAAACTAGGATCTTATTTGAAAAAGCCAACCAAATTATTTTTTTGGATTTGAGGGGGCATTTGAACCTCTAGATGGATTTATGCCACCATTATAGATCCAGAATGATCTCCTCTTCTTTGGTGATCAAGTAACCTAAACTAGGAGTATAAATACCCCCTTCCATATTTCTAGACCATAAAAGAACATCCTCCTTATCTATGAGTCTGGAATGGATCTCTTTAAGAGGTTTTGTGTACCTGAGCTAAGCATTCATGTCCTCCTCTTCCTGAATTTCCAAAGTATCAGTAGAGAGGCACTCTTGAGAGAAACTAGAAGAATTAATGGGGTCTCTTACCTGCTCCAAAAATATAATCCTTTGATCTCTCAGGCCATTCACAAGGCCCAGAGGAAGCCTAAAATCCCCACCACTTCCTATCCACAGATTCGTACCCACTCTAAGCTTCTTTCCATTGCCAATCTTCCATCCTAACCAATCTCCCACAATTGTAAAAGCACTGAGCAATGCTTTCCAAAACATGCAGACATTCTTGAAAGACTTTTCTCTACACCTAAACCATTCTTCCATAGTTAAAGGAGCAATGCATTTATTAGTGACCACATTGACCATAATCCCTCACCCTTCAGAACTCTCTAAACCCCCATCTCCTTGGGTCGATCTATGTAGTGCCAAGCAACCCAATGTATCGTGTGTCCTTTGGTTCCTTTTTGAATGAAATTATAACAAATCTTTCGAATATGGTCCAAAATGCCCACAAAGATGCTAGAGACACCCAAAAGATTGGAATAATTTCCATTACATATATCAATCTTCACCTCTACTGAGCCAATTGTTACACCATAACCAGATCATTTTCTCGATCTTTGCAACTAACCATGCCCAGTCACACTTCTAGTATGCATTTGGTTTTAGAACAAACCCCAAGTACCAAAGGCCATTCTCAATTTCTGCCAAAGGGAACTCAAGTTGACCACAAATCCAATCTATATCCACTTGAGACAAATTAAGAAAAGAAACATATGCATTTCTAACATTATATAACATACATGAGGCATCTGCAAATAACTTAAGAAACCCATGTAATAACACAACTTCCCTACGAAAGCCTTTGGAAAATATCAAAATATCATCAACAAAGAACACGTGAGTAATATGAACTGGCCCTCCAACAAGAATACCCTTGAACGATCCATTACTTTTTGCATTGTGAATAATCCAACTCAACCCCTCCACCACCAAGATAAAAAGGAGGGGAGCTAATGGACATCCTAGGAACGGACCCTTGCCCGGTCTAAAGAAGGGGGTAGTCGATCCATTGAGGATAACAAGAAAGGATACCAAAGAAACATAAGGCATTATCCAATTAACCACCTATAGATCATACCTGACTTTTAGTAGAACAAGTCTCAAATAGAACCAGTTAACTCTATCTTAAGCTTTAGATAGATCAACCTTCACAATCATAGTCGGTAAATGCTTAACTTTTGCATAATGCATTACTTCCTGTGCTATGCCAATGGCATCATGGATTTTTCGGCCAACTAGAAATGCAAATTGTTCTTGAGATAATGATGTTGACAGGATCCCTTAATATATTGTTCCTGAAAATAAACACATTTTATCTTGGAATCACTCCATTTATGAAAGAAAATATATATTATTAATAATCTTATTAATTAATGTAATTTAGGTATGTTAAAATATGGTTAGAAATTGAAAAGAATTGTTGGAATAGAAAATAGAAGTCACGGAAATTGCAAAATATAGATGCGATAGGAGTATTTGAGGGTGTTGGATCCATTTATACATTAAAAAACAAATTAAATAATGAAAAATTGCAATATAAAATTAAATATTATATAGCTAGATCGTGGTGATGATAGACATAAAAGTCTAAACAATATGATATTTATACTAATTTATTAATGTTGTCGGGATAGATATATTGTAAATAAGAGCCACCAGGTGGCAATGCAATGTTCCTGCCCACAAATTTAAGATTTAATCTTCAATGAAACTTTGTTTCATGACCCTTTTACATTGCTTCCATTTCACAAGGTAAAATGAGACAGTTTTTTTCTTGTTGCAAGATAGTGTTAAGTGTCATAGTGGCACCGATATTTTTGAGAAAAGTAGAAGGGAATTAACCTGAGAATGAGAATTGTAAATTTTCTTCCCAGCAACGCCAAATGACGTCTCCTTATTAGTTATGTGCAATGTCGACGCTCATGATAAAGATTTTTCCCAATCGATTTTCTTTTCTTTGAGGTGGTATTTGTAGTGGAAGTTACGATGACAACCTTTCGAAATCTTGAAAATAAAGAGACGTGTATGTAACCAACTCTATAGTTCTGTAAGTAAAATTTAATAATCGGACCAAACTCTATGGGATCGACAATCGAATTATCGTTGTGTTCTTTCGTGTGACGAGACATTAAAGACTTAACTTCTCCTAAGGTGGTATTCTTATTTAGTGTAAATTAACAATCTATTTTTCTCCAAAATAACATCTTAACTTGTCTTATTTAAATCGTTTTTTTAAATTATCATTCCTATCTTCTCCTCATCTTATTTTCTTAACATTTTCTCATTTTCTTCTTCTCTGGCCTAATTATGGAGGGCTGATAATCAATTTAAACACACTAGTACCAGGGTGAAGAGTAGTTTTGGGAGACAATCCATTCTAAAGGAAATCTATCAAAAACTAATGCTTTAGCCAAGTGTAATGCCCATATTGCCTTGGATACTTAGTCCATGCATTGGAGACTAGCCCTGAGTTAGCACTACACTTATTCAAGAGATTTTATTTCATCTTATGTACTATCTGAACCAATAATAAAAGAGTGTTTGTTTCAAATGCTTAACATTTCATATTTCTAATCTAGAATTTCATATTTATGCTTTTAGCTATGCTTTATCCCATTTTCACTCCTATTCCAGTTACTTGATTCCTATTTAAGTCACAAAAGTGCATTTCTAGTTGGTTTGTTAGCTGTAGCATTTAGGCTCAAAACATAGAATATTTATCTTCTCTTGTTGTGTATCCTATCTACTATGGGGCCCAAACTATATCTCTATTGTTATTTTCTCTATCTTATGGTTAGAGTTCTACTTCGCATAATAATTTAATCTAGCAAGCATCCAATAGTTGCATAAAATCTTGGCTTGTTGAAGTTGCACAATTTCTAAACCTTGGATTAAACTGTTGTATCTATATGAATCCTTAACCCCACCACCAGCCATTATATTCCATGAGCTATCTAAATTGTAAGATTATTTACTAAGTTATTTAGAAGTAAGCTTACCAATTCCCAAGCTCCGTGTAAGCTTATTCCCACCCATGGGAGAGTTTAGAGTTGACCTTTCAAGTTCTTACATTAGCTCTACATACCCAAGTATGAGTAGAACCTTACCTAATTAGAGCTCAAGTAGGTAAACCTTATATGCAAATTGAACATGAAGTCAGTGCAGATGAAGTGGTGATTTTTTGTTTGATGGAACATGCTTAAAAAATACTACAACATTTAGAAGAGTGTGAAAGGAGATAATGACAAGAAATCCTGGGCATTGGGAAATTAATGAAAATTACTACTAGAAAACATTATAATCTTGCCTTTGAATTTCCTACTTTTAATTGCAAGTTCATACAACTTGCAAAAATCAGTTGGTCAGTGTGAAGTTCATACAGATCAAGAATTTCTACTTATAATTATTAGCTCATACAATTTGCAAAAATCAGTTGGTCAAATTGGAGTTCATACAGATCACGAAAATTCGTTTCCCATCATTCAAAGTAGGGTTACAGAGTTCACTTTATGCACAAACAGAAACATAGAGCACAAGTAATTTATGCAAGAGGTGGAATTACAAATATGAGGATTTTTATCAAAACTGCTATTTGTGGTTAGGGCAAATAGATCTAGATCATATCTATAGATTGGCAGTGGTCCCCTTTCTCGAAAGAGACACAACTACAATTTACTTGAAAAATACTTTCAATCACTGAAATGTCAATGCATCTATTTCCTTGAAAAGGAAATCTATAATGAGCAGACTCTTTGTTAAAAATAACGATATTGTAAATTAAGAACTAAATAACTATTTCCAGGCAGTGACTAGGTTGTAAAGGCGAGTTATCATGTTCAAATATTGGGATGAGTAGTCTAGATGGGTCATACACAAACTCTGCATTGTGTAATTCTAAGTGCTGCCACCGAGCAACAAGGATAATATCGATCATACATTTAAAAAAGAAAAAAAAAGGGCTCTATGAAAATAATAGATAAGAAATATTGCATGACTTCGTTGTCAACTGCAAAGCAATGGATAGTATAAATCTTGACATTATTCACATCTTCAAGACCAATACATGATGATGTCCCTTTGCATTGTCAATTGTAAATTTTTGGAGCAAGGGTAATGTTTTCCATAATCCAACAAAACAAATAAAAAACATTAATATCAGGCAATGAAATACATGGGATTGGGAAGCTTGAAGGTACTGTCTCCACAAGAATATCCATACAAATCATTCCATTGATCACTCGAGTTCCCATGGATCCTAAACCCATATTTCTCAGTCTTCAATCTACTCTCAGATTTATAAAGAGCAACAATCATCTCATATTCATTAGGATGCATACAACATAGATTCCCCATAAGTTCAGTCACCAAAACATCAAATATACCATACTGGTAATATTATAGTTTTTATTCCATACATTCCCTTAATAATAACCCACACACTGAAGTAAGGTGTTAGTGTGTTGTAGTGATGGTCTTAACTAGAGTTACTTAAGGTTTTTCCAATGTTACTGGGTATTACTCCTTAAAATGCACCCACCAGTGTATCAAATAAAACAAATGGGTGGCCTTATTGGTATTATTACTCATAAAATAAAATACAAAGGGGATTAAGTGACCTTAGCGTGATTTATTCTCGTCAAAATCATGCTATTGAAATATGAAACAAATCAAGGGAGTCATGAATATGCACTTCCTATAAAAAATGATCAAAATTCATAAACTAGCATTACAAAAAAAACATGGGTAGTCCCATATTGATCACCTCAACAAAAGTGCCTCCCATGAATGATAACCAACTTGGACTAAATTCTTCTTAGTGTCAATCCTCTAGGAGTTGTTTATGCCCATTAAAAGAAAGATCTTGAATCCCAGATCAAGCAAATGGGCAATTAGAAAAAAAATAAAAAACATAAAACCTTTTGTTTGTTAGTTAATCTTACACATAATTATAGGCTATGCAAAGGGGCAAATTTGAGATGATGGTTTCATCCACATCGAAGATCCACATGTCCTTCCCATCGCCTGAGGTGTTGAGAGAGTTAGCAGAGGCTATGGTTGTTGTGGAATGGAGGTCGCAAGAGAATAGTAGTAAAAGCACGAGGAGGTTGCAACCATCTCTGTAGCAAATCGACAATGGTTCTCCCCCTCTTCTTGCATTTCCTGGTGCTTGGATATTAATTGTATCAGATTCTGCATGCTCTCCAATGTTGTAGAAGCCTCCTAGTGCAAGTCGCATTCCATGAAATTCCTGAAGTCCAACATATCCATGGCCATGTCTAGTCACTCAACTACTAATGCACAGAAACAGAGTAGTAAGAAAGGGGACCTAAAAAATAAATAGAACAAAGACCTTAAACCTAGCAGGAGACGAAGGTTTGAAACTCACAAGGGCACTCCCTTTTTAAAATCTTAAGAGAATCTCCAACCAAAATCCCTTGCAATTCTCAGCAATTCCACCATAACTCATCTCTCCACATAAACAAGCCACAATTAATGGATACATGTATTCGACACTTGTGCACTTATTTTATTCTTAATGCCAAAACTCGTACGCATCACATTACCATATGGTCTTTATCACAACAATCTGTTAATTGTACACATCACATTACAGTATGGTATTTATCACAACAACCTATTAAGTGCCGCATTAAATGTCATTGATGTCCTCCCGCTGCCAAAAATGAAGGTGGATGTTAGCCACCAAGGACCAATAAATATTTAAATAATTTTTTTTTGAAAAATTCCATTTAATATAAAAAAAATTAAAACTAAAGAAAATACAAAAAATTAGCCCATGTATGGGTAAATTAAAATAAAACACTGATTCATATATGTCCCCCCACGGGGATATAACTAGCAATTGCCCCAAAAGGTGCAAAGAGACACCGAAAGGAAAAAAATGGGACGTAAAGTAGATGCAATGAAGCGAAAACGAGAGTATTGAAGAAAATGCCATGAGGAGCTTGTTATGTGGTTTCGTTTGAGTGGTCTAAGGGTGGTTCAAACAAATTTTTTCTAACATGAGCAAAGCCCAACATGATTACCCTTTAATCATGGAGTAATATGCCCTCCCTATTACTACCCCAAGAATCAATTAGTTGTGGATTTTCTATATTTTTGAAGTTAAGAGGAATAACCTATGTAGGTACTATATTGGAAAATATACATAGACCATGCATATATTTGTGGACAATTGTCCCAAATTAATAATTGCAGCCAACTTAGTATTTGTATGCTCCCACACGTTTTCTTGGTTGATAAAAGATTGTTTCAAAGAAAGCAATGTTCATGGCCTGTCAAATTGAGTGAACAAGTATTTTTACCATTGATTTTATTTTTAGTGTTGTTCATTTTTTAGTTTGAAACTGATTTTAGAACTATTCATACTTAGAGTTGTTTCATTTTGAGCACAATTTTCTGAATATAGAAATGCACATGAGAGAGGAATTATTCCAAGATTAGATTATGTGTTGTCATGAAGGATTTTCACTTTTAGAAATGACACTATTTCCAAGGCATAGGGGTGAGAACATGTTCAAGTTAGACCTACTACTGCTCATGGGCATTCATTTAGTCTTCAATGTGAATTAAACCAAGTCTTTCACATCAATTCTTGAAGAAATTATCATCCAAGTTGATGAGGTGATAAAAGAAAATAATAGTCTACAATGTAAAGAGGTCATCAGAGATAAAGCCTTGAAACTTTATCAAATCAAGCTAAAAACCTAGTTGCCCCGATCTTGAAAGTGGTAAATTCAAGCTATGTGTCCCCAACTGGAAGAATATTGTTGGGGGCCAATTCCCAGGAAAGGATATTTGATCCTAGAAGGAATCAAAGATTGATTAAGTTCATGATTAAAAAATGGTCAAAGTATGGACACGCCCTTTTGTTCATTGTATTAGAGTTGTAACCTTTATGTTTAACTCAATGTGGGATGTGCAGATTAGAGTGACAATTTAGCATTGTGTTGAACATGTGCTAATATTTCAATCTTGCAGTTCTAGCACTATGACATGGTTGTGTAGTTCCAATATTTGGTCATGCTTATAAATTGTTGTGGTATTTTGGCATGTGCACCCTCATTGTAGACACACGACCCAATGTAACATAAGACCACACGCAAAATTTATTTAGGGGTGAGGGAAAAATTCATACAAATAATATAGATAGAAAATAATGCCACAACCCAACTTCCCCCAACAAGTATAAAATGGCATATGGACCACTTATTATTCAGCGAAGGCTTAGATTGGCATGCATGGATCCCTCTAGGTCAAACAAATAGAATGATGGATCCCTCTAGGTCAAACAAACAGAATGGAATATAAAATAACATGTTAAGTGCTTCATGCTCTTAAGCAAGTTATCATAAGCACGAGCAGATATTATATGCGAAAATAAAAGGGATGAAATTAGAGAAACAATGACACTATGCAGTCATGATGTCATCCAACAAAAGAAGCCGACCATGGAAACACATCAAAATAAAAATGACCTACCCAACAAACATGTGGATTACATGATGATCAAATCCATAGTTAAGTGGAAGTGTGGTTTGCATTCAAAGTTCATTATTTTAATTGTTGTCAATTAGTATCTTTCTTTTTCATGCACCCTTCCATAAAACTACACCATTTTTCTATACACATACAAGGAATTCAATGAAGGAAAAGGGCACTCAAATATACTTCAAAAGGGGAAAATTGTTGAAATTCAATGTAGACATTTTAATCTTAGCAATAACGGCAGTCTCTAGAGTCTAAATCCTATGGAAAAAATGTCCTCAAAGTATCTTTTGATCATTTACACCTGTTTTAGGTCAGGTTGTAAAGAGAATGATTGTTTTAGCAGTGCAGTTTATGGAGTAA
Source organism: Larix kaempferi (assembly GCA_027924585.1). Lineage (NCBI taxonomy): Eukaryota > Viridiplantae > Streptophyta > Pinopsida > Pinales > Pinaceae > Larix > Larix kaempferi. The sequence goes on along the minus strand of BSBM01001166.1, from coordinate 5,447,230 downwards.
TGTTTATCATGCAATCATTAAAGAATTTATGGATGTATGTACCTTCTCTCCAAGGGAATTGCTTGCTTTTATGATTCGCAAATGCACACAAATTACTTCTTTTAGAATATTATTAAAAATTCCCTTATGACATAAAATTGTAGGCTTCAATACAAGTATGATTTATGATTTCAATTTTACATGACTTCTAGAAGTGTGAAATGCATGTAGTTTTTATTTTTACCTCCTACAATTCCAAATACAACCATTATAATTATGTTTAATGGCTAATTATGGACAATGTTAACAAAGTAGTACATCTCCATACCAACTTTCCATATGATGATTTAACATTTAAAAGTAGTCAGAACTTGGAAGGGAGGTATAACAATAGAAAATAAGTGTTGATTTTGGTGTTGGTCTCCTAGATTCAAGCGCAGAAAATCAGCTCCAAACACCCTCATGTGCCCAATCGAAATATGTCAACAATAGTTGCTGAAAATGAAAGTAGAATCTGAGGGGCTTGTGATATCGTGACACCATGACAAGTGAAATGACTCCAACTTTTCACTCCACTACCAAAGTTTTTATTTTTAATATACCATAAACAAACTTTCATGTAATATCAAGTAAATTCTCTACTAGGTATGCATGCATATGCAAGCAATACAACCATATGCATGCTTACATTATTATCTTACACCTAAAAAAAATTACATCAACCTTTCTTAAAATTTTACCACATTTGTACAAATTCCAATAAACTCCAGCTTTTCATTTGACTATTCTAGACAAACACTTGTCATATATTTTGGGCACATAAACCAAAGTTGTGAGACTTAGACTCAAAGAAAGCTCGACTCAAGACTTGATGAAATTACTGCAAATAGAAAAAAGTTCAACATACAGGAAAGTTTGTGCAGAAAAATGAATACTAACAATTCCAATCCATAAAATCTATAAATGGTAGTTTGAGGGAAGTTTAGAAAGTCTAGGGCGAGTTTGACAAGTTTTGAAGCAATTTTTACAAGTCTTGGGCTAGTTTGGCGAGCTTTTTGACCAAGTGGAGAGTTATCACAACAGTCCTAGGAAGTGAGACTTGGTAAAAATCATGAAGAATCATGAGTCTTCCATGATTCTCATAAAACTGACATAGACCTTTCATGATCAGTTAAATAACAAATAAGATATGAATAACTTTGAAGATAGTCTTTTAGTTGTACTATTAATGTGACAAATTTATGAGAGTAAAAGTTCATCTATAAAGTATGAATAGCCTAGAACTAGATAAGAACCACGATCTACTCTTTATTCATCACATCCTTCAAAATGGTCCATCTCAAACTTCTGGAAAGTGTCCCTTCAACAAACTAGAGTTGGCCAATGGAAACTCTTCCCGTCTTTTCAAATAATGAAAGCATTTGCAAATGTCTATAAAATCACCTCTTCCTCTCCATTGACAGTGCACCCTTGTTCCATTTTATTGACTTATGCATCACATAATCCTTTTTATAGTCAAATATCTAGGGTATCAAAGTGGTCTCCACTACAAAATGGATTTTTATCATCACAATGTCTAAATTTCGAACTAACTACAAAAAGAATTTCTCCATTAAAGTGTCAAACAACAACAAAAAGTGTCTCATGGCAGATGTGGTCAGAATGAGAATAGTAGAACATTCCACTCACAACATCTACTCAAATATAAGAAGAGAATGTTATTGGTTGAAATCAGGGACATTACACCATAACTTTTCAAACAATGGCAGGGAACAAGTAAATTTCTTAATGTCTAACTTATCTAGTGGATACATCTAATAATCAATTATTTGTCTCCTCTTTGAAGCGACAAAATAACATCTATAGGTATGTTTCTCTTTTAATAAGAGTTTTTTCAAATGGCCCCATTCATTAACTAAATTTCCACTACACTTTGAAATCTAGCATCACAATAGTGAATTCTTTGCTTTGTCCTTTATTTTTCCCTTCTTTTCTTGAGAGAAAAGGTGCGAATCAATCTCCGTCATTGTCTTGTTTCTTTCCATTTAATAATCTTTCTCAAATACCATGTTGGAAAATTTGAACACATGTACATTGATATGCCTAGGATCAATATATTTGAGAAAATTTGATGTATACGACAAACATAGTCACAAATAGAGTTGTTATTTGTTTTTATCCATTAATAAACCCTTCCTTAACCTCACATCACGTCAAAAAAACTAATAAAAAGGAGCAAAACTGATGAAATCATGAGATCATAGGTTCTTGATGCAAGCATTTCATGGAGTGCTTTTTTGAATTGGGAGCAAAGTGCTTAGGTTTTTTGGTCCTTAGCATGTAAAGCACTCAGGGAGCACACTTCGAATAAAACTTTCAAATTTAGCAAGAAGCATGATTTCAAAGGAGGAAGCACACTTCGTAACACATTGTGGGATTGGATATGAAGTGAAAACACACATCCCAAGAAAATTAAATCCTACTTCTCTTTGGAGCGTGATTCAAGAGCAAATGTAGGAGGGGTGGCACTGACCTACAACACTACTTTTTCCTAAAAATATAGATCCATCTGCACCTAGGTCCTAGAGTAATCATCAATGAAAGTCAATATGCATTTTGCACTTGAAAGGGAAGGCTTGTCCATCACTATGCACACATAGCTGTAATTTCCTAAGGACAATATGAATATAATGTGCATCAGTATGCTTGTATCGGTATCTGCAATGCTCCAATTGCATTATAAATTCCTTGAAGTGAGCTAGGAAAATCTCGATCCTCTTGAAATCTTGTGGCTTAATGTACATGAAATCAGTTTCACTCTACATCACTGGAGTCTCATTAGGTTGAGAAAAAATGTCTCAAGGATATCCCAAGCCTTTGTAGAAGATTCAAATTTCTGAATACGGAATTACAACTCATCTAACACATGGGTTCTAACCAGATCTTAGGATTCATCATCTCTACTCAGCCAGTTTTATTTCTTCTCGAAATCTTTCGGTCCATTCTCATCACCCATGGTAATCTGTAACAGGCCAAATTTTTGGAGCACATCCTCCATTTTGCTCCTCCTACTATTATAATTCTCCTTGTGAGGATGAAGCTAGGATGTATGGATTATGTGACGATTCTGACCAAAAAATGCTAGTGAAGAGCAAGGTTCAAGTGGGAACACAATGTGCAAGGATCCCATGAGAACAATAACAAAATTCTTTTCTTTACTTAGAGAAAGTCCCCATTAAGAGAAAAACCAAGTCAAGGATTTTTTTATTTTATGGCAGTAAATAAATACTCTCTCCTCAAATAAAATACCAGATACAACACTCAAAACCTGAAATGGTTTGACAGAGGAGACATCCAGAAAAAACCAAACTTTGTTGTAGGAACAAACCACACACTAAGTGGCAAAACACTGTCCAGTAATAACCTCGTTCCAAAACAATTACACAATCCCAACAACAATATCCACAGATCTGTACAAAGAAAGGGATCAGAGTTTATATCGACTCCCAGCCTATGAGAACTAGATGCAATTTCTGGTTGTAACCAAGACAACATTAGTGGGTTGTTGTGTGTCTACAAAAATTAGAAAAACAAGCCCTAAACCTGACAGACCCTTGAACAAGGTAGGTTAGATAAAATAAACATCTGCAACCCACAAAATTCTGCATAAAAGAGGGCAAATCTTGAAAAATATACTACAACCCAGAAACACATAAAAACCAGCTCTAAATAGAAGGTTCAAGGTTCCCTTCAGGATCCTCGCCTCAAACTAACCCAGAAAAAAATACCAGTAGTGCACAAATCCAAAATATGTGCATAAAATTTTCTTCAGGAAAGAATTGCAGTGAAAAATAATTTCATCTGACCAGAAAGAAAATTGTTACCAAACTTGAATGGAGTCCTCCCTTTTCCATATCTGTTCACCAAGATATCAACAATGCTTCACATCATCTTTGGAATGATGAAGGCGAATAAACTCCACAACAAGCTCATCTAGGAATATTTTATGTAGTGAATTCCAGTCAACACAATCTCATTAAGATCCTGCACACTTGGAGGAAGCAGTCCTAGTCAAACTTTTGGAGGCATCCTTCCCTGATAGTGAGGCTATAGCAATTGTAACCAATTCCTTCCAGACAAGGGAAATCTAGTTCCATGGACTTAATCAACAATTTACCTACCGCTCAGTGGAAGCATGACTATGTATTTGTTGTAGTTTGCATATTAGTCTCTAAGGTAGCAATCTTCCATACCTGCAGTAAATTTATTGATGACAGTAACGTGCAGAGTTGTTTTTCCAGCATCTTTAGAGCCATTTTGGCTTTCTGTTGGCCATAATTTTGATTGTGACTCTAGATTTACTAGTAATTTTTGTAAGGCATTGAAGCTTCTAGGATGTCAGTTGAATTTTTTTTATATCCTTTCATCCCCAAATTGATGGACAGACCAAGGTAGTCAACAAGACTTTGTTTCTTTCTCTCCACATTTACCACTGATAGAATGCACACTGGGATATTTACTTGTACATCTTGTAGCTCAGCTAGAGAAATGTATTCTCCATTTGAGGTATGTTATGTATTTCAGCTTCTTGCCCCTTGAGCTTCTAGTTGCTCTTCACCCACCGGCAGGAGGAAGATGAGGCTTCTTCCTTTGTGCATCTTGGCTAAAATACAAAGCAGAGTCCATGACCACCCACCGACAGGAGGAAGATGAGGCTTCTTCCTTTGTGCATCTTGGCTAAAATACAAAGCAGAGTCCATGACATACTTTAGTAGACACATGTGAAAGATAGGGAACTGCATGACATACATCAGGTCCCTCTTGATTTTCAGTTTCATGATAGAGTGTGGTCTCGTTTTGACAAACACAGGTTTAAAAGTCAGCAGAATCACAAGCTCAAACCAATCTAGTATATTCCATATACCATACACGATAGGCAAGTTTTGACACAACAACAATTAAAGTTCTTAAAGGGTACTAGCTCAATGGAAGAGCACTTGCCTTACAAGTAGGAGGTTGGTGGTTCGATTCCTTCGTGCCCTAACATAAATTAATAAACGATATTTCAATGTATTTCTAGGGGGGTGTTCATAACCGAGGGGGGTTTCATAACCACCTCTATAGGTTTTTATGAGGGTGGTTCATAACTGCCTCTATAGGTGGCTACGAGGGGGGTTCTAAATTGCCCCTATTGGTGGCCACAAGGGCGGTTTTAAACCACTTCAATACATCTCTACGAGGGGGGTCTTGATATGCCCTCTTAAGCTGCTACAAGGGGGTTTTGGAACCCCCTATAGGTCTCTACAAGGGGGATTTCAAACTTCCATGGTAGGACTCTACGAGGGGGGTTTCAAACTGCCTTCGTAGGCCTCTACAAGGGGGTTCCAAACCGCCCCTATATGCATCTACGAGGGGGGTTCCAAACCGCCCCTATAGGCCTCTACGAGGGGGGTTTCAAACTACCTCTATAGGCCTCTACGAGGGGGGTTCAAAACTGCCCCTATAAGCCTCTACGAGGGGGGTTCTAAACTGCCCCTATAGGCCTCTACAAGGGGGGTTCCAAACCGCCCCTATAGGACTATACGAGCGGGGTTCACAACCACCCCTATAGGCCTCTACGAGGGGGGTTCCAAACTGCCCCTATAGGTTTGTATGAGGGGGCTTATGAGGGGGGTTCATAACCTCCATTATAGGTCTCTATTAAGGTGGTTCAAAACTGCCCCCATAGGTCTCTATGAAGGGGTCTACAAGGGGGGTTTAAAACCACCTCTGTAGACCTCTACAATGAGGGTCACAAATTGCCCGCAAAAGTCACTTTTGGGGGTGGTTCCAATCTCTTCAAAAACCGCCCTTAAAAAACAAAAATTTTAACATCGGTGCCTTTAGGGGCGGTTTTTCCAAAACTTCCCCCAAAGCCAACCCCCCCCCCCCCCCCGTAAGTCAACTTTGGGGGCGGAAGACAACCCCCCCTAAAGGCTAAAAATGTAGTAGTGAGATCTAGGTTCCATTCCCTGTGGGGGGTGGGGGGGGTTGTAGTTCTTACCCGTTGGTGAGGTTGGCACCGTCTAAGACCTCGTGTTGACACGGTGACAGTTTCAACTACTGTTGGATAGATCGTTCTTCTACCTAATACTAAGGTTGGGCCCGACCTGGGGTTTTCTCTACTACCGTGCGATTAAAATTGTTTGTTGGGCAGTGTGGGAAGTGGTGGGGATTCCATGGGATACCATTCGATCCTTGCCTCTTTTTCACTCAATGTGCTTATTCACATCAAATGTTGGACAAGCCCAAGAGATTCTACTTTTCTCTATAAACTTTATTTCTAGCAACTTTGCAATCTCTTTCCTGCAGTATTTCTACTTTGCCGGACAATCTGTTCATTGTCAAGATTTTATTGAAAATTCTAAAAACACAGAAACTAGAGATTCTACAGGCTTGAGCCAAGCCTGTATTTGTCTACTAAAACATGTTGAACTGCAAATTCTTCAACCAAACCATTTGTGATGCAATCCAAACCATGTGAATTAAGGTGTTGGAGTAGAACATGGATGAGTAGACATCCCTCCATTAATGCCAATGGGTGTTAAAGCATCGAAGTACAATCTAACATGATATATGAATCAATTTTGTTGATGTCGAATACCCAAAAGATCAGATTGCTTATGGATCCATTTTGGAATGGTACTTATAAATTGTTAGTGGTTTTCCAGAGATTGCTTATAGACCTTATGAGTGGGTATTGTAACTAGTATGACCTTGGAAAATTATTAATTACAAAGAATCCATAACAATACTAGCTGTCTTAAACCATTATATTCTTTTGTCGAAAAATATAGCAACGCTCACATAGTGTCGCCAAAAACCAATTATAATGATAATTGGTGACAAACATTTACTACACTCACCAAAAGTAAAATAAACATGTATTAGTGAGGGCTACTAAAATATTGTCACCAGAAGTGTCACCAAAGAGAGGATCAATAACGGTCCTTTAACAACCCTCACCAAAACTGCCCCTAAAAAGGGATTTGGTGACGAACCTTAAAGGACCATCTCAAAAGGAACTTATAATGACGATGTTTTAAGGACCATCATCATATACGACATTGGTGACAACCCTTAAAGGTCCATCATAGGCATGACCCTCACCAATGACCTTTTTTCTTGTAGTGTCATCTTCTTCGTCATCATCATCTTCATAACCATCACCATCACCATCATCATCAACATCTTTATCATCATCACCATCTTCATCATATCACCATCTTCATCATCATTGTCATCTCTAGGTTCCTCATCAACATATCCATCATCATCATCATCTTCTTCATCATCATCATCAACATCTCCATCATCATCATCATCTTCGTCATCATCATCATCATCTTCATCACCATCACCATCATCATCAATGTCTTCATCATCATCACCACCATCATCATCATCAACATCTTCATCATCATTTTCATCTCTAGGTTCCTCATCAACATCTCCATTATCATCATCTTATTCGTCATCATCATCTTCATCACCATCACCATCACCATCACCACCACCATCACCATCACCATCACCATCACCATCACCATCACCATCACCATCATCATCAAGGTCTTCATCATCATCACCATCTTCGTCATCATCACCATCTTCATCATCATTGTCATCTATAGGTTCCTCATCAACATCCCCATCATCATCAAATTCTTCCTCATCATCATCTTCATCACCATCATCATCACCATCATCATCAATGTCTTCATCATCATCAGCATCTTCATCATTATCACCATCTTCATCATCATTGTCATCTCTAGGATCCTCGTCAACATCTCCATCATCATCATCATCATCATCATCATCATCATCATCATCTTCATCACCATAACCATCACCATCATCATCAACGTCTCCATCATCATCTTCATCACCATAACCATCACCATCATCATCAACGTCTCCATCATCATCACCACCATAAGTGCCCGATTGACGATTTTGCAAATTTGATCCGAATGTGCAAAAATTGTACACTCCTTTACTGAGCAAAACCCTAGTTTCCAAGATGGACCTACAAGATGACACCTGGGACACAGGACCAGAGGAGAGGGGCACCCCTAGCACTATCCTGACATCTTGAATCCAACGGATTCGACGGTTTGTCGATCCGAGCCACGGTCGTGATTCTACGGCTCGTTTCGTCTCGCATCCAAAAGGCCTTCAAGGACACCTACTGGATACCTACCGGGGGCATAGAACTCCTACCGTGCAACAAAACCGGGTTCCGGGGAGTCCTGCAAGAGTGTCTAGGAAGGTTCTAGGTGGGAACACTAGCCATAAGTGCCCAGTCGATGATTTTGCAAATTTGACCCCAATGTGCAAAAATTGCCCACTCCCTTACTAAGCAAAACCCTAGTTTCCAAGATGGACCTACAAGATGACACCTGGGCCACGAGATTGGAGGAGAGGGGTACCCCTAGCACTATCTCGATGTCCTGAATCCAACGGATTTGATGGTTTGTTGATCCGATCCACGGTTGTAATTCTATGGCTTGTTCCGTCTCGCATCCAAAAGGGCTTTAGGGACACCTGTTGGGTACCTAACGGGGGCATAGAAATCCAACCATGCAACAAAACCGGGTTCCGGGGAGTCCTACAAGTGTGTCTAGGAAGGTTCCAGCTGGGAACACTAACCACAAGTGCCCGGTCGACGATTTTGCAAATTTGACCCCAATGGGTAAAAATTGCCCACTCCCTTACTCAACAAAACCCTAGTTTCCAAGATGGATCTACAAGATGAGACCTAGGCCACAGGACCGTAGGAGAGGGGCACAACTAGCACTATCCCAACATCCTGAATCCAACGGATTCGACGGTTTTTCGATCCGAGCCACCGTCGTCATTCTATGGCTCATTCTATCTCGCATCCAAAAGGCCTTTAGGGACACCTGCTGGATATGTATCGGGGGCATAGAACTCCAACCGTGCAACAAAACCGTGTTCTGGGGAGTCATGAAAGTGTGTCTAGGAAGGTTACAGCTGGGAACGCGAGCCATAAGTGCCCGGTCGATGATTTTGCAAATTTGACCCCAATGTGCAAAAATTGCCCACTCCCTTACTGAGCATAACCCTAGTTTCCAAGATGGACCTACAAGATGACACCTAGGCCACGAGACCGGAGGAGAGGGGCACCCCTAGCACTATCCTGATGTCCTGAATCCAACGGATTCGACAGTTTGTCGATCCAATCCACGGTCGTCATTCTACGACTCGTTCCGTCTCACATCAAAAAGGCCTTCAGGGACACCTGTTGGATACCTACCGGGGGCATAGGATTCCTATTGTGCAACAAAACCGGGTCCCAAGGAGTCCTGCAAGTGTGTCTATGAAGGTTCCGGCTGGGAACGATAGCCATAAGTGCTCGGTCGACGATTTTTCAAAGTTGACCCCAATATGAAGGCCATGCCAATCTTGCTCAAGGGGGGCATTTCTCGTCCGGAGGCCCTCGGGCGTGCATGGCCACCGTGGACAGGTCCACAATGTCCATGTGGACTTGTGGGAGCCAACGGAATCCAAGTTCGCTTGACGGTTTCGGTTTCGTGCCCTCAGAGCAAATCCTCAAAGTGTCCCCGAATGGCCCTGGGGTTCCTGACTAGAATGCCTGCAGCACCCAAGCCGTGGCTCCATTCGCGAACCCATCAATTCTGGTGGGTCTGGGACGCCGGGTTTCAGCTAGCCCCCCCGCCACATCATGCCGCCAACCACCGGAAATGGTGTCAATGAGCCATCTCCGGAGCTAAGGTTTTTCTTAGTGAGGGCCATTCCAATTTCATTCAAGGGGGCGTTTCTCATCCGAAGGCCCCCGGGGGTGCGTGACCACCGTGGATAGGTCCACAATGGCCATGTGGACTTGTGGAACTGATAGAATCCAAGTCCGCTCACCGGTTTGGGTTTCGTACCCCTAGAGCAAATCCTCAAAGTGTCCCTGAATTGCCGCCGGTTTCCCGACTAGAATGCCCACAACATCCAAACCGTGGCTCCATTCGTGAATCCGTCGATTTTGGTGGGTTTGGGATGCCGGGTTTTAGCTAGGGACCCCCCACACCGTGCCTTGAAGACCCGAAAATGATGCCAATGAGCCATCTCCGGAGCTAGGATTTTGCTCAGTGAGGGCCATTCCAAATTCGTTCAAGAGTGCCATTTCTTGTCCGGAGGCCCCCGGGCATGCGTGGCCACCGTGGACAGGTCCACAATGGCCACGTGGAATTGTGGGAGCCGACGAAATCCAAGTCTACTCGCCGGTTTGGGTTCCATGCTCCCAGAGCAAATCCTCAAAGTGTCCCCGAATGGCCCCGGGGTGCCCGACTAGAATGCCCGCAACACCCAAACCGTGGCTCCGTTCATGAATCCGTCGATTTCAGTGGGTCCGGGACGCTGTGTTTCAGCTAGGGGACCCCCCATAGCATGCCGCTAACCCCCGCAAATGGCGCAAATGAGCCATCTCCGGAGCTAGGTTTTTTCTCAGTGAGGGCCATTCCAATTTCGCTCAACGGGGCCATTTCTTGTCCGGAGGCCCCCAGGTGTGCGTGGCCACTGTGGATAGGTCCACAATGGCCACATGGACCTGTGGGAGCCGACAGAACCCAATTTCGCTCATCGGTTTGGGTTCCATGCCCCCGGAGCAAATCCTCAAGTGTCCACGAATGGCCCCAGGGTGCCGGACCAAGATTCCCGCAACACCCAAACTGTGGCTCTGTTCTCCAATCCGTCGATTCTAGTGGGTTTGGGGCGTCGGTTTTCATCTAGGGGATGCCCCACAACGTGCCTCAAACCCCCGAAAATGGTGCCAATGAGCCATCTCCGGAGCTAGGGTTTTGCTCAGTGAGGGCCATTCCAATTTCGCTCAAGGGAGCCATTTCTCGTCCGGAGGCCCTCAGGCATGCATGGCCACCATGGAAAGGTGGATGTGACCATTGTGGACCTATCCACGGTGGCCACCCATTCCTAGGGGTCTCTGGACGAGAAATGGCCCCCTTGAGCAATATTCAAAAGGCCTTCACTGAGCAAAACTCTAGCTCTGGAGATGGCTCATTGGCACCGTTTTTGGGGGTTCATGACATGCTGTGGGGGATCCCTAGCCGATACCTGGCATCCCGGACCCACCGGAATCGATGGATTCGCGAATGGAGCCACGGTTTGGGTGTTGCGGGCATTCTAGTCGGGCACCCGGGGACCATTCGGGGACACTTTGAGGGTTTGCTCCGGGGGCACGAAACCCAAACTGGTGAGCAGACTTACATTTCGTCGGCTCCCACAAGTCCACGAGGCCATTGTGGACCTGTCCATGGTGGCCACGCATGCCCGGGGGCCTCTGGACAAGAAATGGTCCCCTTGAGTGAAATTGGAATGGCCCTCACTGAGCAAAACCCTAGCTCTAGAGATGGCTCATTGGCACCATTTCTAGGGGTTGGAGGCATGTTGTGGGGGGGCCCCTAGCTATAACCAAGCGTCTCAGACCCACCGGAATCGACGGATTCGCGAACGGAGCCACGTTTTGGGTGCTGTAGGAATTCTAGTTGGGCACCCTGGGGCCATTCGGGGACACTTTGAGGATTTGCTACGAGGGCACGAAACCCAAACCGGCGAGCGAAATTGGATTATGTCGGCTCCCATAGGTCCACGTGGAAATTGTGGACTTGTCCATGGTGGCCACACATGCGCGGGGGCTTCTGGACGAGAAATGGCCCCTTTAAGCGAAATTGGAATGGCCCTCACTGAGCAAAACCCTAGCTCAGGAGATGGCTCATTGGCACCATTTTCGGGGGTTGGCGGCACGTTGTGGGGGGTCTCCTAGCTCAAACCCGGCGTCCCGGACCCACCGGAATCGACGGATTTGAGAAAAGAGCCATGGTTTGGGTGCTGCGGGCTTTCTAGTCGGGCACCCCAGGGCCATTCAGGGACACTTTAAGGATTTGCTTCAGGGCCATAGAACCTGAACCGGCAAGCGGACTTGGATTCCGTCGGCTCCCACAGGTCCATGTGGACATTGTGGACCTGTCCACGGTGGCCACACACGCCCGGGGGCCTTTGGATGAGAAATGGCCCCCTTGAGCGAAATTGGAATGGCCCTCACTGAGCAACACCCTAGCTCCGGAGATGGCTCATTAGCACCGTTTCCAGGGGTTGGTGGCACGCTGTGGGGTGGCCCCTAGCGGAATCCCGGTGTCCTGGACCCACCGGAATCGATGGGTTTGCAAACGGAGGCACGGTTTGGGCACTACAAGAATTCTAGTCGGGCACCCCGGGGCCATTCAGGGACACTTTGAGGATTTGCTCTGGGGGCACAGAACCCAAACCGGGGAGCGGTCTTGGATTCCGTCGACACCCATAGGTCCACGTGGCCACGCCCGTCTGGGGGCCTCCGAACGAGAAATGACCCCCTTGAGAAATATTTGAAAGGCCTTCACTGAACAAAACCCTAGCTCCGAAGATGGCACATTGGCACCGTTTCCAGGTGGTGGCGGCACGCTGTGGGGGGTGCCCTAGCTGAAACCCAGCGTCTGGGACCCACCGGAATCAATGGGTTTTCAACCAGAGCCACGGTTTGGGTGATCCTATAAGCATTCATTTTTCAAAAGTGGTTCAGAGGTTCTTGCATCTTGGAAGTGACCAAGAGTATCTTGCAGTGTGATAAGTATGGCCTTATCCTTAGGCCTTTCATGAATTTGAGGCCAAATGTAACAACAGAGGAGAAACCTGAGCTGTTTCTCTAGCTCATGGGTTTCATTGTTCTAGAAATCCAAGGAATCGTATTGGCATAGGATTGAAGAAAAATAATTCGTCATGATTCAAGTGACTCAGGCCATGTGACTCTATTCTGTATTTTCATGTCCACTTATACTGAACTGGTTTTTTATTTTTATTTTTTTAATGACAGGTTTTACCGACAGGATTCTACTATAAATTGTGTTTGGTGATAAAGGATTTTACTGTGGATTGTGTTTGGTGACATTTATGGCGAACCCCAAGGAACATATTTAAAAGATCAGGAAAGTCAAGTTTTGTGTTGGGGAAAAAGAAAATCCACTTACAGAAGATTTACATCAAGCAGTTAAATAATTATCTGCTGAATTATACACCAGGGATGTGCATTTTCTGATGGAGTTGATTCAGGTAATTACTGAGTTACAAATTTAGTAGTCATTTTATAATCTTATATTTTTTCTCTGTTTTCATGGTAAGATTAGTGTTTTGTTTTGGGTGCAGAATGCGGAGGACAATGACTATGAACCACATGTGGAACATTCGTTGGAATTTTTCATTACAACTAAAGATGTCATTGGCGTAGGCGCTCCTGCAACCTTGATAGCTTTTAACAAAGAGAAGGGAGTTTAGAAACAAAATATTGATTCTATATGCAGCGTGGGACGATCCACCAAAAAGAATAGTCGGGAAGGTGGTTATATTGGAGAAAAATGTATAAAACGAGCAATAGAATGAAGACCGTGGCTTGGATCGACAAACTGTTGACTCCGTTGGATTCAGGACATCGGGATAGTGCTAGGGGTACCCCTCTCCTCCGGTCCCATGGCCCAGGTGTCACCTTGAAGGTCCATTTTGGAAACTAGGGTTTTGCTCAGTAAGGGAGTGTGCAATTTTTGCACACGAGGGTCAAATTTGCAATATCATCCACCGGGCACTTATGGCTAGCATTCCCAGCCGAAACCTTCCTAGACACACTTGCAGGACTCCCCGAAACTCAGTTTTGTTGCACGGTTGGAGTTCTATGCCCCCGGTAGGTATCCAATAGGTGTTCCTGAAGTCCTTTTGGATGCGAGAAGGAACAAGCTGTAGAATGACGACTGTGGCTCAGATAAAAAAACCATCGAATCCGTTGGATTCAGGACGTCGGGATAGTGCTAGGGGTGCCCCTCTCCTCCAGTCCCATGGCCCAGGTGTCACCTTGAAGGTCCATTTTGGAATCTAGGGTTTTGCTTAGTAAGAGTGTGTGCAATTTTTGCACACGGGGGTCAACTTTGCAAAATCGTCCACCAGGAACTTATGGCTAGCGTTCCCAGCCGGAACCTTCCTAGACACACTTGCAGGACTCCCCAAAACCCAGTTTTGTTGCACGGTTGGAGTTCTATGCCCCCGGTAGGTATCCAGCAGGTGTCCTTGAAGTTTTGGATGCGAGATAGAATGAGCCATAGAATGACGACTGTGGCTCGGATTGAAAAACCGTCAAATCCATTGGATTTAGGATGTCGGGATAGTGCTAGTTGTGCCCCTCTCCTACAGTCCCGTGACCCAAGTGTCATCTTGTAGGTCCATCTTGGAAATTAGGGTTTTGCTGAGTGAGGGAGTGGGCAATTTTTGCACATTGGGGTCAAATTTTCAAAATCGTCGACCAGGCACTTATGGCTAGCGTTCCCAGCTGGAACCTTCCTAGACACACTTGTAGGACTCCCCAAAACCCATTTTTGTTCCACGGTTGGAGTTCTATGCCCCCGGTAGGTATCCAATAGGTGTCCCTGAAGCCCTTTTGGATGCGAGATAGAATGAGCCATAGAATGATGACCATGGCTTAGATCAACAAACCGTCGAATCTGTTGGATTCAGGATGTCGGGATAGTGCTAGGGGTGCACCTCTCCTCCGGTCCTATGGCCCAGGTGTCACTTGTAGGTCCATTTTGGAAACTAGGGTTTTGCTTAGTAAGGGAGCATGCAATTTTTGCACATTGGGGTCAAATTTGCAAAATCGTCAACCGGGCACTTATGGCTAGCGTTCCCAGCTGGAACCTTCCTAGAAACACTTGTAGGACTCTCTGGAACCTGGTTTTGTTGCACAGTTGGAGTTCTATGCCCTCGGTAGGTATCCAATAGGTGTCCTTGAAGCCCTTTTGGATGCGATACGGAATGAGCCATAGAATGATGACCGTGGCTCGGATCGAAAAACCATCAAATCTATTGGATTCAAGACATTGGGATAGTGCTAGGAGTGCCCCTCTCCTCCGGTCCCGTGGCCCAGGTGTCACCTTGTAGGTCCATTTTGGAAACTAGGGTTTTGCTCAATAAGGGAGTGTGCAATTTTTGCACATTGGGGTCAAATTTGCAAAATCGTCAATTGGGCACTTATGGCTATCGTTCTTAGCTGGAACCTTCCTAGACACACTTGCAGGACTCCCCGGAACCCAGTTTTGTTGCACGCCCCCGGTAGGTATCCAACAGGTGTACTTGAAGGCCTTTTGGATGCGAGACAGAATGAGCTGTGGAATGACGACCGTGGCTCGGATCGACAAACCGTCGAATCCATTGGATTCAAGACGTTGGATTAGTGCTAGGGGTGCCCCTCTACTCCGGTCCTGTGACCCAGGTGTCATCTTGTAGGTCCATCTTGGAAACTAGGGTTTTGCTTAGTTAGGGAGTGTGCAATTTTTGCACATTGGGGTTAAATTTGCAAAATCGTCGACCGGGCACTTATGGTGATGATGATGATGATGGTGATGATGATGATGATGGTGATGATGATGGAGACGCTGATGATGATGGTGATGGTGATGGTGATGAAGATGATGATGATGGAGATGTTGATGAGGAACCTAGAGATGACAATGATGATGAAGGTGGTGATGATGAAGATGGTGATGATGATGAAGACGTTGATGGTGATGGTGATGGTGATGGTGATGAAGATGATGATGACGAAGAAGATGATGATGAGGAACCTAGAGATGACAATGATGATGAAGATGTTAATGATGATGATGATGGTGATGATGGTGATGATGATGAAGACGTTGATGATGATGATGATGGTGATGGTGATGGTGATGGTGATGGTGATGAAGATGATGATGACGAAGAAGATGATGATGAGGAACCTAGAGATGACAATGATGATGAAGATGTTAATGATGATGATGATGGTGATGATGGTGATGATGATGAAGACGTTGATGATGATGGTGATGGTGATGGTGATGGTGATGGTGATGGTGATGAAGATGATGACGACGAAGAAGATGATGATGATGGGGATGCTGATGAGGAACCTAGAGATGACAATGATGATGAGGAACCTAGAGATGACAATGATGATGAAGATGGTGATGATGATGAAGATGGCGATGATGATGAAGATGTTGATGATGATGGTGATGGTGATGGTGATGACAAAGAAGATGATGATGAGGAACCTAGAGATGACAATGATGTTGATGATGATGATGATGGTGATGATGATGAAGACGTTGATGATGATGGTGATGGTGATGGTGATGACGAAGAACATGATGATGATGAGGAACCTAGAGATGACAATGATGATGAAGACGTTGATGATGATGGTGATGGTGATGGTGACGATGATGATGATGATGAAGAAGATGATGATGAGGAACCTAGAGACGACATTGATGATGAAGATGTTGATGATGATGATGACGGTGAAGATGATGATGATGTTGATGATGATGGTGATGGTGATGGTGATGAAGATGATGATGACGAAGAAGATGATGATGAGGAACCTAGAGATGAAAATGATGATGAAGATGTTGATGATGATGATGATGGTGGTGATGATGATGAAGACGTTGATGATGATGGTGATGGTGATGGTGATGAAGATGATGATGATGATGGAGATGTTAATGAGGAACCTAGAGATGACAATGATGATGAAGATGTTGATGATGATGGTGATGATGATGAAGATGTTGTTGATGATGATGATGGTGATGATGGTGATGAAGAAGATGATGATGATGATGGAGATGTTGATGAGGAACCTAGAGATGACAATGATGATGAAGATGTTGATGATGAAGATGTTGATGATGATGATGGTGGTGATGATGATGAAGATGTATATGATGATGGTGATGGTGATGAAGATGGTGATGAAGATTATGATGATGATGAAGTGGTAGGTCTAAAGCAACTTCTAAAGCATTGACATGAGTGAGGTAGGTCTAAAGAAACTTCTCTTGTACCAAATGAGAGAAGTGGTAGGGAGGTCTCTAGGTCTCTAAAGTATCTTCTCTCATGCCAAATGAGGTAGGTCTAAGGCAACTTCTTTTGTGGAGTGGTGTTGCATTTTGAAGTTCCCTTGGTCATTGTGTTCTAGTTGCATTGTTGGTTTTGGCTATTTGTTCCCAATGTTAGGACTTTTTCTTTTGTTTTCTTTAACTTGTATGTAGACCTCTAGGCATCAATGGTTGCTGGTTGATTAACATAAGCTTGTTGTTGAAGCCAATGATGGATTCCTAGATGTCCTAGAGATTATAGGTTTGCTGAGGAAACCCTAGGAGTTATATGGTAGGGATCATGAAGATATAACCACTGGTGAAGATAAGGGAAGAGACATGGCTAGAGTTTGCATGAGAAGAGATTATTTCCTTTATTTAATAGAATGTGTAATTCTCATCATAAATGTGTCATAATGTCTAAGAGTAATATGCCATAACTATGACAAAATATAACATAACCTTACATAGAAAAAGCGAAGCTATTAATTGTCATAATTGTAAGGAATCTATCATACTAGTATACCCACTTGGAGTCCAAATACCCCCTAATGAGGGTGCATGTAGTGGTTCATAGATTCTAGGGCTAGATTAGGTTAATATGGATAGATTAGGTTTCTAGGATTCTAGATCAGTTTCCTAGGGTTAGATTAGTGTTTCTAGGGCTAGTTAAGGTTTCTAGGACTAGATTAGGTTTATAGTATTCTAGTTTAGTTTTGTAGTGTTAAATTAGTGTTTCTAGGGTTAGTTTAGCTTTCTAGCATTTCTAGGCCTAGATTAGGTTTGTACGGTTATATTAGTGCTTCTAGGGCTAGACTAAGTTTCTAGGGATAGATTAGGTTTCTGAGCATTAATGACAAAGGGTGAAATGATGACATGGAAGATGGATGTATCTCTATGTATGTATCTCCATGTATGTATTTATGTTTCTCTATGTATCTCTATGTATGTATGCATCTGTATGCATGTATCTCTATGTATGTATGCATGTATGTATGGCAAATATATGTATGTATGTATCAACAAAAAATGCATGTACCAACAAAATAACATAAAACTACACATACCTCAATGTAGAACATAACATTATTTGATGCAATTCTTTCTCTTATGTAAAGTTGACATGCCTCATTCAATAAATCCATCTAGATCCTCTCTGTTGCTAATTGTCTCCATCAATCTCTCATGCTCTGAATGAGGTAGGTAGTAGCGTACCTTGGTTGAGCTCTTGCTTGACATTGTCTGAAGATGGATGTTTGTGCCAACGATCAAGTTTGTGAAGTGATACACCACTGAACCTGGTCTATAATCCATGAATGCATGCCCACTAGTCTTTCTTGACTTCCCATCTAGTGTAAGATATCCCCCCTTAACCACCATCGAGCCAATAGGAAATTCAATGCCTTCATTGTCGATTAATGATGCGTAGAGGGTTTGCTTACCTTGGATGCACCGTTCCAACCAATAATCCATGCCCCATTCATTGTCTTTCGGGGAAACAACTGTGTATATGTGTCCTGGTTGTACAAGATCTGAGATATGGTCGTAGTCTGTCGAAATCGCTGACTAACCCTCCTCTAACTGGGTTGTTTCAACAACTGCATATTGGTCTACTACAAGTGACACACGATCCCATTCATCAACCCAGTCCATGCATTCGCATTCATCCCATTCGCCACTACTGCAAGGGCTGCAAAAGTATGCAATCTTTCGCATCCATATTTCAAATAAGGGGTTGTTTGAGCTTCGAACTAAATGAAATCCACGTGTTCCTTGTACTGTTCCACAACTATAGGAACGCGATCGATCTATGTCAACCACTCGCCAAAAATTTATTACCACACGTCCTGCCACTGATGATGTTTGTTGATCTCTTGCTCGGTCTGACATTGTTGCACAGAAGCATTGAATTATGGATTCTACATCTCGAATATGAGGTTCCCTGTCAAACCTCATCTCTTCCCTTCGTAGTGCGGTCTTGATGCATGCACCGGCCCCATCATGCTCGCCTTTGCCGTGCTCGGTCTCAAAATAGTTCCAGATATGCGGCATACTATAAGTCTTATGCAAAATACTCATCCATTAGAATAATCGAGCATTTTTGAACTGGCCCGCACAACAATCCGACCATATCGAATGCTGATCCATTTGTATATCTCTCTCCTTCAACTGATCATAGAAAATTCGAAAACAATGTTGCACATAATGCATATCATTGGTTCTATCATCACTTATGTAAAAGTTTGTCTCCTTCACTATTATCCTCTTGTTATTGCTGCTCTCTGGCCCATGCCTATACATAATATGTACCATGATGCTGACTTGGTTTGAATGGTAGTATTGACTTTGGATTTCATTTTGTGGCTGAAGGGGGTAATTTTCTGTGAAATCCACAATTGACACTATGGTTCCAATAGGAAATGTGTCCCTGCATTTTCTGTACTGCTCATATTGCCATCATGCTACATGCACATGTTGAACATACTACTCTATTTTCTCATAGAACTTCGTCAAGAAGTCACATACCGGTACCTGTTACCATGAAAACAAGGGAAATATTACAATGTGGCCTTTGGAAAAATGTATATGTCATAAATTGAATGTGTAATATGAAAAAGATGCAATATTCATTTGTACCTGTGACTTCACTAATGCAATCTTTTTACTTTCCCTGGCACTATCTAATTGATAGGTTATGTACTTGAAGCTCTGCATCTCCATGCCCATCCTGCCAAATTTGTGCTCCTTGCTTTCATGAATGCAATGGTTCAAAAGAGAAAACCCACTGCACCTAGATCATGTCCCATATAGACATGATTTTTCATAGATTTTTGTCCTTCGGGCCTTGGACACATGATGTTGTGGATAAAGTCTCTTGTTGCATTTGGTGGTAGTATGGATCCATTGCAGCCCTACACAATGTTAGTATGCAAATCACAAAATATATGTTTATATGTGTCATAATAATATTCATATTCTATGTGGTATCTACAACAACAGGTGTTCCGATCAATGCATATATGAACGTACCATGGTTTTCATTTCTCAAAGGACCTTTGGCCCAAGTTCAATTGTGTGTGCTCATTCCTGAATCTATCATAGAGTTCAGTCTGTGTGGTGTCAAGGAAGTGTTTAACATGGGGTTCACGTTCAGTAGAACCTTTTCTTAGCTTTAGCACGTCTCTTTGGTTTGATGAAGGTCTAGTATGATCATGCCAAAAATTTTGTACTAACTCCTTAACAGCATCAATTAGATTCCTATCTGCACGAGGCAACCTACCAACAAAATCCCAACAATCGTTTCCACCCGGAGTGTCAAGATTTTCTCTTATAACATAGTACTTTTTAATAGTTTTTCTATTTAATTTGAGTATGTGAGAAGTGTGTGATAGTAGGCGACGTTGCCTTGTGGACTTGCTTACAACTGATTCCGCTAAAACACAACGATCCGCACAAGTATATTTTGTATGAAACGTCTTCCCAATCGCATTAAATGCAGATTGGAGATTTCTAACAATATGATTGTTAGCCTTTGAACTTTTAACCATATTTATGCCCAAAATTCTCCTAACAACAACTAAAAAACATGACTTTAACAAACATAACCATAATTGACATTTACCTGCATCACCTTTGGATTCAAAATATTCTTTGACAATTTTGTTGCATTGCCATTCGATAGTGCGTTTTGGAAACTTGCCTTCAAGCCCCTACATAGAACTTTCATCCACATGAATACATCTAGGATTTATTCTTCTTGCACTGGACAATCGAGGTAGGGAGGGTGGACATGAGACATGAATACCAGAGCTTGTTTGTTGTGGTGCTTCGTTTACAGATTGGGCCATAATGGGAGTGTGGTCGACATGGTTGTGGTCTTCTTGGGGAGATTGAAAATTAAGCAAGTCTTGTATGTCCATCTATACACATGTAGCATCTCCCAAAATTCCTGTGTCGTGAGGAACTTCAGCATGACCCATTGATGGATTGTTGGTTGGAGATTGTGTTGATGTTGGAATTTGAGTTGGGTCTGTTCCATGCGACCGCTTTACTTGTGGTTCTGAACAAGAGGTTTTCATTTCAACAACTGTGTTAGGATCAGTGGCAGGATCTGGGGCAATGATAGGACCATGTCTCAATCTTTCCATTCCCAACCTGGTTTTTTCTCTTAATTCATTGACCTTTTCAATGGGAAGATTCCTTCTATATTTTTTTGTTGCGTTGCGTGATTTTCCCATCTCCAAAAGTCTCTTTAACAAAACTATCAGGCCTACCACTGCAAAAGAAACACCAAATAAGATATTAGTGCCATTATACAATGAACTTGACACATTCCAACATAACTTACCACTTTACAAATTAACACATACAACTACAGACTATGTTGGTTTATTTGTGTTCAAATAAACATCATTATCCATTACAATTCCAATCAATATAGATGATGGTTGGTCAAGTGTAGAGTGGAGAAACTAGTGTCTTGCCTAGCCATGAATTTATAAAAAATTATGGTAGTAACACCCTACAACAGAGATGGCTAGAGATTCCTTGGCAATAGTTTGATAGTTTTTCTACATCAAATAAGGTAAAGAGAATAATTTTACTAATTACACAACGAGGAGGTTGCAAATTCCCCCAAGGAAGGAGAATTCAATGAGGTAGAGGCAAGTAGTCAAGCTCAAAGGAATGATATTAAAGAAACATTATGATAAACATAGCATGAAGATGTGAGCATGGAAAAAATTTCATGAACTAATCAATATGGACCCTCTCCCATGATTGCTTCTTAGGATTTTATTCAAATTGAAGAGGCTCAAGAGAGAACCTCATCATAGATGGGAATGTGTGGGGGAGCAATAGTTTGATAGTTTATGCTATGGTGTACAATGTGTAAAAGATGGAGGTTTATTAAACCATTTATTTGTATTTTTTTGAAATGAAAAAGAGTTTGTGCTAGAGATGCCTTCACTAGTACAAAATGAGAAATTAATGACTAAAAAAATGACTAAAATTCGACTATAAACGACTATTTTTTAGTCGGTGACTAATAGTATCCGATTTCCACTATCTTATCTCTAGTCATATTTCACTAGTCATTAATTGGTTGACTTATTAGTCATTGATTTAGTCATTGATAGTCACTGATCAAGTCATTGATTTAGTCATTGATACTCATTGATTTAGTCATTGATATCCACTGATTTAGTCATTGATTGCCACAATTAATGACCAAATATACGACTAAATAAACTACTAGATGACAACATATTAATGACCAAGCTAAATACGACTAAACGTTAGTCGCGCTATAAGATACTGGAAATTAGCTACTAATAGTCGTATATATGTGAATTTAGTCATTTTCTTAGTCATTAATTTATGATAGGGTACGGAGGAATCGAACCACCAATCTCCTGCCTATAATTAGGTAGGTTTTCTACCATTGAGCTAGCACCCTTTAAGAAGTTGTTATTGCTTGAAAATGATGATATTCAAACAAATTTTGCATCATTCAAGCATACAAAAGAATGATTACCAAGTTACTATAGATCCATAATGGCTTACCTTGTACTAGTCCTTCAAGTATTTCAACTTCATTTATTAAGTGCAAATAAATAATCATGTGCAGAGAAATATGGAAGATTATGTATGGGAGGAGCGAGTAACAAAATTTTCCCATCCTACATCCTATTAGCAGGTATCTTATAGGTACTTGTTATGTCTCTAGATGGTAGTTTATTCAGGCTATATATAACAAACAATACGTATTAAGAAATATAACGATGGTCTGTATATGAAGTTGGGAAGTTCTAGCAGAATTTCTCATGTTTAGGAATTCCAAATGATTGTTTCTAACAAAGTATCATATGATGAAATCTATGAGATATTTATGACTGTCACCAATTGTATCTTTTTGTTGAAGCTATGGTATGCATATGTGAAAGAGGTATAACATTCCTCATAATACTTTTGGACAATGCTTAATGAGCATCTACTGAATGTATCTTTATTATATCTTAAAAAATTATGATTTTTTTTCCACGAGAAAACAAACAAACAAATAAATAACCAACAATGCAAAACATACTTGACCATCACAATGAGAGTCTAGATCTATAGTAAATATGATACTCTAAAATGAATCCAACAACCGGTACCACAAACGGGAAGATTCATCAATAAAAGTGGGAATCTTGCATGGGGGATTTACCTGGGTGAATTCCTTACATTTACTCATTTTTCTTTTGTAGATTAAAGTTAGTGTATCTTTTTTTTGTCCTATGTTCTGCATAGGAGCCACTGTAGCCATCCTTTGGCTGCCAAATGTAAAACTTGATCTAAATTTAATGTTTCTTTAATATAGTCTAAACTTATAATATAAAGAAAATATATTATTTTGTTATGTTAACTTTCAATCAACAATTACCTGGTAACCCATCTCCAAGAGTGATGCCAAAGTGAGTCAGAATGTTTGACCCTTATTGAAAGACACAAAATTCCTGACATTCTCCAGTAGAAAGAATCTTGGCTGAAAATAATCAGCATATGATAGAAATCACAATATCATCTCACATTGCACTTTACTCCAAGCTCTATAATTGAATTGATTCATTCTAGAAAACCCCTGAAATAAAATTTAATGATTGTCTCAGATCCATATTTTCCCAAGATTATTGGAATCACTGAGGAATGCAGTAACTATTTCTATAGCATTACAGTTTTGTTTAAGATTGACTCTTACAAAAGGTTATATGCATTGACAAATACATAGAAAGACAACAGTTATTAGAAACAAATTCATCCAACTAAGAACAAATATCCTACATTAGGAAGAAGCATGATTGAACTAGACATATTGCAGATGAAAAGACTGTAACAAGAGATTTGAGGCACCATTCTAGCATGGAAGAAGCTTATGGCAAAGTTAAACATCAACATTACTGTACTCTTATTTCAAACAACAGTGAAGTGGCAGCATCTGTCAGCTTTGCAGATAGCTCAACAGCCTCTGCTGTAGAAATGCAATCCTCCTCATCCCCTCCCTTCTCCATAATGGACCTGCTATGCATCATTCATAGACTATCAAACACTTAAAGGGCATGAGCCATGAGAACAAAAAAGTTAGAGAAATTTAATTTGAAATACAGAAAATAGTCATGTCTAAATTCTAGTTAATAAATCGAGGCAAAAATTAATCATGAGCATACTTCTTAGTTTGAAAAATCAAGTTAGACACCATATGTATACACCACACTAGTTTGCATGTCTAAAGTTACCACTATGCGTGACTAGCACTTCCAATAATAATTACCTCAGTATAACATTGCAAATATCACAGAAAATCTCATCTTCTGGATGGTTTAGCTTGAAAGCCTCAGCAACAAGCTCTTCATACTCAATGGCCCACTTAGTTAAGCTCACTCCTACAAAATCCAATAAAATAATCTCAGCTGTGTAGTAGAAAAGCAAAAACATGTCAATAAAAAGTCTAGAACTGTTTATGAATAGATTTTTTAATAAAACAAAAGTTATTGAACTTTTAATAAGTCTACAATATAAATTTTATGAAATTCAGAGCAGTGTATGAGAATTGTAATCTTGTCATGGAAAGAGAGACTGTTGGAGACAACAAAATTATTCTCATATCTATACTCCTGTGCATCACTATGGCTTTTGACATCCGAGGAAAATGAAAAATCTATATCAGGATATTCTTTTCACTTGTATATGCTTTACAGCCTATACAAGTGAAAAGGATATGCTGGTATAGATTTTCCTTAGATGTCAAAATAAACATAGTGATCACATGCTTTGGTTCACTTGTGTTTAGGGGGGACTTTGGTCCTCCTGTTCAGGGTTCCAATCCTGTCCAGGGGTTTATGATTAGTTGAGGGGCATGGCTAGGGACAATGCCATTGCAGCTGACATTACTAGACCATGTTTACCGATGGCAGCCCCCAAATTTTTCTTTGGAAAAAAAATAGCCTTTCCAGCCAAATATACATCAGCATCTTAAACCATTTGCAACAACACTTATCTGCAGCCTTTATTGTGTTTACCTGGGATGATTTAAATCTATTTTGGATTCTTTTGTAGTTTTTCATATTATATGCATTATGTGTTCTTAAAGTGTGCATGAATAACAGGGGCACCATAGGTACCTGATTGTTGTAATCCATGTGACAAACCTCCACATCCAGCAAAGATGTCTAGAGTCACAAGGCGATTCTGACAAGAACTTTTCATTTTTTCTTCTGAAGGAAGTTCCCCTACAACAACCTTACCCTTTATCTTTGCATCTTCCCTATCCACATGAGCCTTTCCCTTTGCATCTGCCATGTTTTTTGATGAAATCAGCTTAACATTAGCAGGAAATTGCAAGCAACACACAGTGAGTTTCATGCAATGCAATGGAACAATGGAAACCTGCTCCTCTGTTGAATAATTAGAGTGAAAGGAAAAGAAAGAAAAGAAAACCACTTACTTGCTTGACAGTACCCTTTGAGGGATCAAAGATGCAACTGCACCAGAAGGTATGGTCCAAAATAGCATTGCCTGATATAGCTGAAAAATGGTGCTGCCTCCTCACATCACATTTTCCATGTATTGTGCCCACACTTAGAGTGGCAGTTTCCTCATTGTAGTATACTTGTACAAATTATTTGATCTATTATTTAGCTTCATCAAGTCTCAATTTAAAGCATCTAAGGCCTTCCAGGTATCAGAATTGTATTCAACAATCTAACAAACAGGCTGCCATTCCAAAAGAAACTATTAGACTACTCTTGAAATATTTTTTGGTTATGTGATAGTCCGTAATTATCAATACTAATGGATTTTTTCTTCTTTGCTAATTGTGTACCATGATGTTTTCTAGAGCTTGAGTATATAAGACAAGTGCAGGATAGAGCTATCAAATTTTCATGGACAAAATGATAAAAGAGTATAAAATAAAAGCCAGGGATATAATTTAGCAAATACCTCCCTTATGTTAGTAGTGTAGGCTTTCTTGGACCCAACATCTTCATGCCTATAGAATCTTTTAACTATAACCTTTGTTGACTTCAATTCAACTTTCTTTAAGCCATGTGCAATTTTGATTTCCAAAATTTGGCAAATGGCATAGGCTTTAAGTCCTTTATTTCTGCCTGCTTTGAATATTTCAATTTCCTTTTCTTTTCCCGGCGGTAACTGCTAAGGGAGTCTTGTTGATCAAAGGATGCCATAAATGTGGTTCCTAATGTATATTTTGAAATTATTTATGTTTTAGTTAGCTTGAGGAAGAGGTTTTGACATGCATTGTATATACCATTCCATACTCTGCAATTTTGATTGTAAATATGTTTATGTGAATATATGAAGTATTTAAAAAAAAGGATCGGTATTCAGTGTGTCTTCAAGGACGAATTCACTGGCGTTTTACTTTGTTTGGAGATTGTTGCTCTCTTGTTTGTATTGTGTTTCATGGGATATGGCATTCCCTGCAAATACTCGCCTTATTTATTCTTTGGAAAATCAGGAGTAAGTCTATATTTTATCATGAGGTCAGCTCTCTGTACACATCTTGTTCTCTATTGTAGGATGAGGTATGCCATTAGCTCCTAGCAAAGGGCGCTCTGTTAATCAAATATGCCCAATATTTGGATTCAACAGAGTATTTTTATTTTTATTTTAATACTAGTAGCTCTAAGGAAGAGGTTATGATATCCATTGTATTATACCCTTCCACTTTTTGTACTACTTTTTGCAAATATTTTTTTTTATTTTTTATTTTTATTTTTTTATTTTTTTATTTTTATTTTTTATTTTTTATTTTTTTATTTTATTTTTTATTTTTTTATTTTTTTTATTTTTTTATTTTTTATTTTTATTTTTATTTTTATTTTTATTTTTATTTTTATTTTTATTTTTTATTTTTTATTTTTTTTTATTTTTTATTTATTTTTATTTATTTTTATTTTTATTTTTATTTTTATTTTTATTTTTTTTTTATTTTTATTTTTATTTTTTTCTGTAAATATAAGATATATTTTTGAAAAAGTTTAAAAAATAAAATATAAATAATTTAAAATTAATAAATAGCAAACATCAAGAAAAGTAGAATTAAATAATCGGGAAAATTAGAATGATAGACATAAACGACTATTTAATAGAAAACTTGTGTATATGTTAACTCCCATAGATAATTACACTTAGCTCTCCACTTCATCAAACTCTTCACTGGGGTTAAAAAAAACTTTTAAACTTTATCCTGTGGCAACCATTGAGGACAATAATTTTCAAATCTAGGTATGAAGGATATAGTGTTAGACTTAGGACTGCGATCTAGTGTCCTTTCCTTTGAGTGTTGTCAAATGTAATAGATAACCAATATTCCCTATGCTTTACACTCCAAACAATACGTTGCGTTTTTTTCACTTTTTCTTTGTTTATAAAATGAATTTGTAGCACCAACATGGCATTGTTTCACTAGTGATGTAGACAGACTATTAAGTGTCCACCAAGGTTCCATTTTATCGTGGTCTTACCCACCTAAATGGCATGAGGCCATAAAGGATGAGGGTGGATACAACTCCTGTATGATTTTGGCAGAATATTTACCCCTCTGAGTTCACACCTAAGCTGAAGAAAGTCTGCTCTATATAGTGTGAACCCTTGGGGAAATTTTGTCAAAGCACTTCCAACAAAACAAAAAACCAACAAAAAACTTAAGGGTTTCCAACACTTCAAGAAATGGGAAGAAAATATTTTTTTTTCTTTCATTCTTCATAGATATCGCCTTATTTCTAAATAAAAGGGCATTACTTGGGGTTATACACCAAATTATTAGACTAAGAGTTTCTAAAGCTTCTGCCAACTTAAGAACTCACTAGAAGTAGCACATGTATACCAAAAAAGATATGTAGCATACTTCCTTAAATGCTTCCAAGAAAAAAATTAACCAAGCAAAAAAACAAATATGATTTGAACAGTAGGCATATGAACAAATTCAACAAATCTTGAGTTCTCAATAAATGATGCATATGAACCTAATCCCTACCATTGTTTACAACAGAATGCCTTGTCTCCAGAGAAAAGCATCCACATTTTATGACTGCAATTTCCATAACAATACTATCCAGAATTGCATGCATATAGATTCAGTAAAATTGGGAATCAACATACCGATCAATATGTAGCTTGCCATATTTTCCATCAATGTACTCTTTAACTCTTTTCTCTCTCATCTTAATCGGTCTTACAAATCTGTAAGTTAAAATGCATTTCAATGTCAAGGGATAACCTAATTTATCTGTAAAATAGGACTAAATGTAAATTTCTAAATGACTAATTGTAATCTATTAATTCCTAATGGACTGAAGACAACAATTTACCTGAAAAATGTAGACACAAACAAGAATGAAAGTTAAAGAAGTTATGGATTCATGAGTGAGTTCTGAACTGTTAATTGATAAAAGTACATGAGAGAATATCTGAGTAAGAGATGATCTAGGGACAAGAACTATAAGGTGCTGCAAGAAGTCTTTAACAACCTTAAGATACTCAAGGACATTGAAGTAAGCAAACTGGTTTATGCAATCTTGAGTTTATGCAATGGCTGAAACGACATACTATGATTCTACAAATGTTGGAAACTTTACTTGAAAGAATGGTTATAATGCTATAGAGAGAAGAGAAACATGCAAAGGAGGGAAAGAACTAAATATAAAAGTAGCTCTGAACTAGAACCCAACTCTGAGAGAAGATCTGATGCTGATCCTGCAGAGATGGACGAATTGTAGAGAAATAACAATAGTGAAAATGATGAAATTCTTGGTATCCGAAGAGAGGGTTTGCCTGGTACAGAGACCTTGTGAGTTGTCAAGGATCTGCCTACTAGCGATGCACCTTCATTCGATGCCAATAAGGAGTACACAGTGTCCCCAACAAAAGAAGCCCAACAAAGGGGGAATGGTAGCTAAAAAACGTGTTTAAGCTAAGGAAGAGACTACCTCCTGCAGGCTAGCCTATGTATCGATACCTCAGACATGAAATATGATGATAACATAGAAACATTAGAGAAATTTTTTGTAGAACTGAGAGAACCAAACTCAAATAGGATACACATAGTTCACTTCATCTTCGGTATCTTTCACAAAGAACTTAGAAAACCGTTGTATAAGGCTGTGAAACGTATATGCGAGAGAGAGTTCTGCCGGACAATGAAATGTTGTGTAATGGATCACTTGTTGTGCAACACAATGTTGAGTACTGGAGAGGGAGGCCATCGAGGTAATACACAAAGGGATAAGGCACGGGGTCGTGGAAAGGTGGAGGCACCAGATAACGAAGAGGTGAAGCACCAGGTTGCAGAGAGGTGGAGGCACCAAAATGCAAATACTCAGGTAGAGTGGACTCGAGTGGAGACATACAGAGGTCGCAGGAGAGAGGATAGCACGTAGAGGTAACGTACGGCTGGCAGAGGAGGCAGTACACCAGGGAGGACAGAAGGCAGAGTAATTGTTGAAATCTGTGTTTCTGGAATCCCAAGTAATTGGTAATATAAAGAAACACCAAAAATGAAATTTTATTTTTTGCCCTGTTTTCAATTTTATCCTGATTCTTAGCATTTTAATTTTCCAAACCCTTTCCTAATTATTTGTAACCATCTTAGAATCAACCCAGAGACTAGAACCAATAATTATCCCTAAAAATTATAAAACTAGAAAGTGTAGGGATTCATATTATAAAACTTGGTAAGCCACAAAATCCTCTGGAAGTAGTTTGAGAGAAATATTAAATACTATGTAACAGTCCGTGGAGCATTAATTCTTCACTTTGATGGAGTAGATAGGAACTTACTATTGATTTCACATGAGCTAGATCCCTAAGGAGCTGCTGTCAGGAAGAGTGGATGAGATTCGATCCTTGGTGGTTCCTCCGGAGGAATTTGAAGGTTGAATATTAACGTGTGGTCGAGTGATCTGAGGGATTGTACCCAATTGGTTTCTTTGATGAAACCCATCTCTATCCTTCTCCATATCTATCTTGGATTTTCTCTATAATGGATGTTTTCGCTGCTATTTTAATGGATGTTTTCAATGCTATGTTGTTTTCTGTCCTTGATCCAGCCTTACCTTCCAATTATTCAGAGAGTCAGCTCTATCGTTTACTAGGCGATATGTACCTGCAGGCTAGCTAGCTTACCAGGAGGTCGTTGACAAGGTCACCATGATGAGGGGGTAGGGCAGTCCCAGCAGAAGGAGTCCCAGTCCCAACAGCTTCTCCAGTTGTAGATCTAGGATTTTAAGCCTCTCCAGCCATTCTGTGGGATAACATGAATGTAGGAATTTGCCCGGTTCTGGCCCCAACCAAGAATCCTGGGATTTCTTTGAACTTTAGTAATAATAGTTATAATGAACACTTACAATGAAGCTTTAGCTAATTCCTCCAATTTTTTTTCCCTCCAAG
This sequence comes from Larix kaempferi, assembly GCA_027924585.1. NCBI lineage: Eukaryota > Viridiplantae > Streptophyta > Pinopsida > Pinales > Pinaceae > Larix > Larix kaempferi. Next base: position 5,416,772 of record BSBM01001166.1, on the reverse strand, counting down.
TATAAATTTAAGTTTGAGTTTTTAAAATTTATTAATATATTTATATTATATATTAATATAATATATTTATATAATAAAAATATATTAGTATTAATTTAAATTTGAGTTTTTAAAATTTATTAATATATTTATATAATAAATATATATTAGTATTATATATTATAGAGAAGAGTGCAACCCAAAACAAATAAATGCAATTAAATAACGTAGGACTATATTGGCTTAGGACTATGAAGTGATGGATATGGTATGTCAAATGTGAAAATCTTTTATTTTTATTTGATTGAAAAAAAAAAAACATGCCAAGAGAGAAGCATCCAAGGAGGAAAGTTTCGTCTCTCCCCGAATCCAAGGAAAATCAAAGTTGGATACTTACTCTTCACTTACCCCCACCAACCATCTTACATCTATATAGGCCACCTTGAGATGAGAAGGGGTTCTATGTTCACACTTTTGGTTCTTGTTCTATGTATTTGCATGTAGGTCTATGCTTTTTCCATTTATCCTACATTATTATTGAGCTAGTGGATCTTTCATAAGTTATTTACCTACATTTATGCCAAGATTACAATGGCAAGTAGATGCAAAATTATTTACTACTATAGTGTTTCTAATTTGGTATTCTGCAAGTTGATAACGAATGATGCATGAAGTACAATGGGGATCTAAAGAGTAAGCATTAATAAGGCAATGTTGTGCAATTTGTAGGATTGGATGCAATAAATTAAGAACATGGAAGACAACTTGGAGAATCTCCAAGGTGCTAAAATATAGATGTGGAATTTGAAATTTCCCATTAATATGTTTCATGGAACTGGAACTGTAAAAGGTAGTATCCATAAGGAATGTATGTGGAATTTTCAGCAAGGTTGTGAACAGGTCAAAGCCTATCTAGAGATATGTAGATCCACAGTGAAAACCCCCACGGAAGACACACAAATATTACAAAAAATGCCATGCCTTGCATGTAGAGATATGTAGATCCACAATGAAAACTGTTAAATTTTGAGCATTAATTCACAATACTCTAGGATCTTCACTGAGAGAATAACATATATAGTATATCAATGCATAACAATCACAATAAGCATGACAAGCATCACAAGAATCAAAAGCATGAGAGACAAGAGACACAGAGTTTCCGTGGGGAAAACCCTAAAGTGAAAAACCCCACAACTTCCTCAGAGATAGAGAGAGCAATGGCTCAACCAAAGTACAACCAAAATACACTTGATATAGTCTCCTAGAAGCAGATGATCCTCCTCCTCACTAGTGCGCCACTTTCTAAGTGAGAGAGAGATAACTTTCCAAATGATCTAAATAGAGATCTCCTGATCTCTATTTATACTAACCTGTTTGCCCAGTGACCTTATGGGGCCGACTTGTCTATCTAGGTACATCCACAATATAATATATATTTTAGTGCCGACCCCACACATGGTGGCCTAATAACCCATCAAAAAGTACACACACTTGTGACACTTGTCAATCCACATGACGACACTTCCTTATAAAGGAATAACACATCTCTAATAAGGGTACAATAAATATATATGAAATACATAGATGAAATACATTCCGAAGTTACATATACATCAACACTCCCTCTTAACTAGGAAGGTATTTCTCGACACAGATCTGCTAGACAAGTCTTCTTCTCGGGATCATCGTCATCATCATAGTCACTGCTGCTACTATCTCAACCAATCTCTGACTCTACTCGTCATAGGAAGTTCTACAGAGCCAACCCTTTTTCATACTGGATGTAGGCCCACCACCTGTAGGTCTTCATCATCACTGGCCATACTGTGGAAATCTCAGGACTTATTATGTGCGTCACAAAACCTTAAAAGAGTCTCTTGACTAGCAAGAACCCTAAAGAGCATCTGAGGCCTTTTTCATCATGTCCAGATCTCCAGGACTTATTACATGTGACCCCACCACAAAACCTCGAAAGAGAATCCCAGGACTGATTACAAACACAAGGCTCAACCTATCGGATCTCCCAGGGCACAAATTACATGTGGTCATGGCAAAACCTCGAAAGAGCATCCCAGGACTGATTACGAGCACAAGGTTGAACCTATCGGATCTCCCAGGGCACAAATTACATGTGGTCATGGCAAAACCTCGAAAGAGCATCCCAGGACTGATTACGAGCACACGACTCAACCTATCGGATCTCCCAGGGCACAAATTACATGCGATAGGACAAAACCTCGAAAGAGCATCTGCCAAATATCCCAGGGCACAAATTACATGCCATAGGAAAAACCTCGAAAGACTATCTGCAGATCTCCCAGGGCACAAATTATATGTCCTCCGAAGCAAAACCTCGAAAGAGCATTTTCCAGATATCCTAGGGTACAAATTACATGCCGTAGGCAAAACCTCAAAAGACTATCTGCAAATCTCCCAAGGCACAAATTACATGCTTATCTGCACAACCTGTTCCATGGCCACAGAGTATCAACCTGATACTCACCATACATCATCCTGATGTACACATGATCATCCTGATCATCATCACTGCAACATCCTACTGCATGTCATCTGGAGCAACATCCTGAAGCTCGTCATCCATGATCATCCTAATCATACAATGCATCTACCTGATGCATACCAAGTATCTACCTGATACATATCATCATACATGATCCTCCTGATCATACAGTGTATCCACCTGATACAAATACAAATACATGATACATATCACCATACATGATCCACCTGATCATACAATGTATCCACCTGATACATATACAGATACATGGTCCAAGCATCCAACATGATGCTTATACAAAATACATACACATGATCCAACCGATCATATCCAACATCCAACATGATGCATACATACATATAAATGATCCAACTGATCATATCCAGCATCCAACATGATGCGTACATATACATATAAATGATCCAACTGATCATATCCAACATCCAACATGATGCATACATACATACATATAAAAACGATCCAACTGATCATACAAAGCAGAAACCAGAACATCATCCTGATGCTCATCATCTAGCGCTTACATCCACAGCCATGTGAAGGATCCTCCTTCCAACATGCTTGGAATGGCTTCAGCAAATGTGTCCATCACTTCTTCCTCGAAGTGTCATCAATCTGAAGAACACCAAGCCTCTCTCTGAAGTACTCGAACTTCACCCTGGCTAGTGGCTTCGTCAGCACATCTGCAATCTGCTCGTCCGTCGCAACATACAGGAGCTTCACAGCTCCTCTCTGCACCATATCCTTGATATAGTGATATTTGATCTATATGTGTTTCGACCTGTCATGAAACACTGGGTTCTCCGATAGCTTCACACAACTCTGGTTATCACAAAAGATACCAGTAGCATCCAACAGGAGATCAAATAATTCAGACAATAGATTCCGTAGCCATACTGCCTCACAACTAGCTGAACAGGCTGCAACATACTCTGCCTCAACTGTACTCAGTGCTACACAGGACTGCTTCCTGCTAAACCAAGAGATCACACTTGATCCCATACTGAAGCAACACCCAGATGTGCTCTTCCTATTTGCAGCACTACGAGCCCAATCTGAATCAACATAACCCTGTAGGTTAAACTTTTGATTCGCCTCATACTTGAGCCCATAATCCACTGTACCCTTCAGGTACCTCAGAACATGCTTTACAGCAACCATATGAACACTCCTCGGATCTGTCAGGAACTAACTCAATGTGTTCACTGCAAAGCAAATATCTAGTCTCGTGTTTGTCAGGTACATCAAGGACCCAATCATCTGACGATACATAGAGACATCAACTGACTCAGATGAAGAATCACATAGAAGCTTTAGATTCGATGCCATAGGTGTGGCCATGGCCTTGCAATCCATCATCCCGAATCTCTTCAGGATATCTACTATGTACTTACCTTGACCAAGGAAGATCCCACTTGTACTCTGCCACACCTCCATACCTAGGAAATAATGCATCATTCCCAAATCTTTCATATCGAACTCAGCAGCAAGCTTCCTCTTTGTATCTGCAATCAATCTGTCATCTCCTGTTACAAATAAGTCATCCACATATAGGAGTAGAATCACAGGATTCGCTTCCTCAAACTTGTAGTAAAGGTTGGAATCCGCTTTACTCTTGGTAAAGCCCAAACTAGATAGGAAACTATCCATCCTGCCATACCAAGTTCTGGGAGCTTGCTTCAAGCCATACAAGGCTTTCTTCAATCTGCACACATATAACTCCCTGTCATGTATTTCGAAACTGAGTGGCTGCTCCACATATACTTCCTCTTCAACTACACCATTCAAGAAAGCAGTCTTGACATCCATCTAGTGTATTTTCCATTAGGGCAAGTATTGTTCTGATGGAAGTATACCTAGCTACAGGTGCAAAAGTTTCTTCATAATCTATTCCCTCTTTCTGAGAGAAGCCACGAGCTACGAATCTTGCTTTGTATTTCTCTACACTGCCATCTGCAGCATGCTTGATTTTGTAGATCCATTTAGAAGTCACAACAGACTTCTCTTTAGGTCTTGGTACAACATCCCAAACATCATTCTTCATTATTGATTGGTATTCCTCAACCATGGCATCCTTCCATTCTTTCTTTTCGGCTGCTTCTTCATAACTGGAAGGCTCTTTGTTCATAATGTCACAAAGTAAAGCAACATAGCTGGTATGTGATCTGGTTCTCTTCTTTGCTCTGTGTTCTTCTTCTGGAATGCCAAATCTTTCTGCATCTTGAATGAGCTCTCTAGCTGATGTAAGTTTCCTCTTGTGAGAGTTATCCTCGCGGGGTGGATCTACAGGTTCTTGCGGATCTTCAAACTCACTAACAACTTCTGGAACTGCTTCAGTCATGGTAGTGTCTTGAAATCTAGTTTCCTTAGGTTCTTCATAAACTTCGATAGGTACCTTCCTTGATTTGATGATTGCTGAGTTTTCATCAAATGTTACATCCCTGCTGACATCAATCTTCTTGAACCCTAGAAAGTATATTTTGTAAGCCTTCGAGCTTTCACTGTAACCCACAAAGATACCCTTCTTTCCTGAAGGATCTAGTTTAGTCCTCTTTTCCTTTGGGACATGATTGTATATTGAACAACCAAATATTCTGAGATGGCTGACTTCAGGTTTCTTACCTCTTCTGGTGTCTTGTTATCCAATATCTTGTGGGGTGTTATGTTCTGCACATATACAACTGTTCTAGCTGCTTCTGCCCATAGATGCATAGGTAGATCCTGTTCATGTAGCATTGCCCTTGCTGCTTCCATGATTGTTCTGTTCTTCCTTTCTGCAACTCCATTATGTTGAGGATTGTAAGGAGCAATCAACTCCCTCTTAATCCCTGAATCACTACAAAGCTTCTTGAAGTCACACGAGGTGAATTCTCCACCATTGTCGGATCTGAATGTTTTGATCTTCTTGTTAGTTTGATTCTCCATCAAGGTTTTGAATTCCTTGAATTTATCAAACACCTCATCTTTGCTCTTCAAGAAGTATACCCAAGTATTCCTGGAGAAGTCATCAATAAATGAGACATAGTAAACATACCCACTCAGAGAACTGGATCACATAGGACCACATACATCTGAGTGGATGATTTCCAGGATGCCTTTTGCCTTGCTTTCACTGCTTGGGAAAGCCTTCTTAATGTTCTTACCTTTTGCACATCCTTTGCAAACACCTTCATGTTTGGTCTCGATTTCAGGAAGACCCTCTACAACCTTGCTTGCAATTGGAAGTGCCCTATAGTGCATATGAGCAAGTCGTCTATGCCAAGGTTCACTTGGCCCCATGGATTCATGTACCATGGCATGTTCAGGTTGTCCCTTCAATTTATACAAACCTCCCTCTTGCTCTCCAATCACTACTGCATCATCTATGTTCTTTCCCTTTGGCCACATTAGGACTTGGCCATCCACAAATGCAACCCTCATACCTTTTGCATCCAATGCAGAGATGGAGAGTAAGTTCTTCTTGAGCCCAGGTACATAAAGGACTTCTTTCATCTTCAAAGATTTTCCAGAATCTAGGTTGTAGGAGGCTTCACCACTTCCTTTGATTGGGTATTGATAATCATCCCCAAGTTTCACCTTATGGGGTGATTCATGTTCAGATAGATTCACAAAAGATTCCTTAAACCCAGTCATGTGTTTGGAAGCCCCACTATCAATCAACCAATCATTACAACCATGGGAGATAGTACCTGTGAGAGCAGAAATTAGAACATATTCTTCTTCACTTGATGAGTCATCATCACTATCACTTTCTGCCCTAGCCTTCTTCTTTGGGGGTTCATCATCTTCGGCAACATGAGCATGATATCTTCTTTTGTTATTCTTCTTCTTCTTATTGAAGTTGTTGTTGTTGTCTTTCTTCTTCTTGGGACAGTCTGAAGCAAAGTGTCCCTTCTCATTGCAATTGAATCATCTAAGATCTTTCTTATCTTTATGATAATGGTGGTGTGAGAATCTTCTGTTATGAGATGATTCCTTCTTAGACTTTCCTTTCCTGGCATGTGCTGTGAGGGCTTGATCTTCATTTCCCATCTTTTCTTCTCGGGCCACAAGCCTAGCTTCTTCTTGAGAGCATTCTTCCCGCAATCTGTTGAAGGAGATCAATTTCTTCCTTGCACAAATTCCTTTAATAAAGGAATCCCATGACCTGGGTAGGCCATTTAGAGTGGTCATCACCACTTCACCATTCTCCACCATTTCATCCACTGCTTCTAGTTGTTCCTTGATCTAGGAGACCCTTGAAAAATAAGATTGAATGGTTTCTCCATTCTGAAACTTTACTCCTTTCAATTGGTTCTGCAGGGCCATCTTCCGATGTATGTTCTTCCCTTCAAATAGCTTGGTCAAAGAGTCAAACATCTCCTTGGGTGTCTCTAGAGAAGACACATGGGGTATGAGATGGGATTTGATAGAATTAGCAATGATTCTCTTTGCCTTGACCAAGTTTTTCTTATGCAATACCTTAGCCTCTTCATCCTCTAGGATAGGGATGTCTTCTTTTACATATGAGTCCAACTCATTCTCTTCCAGCATTAACCCAATCCTATACTTCCAAGCTTGGAAGTTATCAGCTCTTTCAAGCTTATCCTTAAGCTTGGTGTGGTGAGACATCTTAAAGAGTACTTCAAATGGAAATAGAAAAGATTTAGGTCTTACCACTTGAAATGCTGAAAACTGGATCTGGTCCCGGATTAGGGTTTGTCGGAAAAACGCTAAAAATTCAAAATGTGAATTTCAATTTTCTGAAAGGATAGAAAGATGCGCTTTGATGAGATGATCAGCCTGGTGTATTCAGAATTTGAGATCAGCAAACTTTACCCTTCAGATTTGCCTTTTTGTCCTCCCGGGTTCACTAGGGAGAGCCCTGAATTAGGGTTTGAGTTTCCCGGAGATCTACCCAACCAAAAAAATTGTTCCAAAGCTCTAAACTTCGATTTTTGCAAGGAGCCTCCAGCTATGTCTTCAGATTTCAGAAATTCCTATTTTTGTGGAAACCCTAATTTTTAGGGCCAAATCTGAAAATGCTCAGAATTGAATTCGGATTGGACAGATAGATTCTACTTGATGAGTAGAGTCAATCTACTATACTTCTTTTCCAAAATCTGTGGAGAGAATCCCAATAAACAAGAAACTCAAGTCTCCGTCACTACAAAATGTCTTCTTCTAAGGTTAGCTTTGATACCATGTTAAATTTTGAGCATTAATTCACAATACTCTAGGATCTTCACTGAGAGAATAACATATACAGTATATCAATGCATAACAATCACAATAAGCATGACAAGCATCACAAGAATCAAAAGCATGAGAGACAAGAGACACCGAGTTTCTGTGGGGAAAACCCTAAGGTGAAAAACCCCACAACTTCCTCAAAGATAGAGAGAGCAATGGCTCAACCAAAGTACAACCAAAATACACTTGAGATAGTCTCCTAGAAGCAAATGATCCTCCTCCTCACTAGTGCGCCACTTTCTGAGTGAGAGAGAGATAACTTTCCGAATGATCTAAATAGAGATCTCCTGATCTCTATTTATACTAACATGTTTGCCCAGTGACCTTATGGGGCCGACTTGTCTAGCTAGGTGCATCCACAATATAATATATATTTCAGTGTCAACCCCACACATGGTGGTCTAATAACCCATCGGCAAGTACACACACTTGCGACACTTTTCAATCCACATGACGACACTTCCTTATAGAGGAATAACACATCTCTAATAAGGGTACAATAAATATATATGAAATACATAGATGAAATACATGCCAAAGTTACATATACATCAACAAAAACCCCCACGGAAGACACACAAATATTACAAAACATACCATGCCATATAGGATATAAGGATGTTTTTCAAAATCATAAACTATGTGAATGTAACAATCCTTGGCCACATATGCATAGCTAGTTGTTTTTATAAACACTTCTCTAAAAACATGAAAGGTAGGAATTTGAATCATTTTGGCTTCTCGGTACACCAAATTAAATAGGATGCTTGAATAACATAACGGACTTTAGCGGTCTATTTGTTTCCCTATTCATCCCATATTATTTTAACTAAATACATGCTACATGAAATCAACACTACATATCTTTTGTCTATGTGAATGTCAATTTTGTTAATAGGAGGAAAGTGTACGTTATTATCTTATGGCATAGCTCATACGGATTCCCAAATGAAAATACCGAAGAAGGATAATTGGATTATTCGTTGACACATATTCCATTCTTGCAATGTTTTAGTCAAGAAAATGTCCCTATTATCTCATGGCATAAATCATACGGATTCCCAAATGAAAATACCGAAGAATGATAATTGGATTATTCGTTGATAATATGAAAATTATACATCACGTTTGGTCAACGATGAAAGGCAAGGGTTCACATGGATCGAGGAACAAGCTGAGAGAATTACTTAAGGATCATGTGGTAATCTCACATGTTGCCACACTGCCATGATAATGTTAGCTCCAAGTTGTAAAACATGACTACTCTAAGTTCTAAAACATGACTACTCTAAGTTCTAAAACGTAGACTTTTCACATTAGGGAATAATGCCTTCAAGGAGGTCCTTGTATCACAAAATATAAGAAACCATTTTTTCTTGGGAGCCTAAGTCTAAAAGTACTTCGAAACATTATTAACTATGGGTGTTGGATTCGTATGAGGAATTATGAAATGCAATGACTAGGCCTAGAAATTCACATCCCATCCACCCATCAAATGGAAATTTCAAAATTGTGTATAATTATTAGTGCTCAATAAAAGGAAATGTTGTAAGGGACATTGAAGCAATATAGATGAGCAGTTGACTAATATTAACCAGATTTTCTTATTTATCCTAATTATTGATCTGTTGTGTGCTTGATAAATAGGATAAAAAGGAGCACCTATATGCTTTTTGCTTTGCTTTTTAGCACTGAGGACCATATTTTTTATCAACAATGAATAAAAAAAATAGGATAAGAAGGTATTTTGTTGGCTTGCATCATTAATGTTCCGCACTACAAACTTGTGTATTTAAAAGAGGATTGGTTAATGCATTCATATTCTACATGTGGCTATTAACATAGTTTATTGAGAAGGTTCTTGTATTTGTGAATACTTTCAAGGCCACACTCATATAAGTGAATTCATTCACTACTACACATGGCTCAAAAGTCCCACGAAAGTTTTCCACGAAACAGTTAAAATTGATGTTTTCGTGGAAAAACAGTTTAAATTTTTGTAAAAAAGTGAAAATTCCCCCGACGATCGTGGCTATAGTGACTGATGTACTTTTCATTGCTATAGCCACGAACATTCATCGCGATAGAAATGAAAAGTACATCTATCGCTATAGCCACGATCTTTCGTCGCTATAGCCACGAAATGCCTAAAAGAAAACTTGTTTTTGTTTTTCTTTTGTAACAATCATTGACTTTTTATTTTTTTGAAATTTGACCGTTGTGCATTTTCGCCGGAACCGCAACCCTCATTGATCTATAAATACATGTTCTTAAGTCATATTTTTAGAATCATTTGTTATAGTTGCAGCGATCTTTCTATTGGTTTTTCATTCTACGATTTCAAGAGTCCGGTACTGGGTTGACACATCGAATTTTTGATCTCATTCGTTTTCTAGGTTAGTTTAACTGCAATGCACTAGTCTTTTTTTTGTTGTTGCGCCCTTTATGTTCCAACTAGGGCTTCAATGCAGATCTCATTTTTCTCTTTCTCTTCCTCTTTATCCATGTATCCTCCATTTATAATCCATGTGGGTGGCAAGGTTAATGCTATGAATGCATGCATGTCACACAAATGTTGTCCATGCATGATATTTCCTCGTGCATTTTTGCTTTCACATGTTTAATTTAATCCCTAATTTAAGGATTTTGAGATGTGGTTTTGGTTCTTGTTTATAACTTTAGTATTTATCCATGGTCCCTCTTTAGAATAACCATGAGGCTTATGCTTTTCTTCAAAGAAAAGTGTGGCCATGTATGTAAAAGCATGCATAACATTAATTTGGATCTAGTTGGATTCACATGTTCCATTAATTCTTACTAGGAGTAAATTTTCACATGTTCCAATAATTGTAACTAGGAGTACCTAGTATTCATCTTCTTTACATCAATGGTGTAAAATATCCATATAAAATACCTAACAAAATATTTGAATTCTTAGGTGTCCATTTTGCCTTCCAAACCTCTCTTATGGAAAAATGGGAAGTAATGGTGTATAGGGTTGATAAGAACATATATAAGTGGATCACTAAACTCATGGTATTAGAAATCAAAGATAAAATTGAAACCAAAGTTCTGGTAGTCAACCATGTTTATGATTCTTCATGTTGGGTCCCAAAAAAGCGAGCCTATGCACACCTAGAAAAGGATATTCACATATTTTTATTGGTTTAATCTAATCAAAATACATGATTTCATTAGTTTAGGTAGTAGTTATGTTATACCCAAAAACAATTTAGGGTGTTAGGTACCATTAGAACTAGGGTTCAAGGAGGGTCATTGGGAAAAAATGTACAATAAGGATTTCCTCTTGATATTATATTAGTAACCCCCTACAAGGTAAAAAATCAAAGAAATTTTGTTGCACAGAGTGTTTACAAGCCAAAATAAGTTCTCAGGACCTTCCTAACATGAAAAGAACCATGTCTTAGAAATGGATTCTCTATTAATACTCATTTATTATGGTGGTATAATTTGATTCTTCATGTAGGTAAGGAAATGGTTGAAATCTTGTGATTCTTTCACCAAGTTTCTTTCAAGAAGGAATTTATTTGGCTAATGATTCTTTGATACACCATCATAGGTTTTGATGTCTTGGGCCTATTGATTTTTTGTTAAATCTTGGACTTACAACACCTAATGCCTCATTGAGAGAATGGAAATTGGGATCAACCACTGCTTTTCCAAAAGAAAATTCAACCATGGGATAAAAATTCCTTTACACCAAGATTCTTCTTGACGTGTGATTGAAGAAAGCTTGGACATTGAAATCCAAGAAAAATACTTTGTTTTTTTCTTAAATAGTGTTTGGAATCCTATCTTTATAATTAATATATAAAAACACTTTTTATTTAGATATTTTTGCTTGGAGGTATCCATGTGGATAAACTATTGACAATATTGGGAGAAAAAAACCCATGCTTTCTACAATCTCGGTGAAAAAGTATTGAGCATATTGTCAAGATATGTCCTCTTTCTAGGAATGTATAGACGCAATCATAGTTTGCATGTCAATAATATTTTCTTGCTTCTTAAACATGGTGAGATACTATTATAGGAAATTTATTATCATTGGCCATTAGCCACTTAATGGACCTTCATTATACAGATTTCATCTAGAATCATATATTTCACCCCATTCACATGATATATATAAACTGAACCAGGCTTCTCCTCGTTTTTCCTAACCATACATAAAATTTGTAAAATTTATCTATATACCATTTGATGGGGATCTCCATTTTTTTAATCTTTTGCAATATTTGTAACAAATTTTATTTAAAATCATAGGAAAAATACATAATTTTAAACTTAGACACCATCATTCTCCAACTCATGGTCTTGTTTTTTAAAATTGCTTGTGATTCAAGCATAGCTTATCCCACCATAATTAGGTTTGTTATTCCAATGTCGCACATGAAAATATCTTTATTTTAGGGTCTTTTATTCCTTTAAAACCAAGTTTTATTTATTTATCTCACTTATCTAATAAATCAAATTATCTAGATTTATCTTAAATTTGAATATCTTGGGGTATATGATAGAGGTCCTCCTCTTAAACTAGAAATAGTTGTTATTATCCATTCCTAAATGTTTTAAGATCATTTTAGTATTTGTTACTCTTTTTGTAATGTCCCCATTATATTCCCATTATTCTCCTTTAATATATATATACTCTATTCAATTTAGATGTACGTTATATATTGATTAATGAGTTTTTTTTGTTGTTGTAGCTTATCAGAATGTCAAATAAATATACTTGGGAAGAAAACAATAGGAGGTATGCTGAGGCTAAGGCAGCATTGGAGGCGAAGGGTGATGGAAAGTGTTGTTGCTGTAATGCCCATATTTTGATTCGGCATATTTATTAGTTAGACACACCATACTTTATTTCTTATATATTCTGTTGAACTCAGCTCGACTGAGTAAACTATATTGGACCTCGTTATATGATGTTACTCTGTTTTATGATTTCACCATGATTATGATGTTACTATGTTATGCGATTATGATGTCATGATTATCATATGATTTCCTTATTTTACGATTTCAGTATATGTTTATATGTTTTCATTAATGAAATGTGAAATATATGATTCGGTACGTGGATACCATCTTCTTATATGAATTATTGAAATGTTATATGTATCTATGATGAGCTAAAAGGTTACATGAAATGAAATGATAACATGGATCAATTGGCGATCAATGGAAAATGCTTTCTATAAATTGTATTTTGCAAAACACTAACCTACAGGACACAAGGGCTATGGGATAGCCAGTTACTTGATCTGATATATATTGGAAAGGAAAAACATGTTCATACAGCAAACCTTAGCAGCCAAAATGAGGATACGATAACACAAACTGATAATCCCGATAGCAGCAAGTATGAGTTGATAAGGGCGTAGGCCCAGTATGTTGAGAGGGATGGATGTGTTTCCCACCCTATGTTTCCATGAGACCCGAGGTCGTGGGAGGGCCGTGCTGAGACACGCTCCCCATGTTGTTGTGATGACAATGGTCGAATGCCTGCTAGGGGAGGATAGGTCCGCTGTTCAGCCGACGCTATCGCTCTCAAGTTCTATGTGGTCAGATCGGTGAGTCCGACATCCACTGTTGTATTAGCAGAGGAAGGATAGGGAGGATGCTGGACGTAGGTTATGATGGGAGGATGTGTTAGTTAGTACTGTTGGGGGTTTAGTATTCCTTGATTCCGAGTTAGTGGAAGTAGGCACCCTTCCTTGTACATGATTGATTAAACTAATGTAAAGATAAAGAGAATGATGTTAAATCGTAAAGGGTTAACTGTTAAATAACCGAGGATGTTAAAGTAATTATACTATATATTATGCTTGCTCTTCTGCATGGGGGTAGATACTATTATTAGTTAGCAAGTATGCATAGGTGGAATGGGGTCTGTTTATAGTACATATCCGACATGTGCATACACTGGCCATGCATGCACACCTTGTACGTGTACAATATTACTGGTGTATAACATACTTGTCATGCTTGAATAGTAGTATAAATGTCATAGATAACTCAGTTAAGGATACATCAATCAACTTAGGTAATGAATGGTTAGGTTGTCAATGTGTAAATAAGTGAATTAGTAATTATATGAAAACATTGTAATAATAAACTAAGACAAGTGTCGTCAGTTAACATTGTCATAGGAGAACTGTTGTGAATAGGGTAATGATAGTGACTAATTAATTAGTAAAATTGTTTAAGCCCTCACAAGTGCTTTGTTTATAAGAACAAGGATGCTATGTTGATGATAGGGTACTCATGTGATAAACAAATAATTAAGAATACTATGATTAATTCACCTTTTATTATTGTTAAATGGTGATTTAATTATTATTATTAATTAATAAATGGTGATCTAATTATTATTATTACTTAATTAATAATATTCCAGCAACATTTATATATCCCTATCGTAACAATTGCAATATAAGTAAGATTTAAAATATTGATTTATAAATTAATATTGTGTGATTATTTCCATTTCAAAAGTTAGCCATAATAGGATAATCATTTTTGGAATGAACGTGATGTGATGGAAAATGGTTATTTAATTATTCAATGTTAATCTTGGAATTTAAACCTCAAGCTAAGTAGTCTCGACGGATAAGGTGGACCATTAAGACACATCATGTCCAAGTTGAAAAGGGGCAACTAATTATATAATATTTTATTACTTACATTAATAACATTAAATACCAAGGATAGCGAATAGACTTGTATTTAATGAAGCTTGTCCCGAATGGATAACATTTGGGTGATAATCCCCACCGTAATAAATACTTACGACCGTCAATCCAAAACCAGCTAATTTTTCCATGAGAGTAATTAATTATACATTTTTATAAAGAACCGTGTATGAATGAACTGGTGATGGGAGTAAATGTTGAGGGGCTCGAGAGGGGGATTTTGGGGCGGTGGAGTAAGCCCAAGATATTCTCGAGGAAGGGAAATTATATAGAGGGGGAGAGCTTGGAGAAAAGGGGAGGTTTTTTTGTTTGGGGTAAGAAAGAAGTTGGGAGAACAGAAAGGTTTTGAGAACAGAAGAAAACACTGCTCTCGGGATTATCAGATTGTGGGCTCAGGGGCTTGGAAATCCTTTGATTTCCAAGGGCCAGCAAGATAATAGCTGGTCGGTAGGGTGGACACTTCAGTTTGGCTGTCTAAGAGGTTATACAACCTACTACAACCTACGGTTAGCATCAGCATCAGGTAATTTCCTTGTCATTTACGTTATTTGGTTATTATGCTAAAATCTTACTGTAAACATGCATAACTTGCTATTTACTGATTTACTAAGTTGTGAAACCTATTCTTATGCTGGAACATGATTGTTGAAAAGAAAATAACGATATGTTTGTTTATTTTAAATTACGAATGTAAGGTTAGTGAAAACACGACAGTACACTAAATATTATTTAGGCACATAGTAATTCTTAGAAATTTACTTCCATAAACTGATAAAGTTTAAAACGTAGAAAATTAACCCTGAAATTTTACATAGTGCTCTGCTGTAAAATCCAGAGCACTACAGTTGCCCTTGCAATGATTGCAAAGGTTTGCAAACTAGAAGAATTTTAAGAACATTAGCTGAAAAACATTGTAAGGAGAAGGGGCATGCTGAAGGGGGGTATGAATATCATCCGTTGGTAAGACGTTATTCATTACATATTGTACTTCTTGTAATAGTATTGATAATGTATTCACATTTTTTTTTTATCATTTTAAATATATGTGTTGTATAATATACACTAATGTTATTGCATTGTTTGTAAATATAAAGACAATTCCCCCAAGATGTCGACTGCCAGAGAGCCATTTTCCACATCATAGTAGAAATACTACTTTACAAGACGACGAGCATGGAGATCATGCTATTGAAGATCAAGTTCTTAATGATCCTATGGACGAAGATGACGTTATTGATACTAATGGTGAAGATGAGATAAATATATTGATGCAAGACACATTTGCTCCATTGGATGAGGACAACCTCCATGATTTTCATGATATTCCTCTTCTCGAGAAGTCCCAAGAACCTCTTTATGAAGGCTCAACAGCCAATATTCTATCTGCTATATTGTTGTTGGTGAACTTGAAGGTTTTGAATGGTTTATCAAACACTTGTTTCACACAACTCCTAAGGTATGTAAAGTTGATTATTTTCCTATTTTTTTAGTGTTAATCAATTCGTAAATTAGGGATATGAAATATTTATGACGTATATTGTTTACATTTCACTTTTTGTCAACATTCCAGATTGTTGGGTGAATTTCTATTACCACCATCAAACAATTTACCACGTACAAGTCGAGAGGTATTCTTGATTATGAAAGAAATTCGAGTGGAGTATCAATCTATTGATGCATGTCCTAATGATCATATTATATATTATGGGCAGTATGCATCAGAAAACAAATGCCCACAATGTGAAATTAGTAGATATCGAATTGATCAATTAACAAAAGAGGTCCCTCGCAAAGTTCTTTGTTATATTCCCATAATTCCACATTTCCAACGACTATTCAAGTGCCAAAGTATAGCATAGTTTATGGATTACCATGCGAAGAATAGAAGTGAAGATGGTGTTCTTCGAAAGCATGCATATGGTTTTGCATTGAAGAACATCGAAGAAAAATGGCCATTTTTTAAAGACGAACCTCGTAATGTTAGAATTTCATTGGCATCTGATGGTTTCAATCCATTTGGTGAGCTTTGTTCTACTTAATCAGTGTGGCCTATTTTCATCATAAACAATAACCTACCTCCTTGGATGATGATTAAGAGAGAGCACACAATGTTGGCAATGATTATTCCAGGTATTTTTTTGAAAGCTGTAATTATATTATTCCATAAATTTATTTGTTTAATTGCTGCATGAGAACACCTTTTATATATTTGGATGAATAACTAAATAGAAATATTGTATGTTTATTGATCAATTAGGTAAATACCAAGTTAAAGATATGGATATATATATTGAGCCTCTTATCGATGAGCTATTGAAGTTATGGGATGGAATCACTATGTTTGACATCTCTAGACCAATAGGGCAGAAACAATTTTAGTTCCATGGAATTCTTGCATGGACAACTCATGACACTCCCGGGTCAACACATTTTTGTGGTATGTAACTTTATGTTGCAGTTCGCTAAAATTATATGTTTTTAAGGTAAAAAACATGCATTTTTTTGTTTGAGTTAATAATCTTTTGATGCTATAACATTAATACATAAATCTCACAGGTCTTCAAACAAAGGTAAAATTTGCATGTCCAGTATGTTGTCCTAGGATAAAATCTCGTCATTCAAAAATTTTAGCAAAGGAGGTGTTCGATGAGTACAGGCACTTCCTCCCTATGAACCATAGGTACCGAACTATCGAAAAAACAAAATTCAATGGTAAAGAAGAGAATTCAAAGAAACCACGAAGAATGACACCTCACCTATGGAAGTTGAAATATAACATAAATCGTCAAGGTATGCAAATTGTATATGTAGCATACAATATGTTCATGTTATAATATTATGATTTTTATATTTTTACTGAATTTTCTCTACCATGGGTGTCATGAATTATTGTTAATGTGTTTTCGTTTATGTTTAATGACTGTATTTAAGGCATGAATGGGCTTCCATGAGGAATGAAGAGTTATCCCATACAATTCAGTAGGTTGCCTTACTACGAGCACCTACAAATAGCTCATTTGTTTGATACAATGCATATTGGGAAGAATGTAACAGAAATGGTATGGCAGACATTAGATGGAAGGTCAGACAAAGATAAAATTGGAAAATTTTGTAGTGACATTGTAGAAGCCAATCACGCATTGCAAAGTGTAATTATTTCCAATGCTGGAAATGGGAACCGAAATATTAGTCTTCCATGGTTATTGACGGAGCAACAAAGCAATGCTATAAAAGAGGTCATTCAGAAAATAAGGTTTCCGACGGGTTTGCGTCGAACATACAAAATATCTTAACCAAAAAAGGTGATTTTGGCGGTGTTAAAACTCATGACTGGCATACATTCATTAAGGTAATTATTTACGTATTTAATATCCATTAAGTAAATCTTTTTAGTAATAGTTCTGTCCTATTTGGAAACATTAGATAATGATTTTCTTTTTGCTACAGTACGTTTTACCTCTGGCTCTCCTAGATAGCTTTGACAAAAACATAAAACAAGTTATATATGATATTGGTAAATACATGAAATAAGTAACAATTTTATATGCATGAAAAATGTTCGTTCTTTTGGTTGCATTGCTTATTGACATATTGTGTTTTACATCTTGGAACTTTATTATATATGATATGCCTCAATCCGGTTGATCATTCATGTTATTTTCTTGCATCTTTTGTAGGTGGAATTCATCTAAAGAAATCCATAAGAAGATATTAGGTATTGGAAGAGAGAAATTCCTCGTCTAATGTGTGAAATGCAGAAGTATTTACCTCCGGCATTTTTCAATGCACAAGAACACTATCTCATACACCAAGTTGAGTAGATTGAATTGTGTGGACTTGTAAACTCAAGGTCAATGTGGATGGTGGAAAGGCATTTGAAGGCATTGAAGGATTTTGTTAGACAAAGAGCACGCCCTGAGGGTTCTATGGTACAGGGCTATATGCTATATCAATCCATGGTGTACATTAGTTAGTATCTTCCAAATTTATCAAAAAATATCAATCTGCCTCGCATTTGGCATGTCGACTCCATCAAAAAATTTGAAGGGGAGGTCCTGTTGGGGAAAGGTAGAAAGAGGAAAGTGAAAGGTAATTGAATGGTCATGTACATTTTATTTATTATACAATTAAGTTTTCAATTTATGTAATTTTTATTATTCCAACAATATTTTAATTAATGGTAAACTTGATTTCCTTTAATGATAGCTAACTTACAATTCTTAATTGTTATTTTTTCATATAGTTGGCCGCGTGTGGGATGCAATGCATTTATACATTGCAAACAATCATGATTGGATGGAGGAATGGATTGAACGATGTACTGAATAGTATGGTACCTTGTCATGGGAAGGGGTTATTAAAATGATTAAAACAATGCATCGTCATCAAGAAGAATATCCCGATCTTACGCAAAGTGAAATTGATTTAGCATGCGGTTTAAAAGATAAAAAGGCAAGTATATTTACCCTGCTCATTTTTTTGTTGTTTCGCATTGTATCAAAATATTTATCTTGTTTATGTCTTCTTATATATTTATTTACCGAGTCGTGAATGATGCAGCTGATACATCACAATGCTATGTGGTGCAATGGTTGTAAATTTTGCATCAAAAAGTTGGATGAAAAGAGGAAAACATTTGATTATGGGATAACTGCAGTTTTTCAAGTCACTAATGTTTCCTCTAGAAGTGACAGGCATCCAAAAGTATCTGAAAATAGGTACAATGGTTAATATTTGGAAGACATACTTGAGTGTGACTTTAATTCCATTAAAGTAGTCTTGTTTGAGGTCAAATGGTACAGATTACGAATGAATGAACGTGATCCCGAAAGAACTGTTATTCATCATGCCAATGGATTTACCATGGTTAATACAAGGGTACTCGAACCAGGTACAGAGCCTTATGTTCTTCCAAGTCAATGTGAGTAGGTATTTTACTCAGAGGTTCTAGGTAAAGCAGGTTGGTCATACGTTGTTAGATATGATCCAAGAGGAATACCGATCAACAATAATGCAGTAGAGGAAGAAGACAATGTTGAAGAAGAAAGTGATGCAGATCAGTAGTAGTTGGTCATCGACATAGATGTGTCAGATGAAGAATCCGATCAAGAAGTTGATCATCCAAATGATGTAGCAGACAATGAAATTGACATTGATGATGAATATCTAACCGAAAATGACATTGATCATGATCCTTATATGAGCGATCTTTTCAACGATAGCGATTCAGAACCGGATGATGATACAGTTGTTGCGTTAGATGAAGAAGAATCCGAATGACATTGTAGCAATGTTGGAATCTAGGAGGTATGTGAGAAGATCTTTTATTGGTATGTATAAATTAACTGTTTCTTATTGTTATTTACATTTTCCTGTATGTTTTCATATGCTATAACACATTTTTTTAGACAGATTTTGTCGGGTTATGGGGAATTGAGAATGATGTGAGGGGGGGGGGGGGGAGGGGCCATAAGAGATTCCACCTTCACGTGGTTGGCCCTATTTAGTAAAGAATATTACATTATTCTCGAAACAAAGAGAAGCTCATGGAAAATTGATCAAACCTAATGGCAAATTTATTATATTTTTCAGCACCAACGAACCTTTTTTGAATTTCATTGCTCTCAAATTTGAACAACAACATGAACTAGGAAACTTAGGTGCTAGATGGAAGTGTTGAGTTCAATGGACTTGTATTCATACTGCATTTTATCCATGTAGACACAATTCACAATACATAATACCCACATATGAAAGGAATTCTCCATTTATCATTTTTTTGTGAATAAACTTGATTTCCCCTTTCAATGTCTAAATTGGACATTGTAATGCCCTTAGAATGACTGTGGACCTTAAGGGCACCTGTCGAGTGACCCGACTGAACAAATTCAATACAGTGGTCTCTTGAGTCTTGTTATGTCTTAACTGATTGAGGAGAACTTGAAGATGGGAATGACGACAATAATTGATAAATGAATTAAGGAATTAAATTATACATGTGGAGTGGGATAATTGATTGATTACATCTTGCTTAATGATTAGCCCTGTTTGATCAAGTCAAAGTGCAGTAGGACAGTTACAGTCCTAGCTCTACGATTTGGGAGGACGCAACTGAGATGTGTCATAACTTTCCATTTTTATTCTGAACTTCGGGACGAAGTTCTAAATAAGTAGGGGTGTATGTAGTGCCCCTAGACTGCTGTAGACATTGAGGGCACCTACTGAGTCACCCGACTGTTTGAAACATTAATAAAATAACCCTATGATTTTATTTTGAGTATATTTATGATTACGATTGATTGATATATGTGCATTTGGGTAGTTATTGTGAATGGACGATTCCATGTTGTTTAACGATTAACTTTGATATGAAAATTGTACACATGAATAATGCTTAACGACTAGCTGTATGGTGATTATGTATTTGGCGACGAAATGTATATTTGATAAGATGAATGAGCAGTTTGAATAAATCATAAATGTTTAACAATGCTAGAGTTAGAAACCAGATGATGATTGTTGAGAACAGTGCTACTGATAATTTGTTGTGAGAAGTGTGTGTAGAAACAAGTGAGACGGTTCACCAACGGACACACAAAGTAACATGGAGGGTCGTAGAGTACGGGTAAATCACACACAGGGGAAGCGACGACGATGTCGACTTCCGACAAGAATACCACGCATGAGCAGATAAGCATTGATCCGCTTGCTCAAGAGGAATGCGTGAGGGCGTACGAGGTGGGCCACGACGGAGCTGGTCACGTACGAGTTGAGGGGCGCGCAGTGAGAACGGACTCACTCCTCAGCGCCATTAGTCCCTAGATAGCATGTAGACGGAGGATGGATGGTAACGATTCCTAAAATCCCTACAAGAGTTCCCGCAAGTCAAAACGGAAAGATGGTGGCAGAAGGGCCCGACGATGCGGTACCCTGTCGAGAACGGAAAGAATGGACGCAAGGACCCAACGATGCGGTATCATGCCAAGGAATGGAAACCATGGATGACTGGACCCGACGGAGTGGTGCCATGTCAGGGAATTAAAATTAAGGAACTAGGAGCCCAACGGCGCGGCACCGTGATCCTAGTGAGTTTGATTTAACTGCATAAAAACTTATGAGAATAACTCTAGATTATTACTTAGCAAATGCATAAAAATAATTTAGGCATTTGCACATGAAAAGTTATTTTTGTTGAGCATTTAAAATAATAGAAATCATTATTTAGGAGCAAAATAGAATCCTAAGATTAGACACCTAATCAACTAAAAGCTAGGAGTTAATTAAAATATCTGGGGGACAAACTGGAGCAAACTTAGGGGTGTTGGTGCACTTCCTAGAGAAACTGACACTTGGATGGGTGAGTGTTTTAATTAAATAATTAATTAAAAATAATTAATTATGCATGAAGCGACATGTGTCGCATGAGATTTTCCTTTATAAGGAAGACTTGGGGAAAGGGTAAAGGACCCATAATATGGACGATTGTCGTAATTTTCGAATGCCTCAAAGACTTGCTGCTATCTAAGGGTTTGGCTTAGAAATCCTGGTGGGAAGGGAAGCCCAAGCTGAATTTCTGAAATATTTGTGTGAGCTCTACGACCCAAAGCTCGGGGGAGGCCATGCGACTGAAAGCATGAGCCTATGGTTGGGTGGCGAAGCTAACGGTTGCTTCGCCTATGGTTAAACGAGCTTTGCTGGAGGGATCCTACGGCAGACGCAGACAACAATGGACCAGCTGGATCGGGTTGACAGGTTAAGGTTTGCTTATTTTTGTTAAGTTATTCACTCTTTTATTTTATTTTTCCAATAACTATAATGGCTAATTTGTTTGTATGAAGTTTTTAAAGTTTCAGGTTCAGTTCAAGGGGACCCTAAAGGAGGGGTTCTACATTTGGTATCAGAGCCGGTCGAGCCTTGAGGGCACCGGACTCATATTTCTATCAGGGATCTCTTGGTAGATCATCAAAGTTAGAAGTGACTTGGGATGGAGCGAGGACAATTCATCCAAGGTCTTCGTCAATCTTCTATCGACAGGTTCTATTCTTTTAACTCAAGTAATGTTTATTTTTCCATTTGGATATGTAAATCTAAATTTCAAATTCTGGGTTAAATGATTTATTGTACAGAACCAGTCTATTGATTAAATTATAATGATTTATATACTGAAATATATATATATATATATATATATATATATATATATATATATAAAGAGTTGGGCGATCTGTATTATTAATTTGGGAATTCTTGTATGACTTTACGAAACTGGTTGAACTACTGGTTGTCCCAATCATATGATCTAACGTTGCAGAAAGATAGAAATTGGGTTATCTGTAATATTAAAGATTTATGTATGTATTTACCTATGGGTTGCAAGGTGCATGTGTAAGATGAAGGAGAGAGATCCGGCGATCTGCTCTCTGTCAAATTAAGCATTCTGATTGGTGTGGTGCGTTGTTGTTTGAAAAATTAAAAAGTTCATTTAAACGCTGCCCTCTGCCGAAATTCTATATGCCCCAGTCAGCGTGAATGATTGTGTGGATTTGTTTTTACCACTGTGTATGGTTCCCAAGTTTTAAGATTATAAATAATCTCCAGATCAGATCCGAGTCGAACCTATCTCTGCTTAATGAAGGCACTAAGATTTCAGATCTACAATTTACTTTCCCCATTTTGAAATCCGTTGAGCATTTCCAGAATGACTTTATCATAAGACGAACTGGGTTAAGTCTATTTGTAAATCTTATTTACATTTCATTAATGATTCTAGACTTATTTCATCAGGCCGATTTGGATCAAGACTATTTAATCTCTGTTTCAACTACCTCCAAGGAGATCCAATGGCTCAAATCTGTGTCCTCATTCATGTGTAGAACGATCCACCTAAACCAGTTGTCAGCGAATGTCAAACTCTGTCTTCGTCATCCATTCGGTGAGATCCAAGTGAATCCGGTTCGTGTCTCCATTTTTGTGGGCGAAGATCTATTTCAACCCCAGATTTTGCATTGATCTTAATTGGTTCTTTAAAAATTTCAGTGCTTCCATTTCGAGATTTGCTAGGCGTTCTCCAGAATATGTGGGGCGTGAATTGCAGCTTAATCATTAAAAGTTTCTGTGTATTTATTTCGAAGATCGAATGGTCTATTGTTCTTTTAAATCCTCTGATTTTGACTTCAAATTGGAGAGCGTTGATGGCACACTGTTTCTTTTAATTTCTCTGTGTTTTTAATTTTCAATTGAAAAGCGTTTGATGGCACACTGGTTCCTTTAAAACTCTCGATGTACTATTTTCGAATTGAGGAAGTATTTTCCGATCCATTAATCGTGAAGGTGTATTGCGTGATTTAAATTGAACTTTGAAAGAGTGCCTGTGCTTTCCATTGCGCATGGCGATCTCAGATTTCACATTGACTTTAATTTAAACCTTAAAAAGTTTATGTGTTTACCAATTCGAGTGGCGATCTCAGTTTTTTGCATGAATTAATCTGATCACTAAATGCTCGGTGGTTCCATTCCCCAAATCCATGGCGTTTCTAGAAATTGTTTTATGCTTTTAACTAAACTTTAGAAATCTTCGTGAATCTTTATTTGACTGACCTTTCTCCAGATCTGTAATCCGATTTGTTTTTGGCCATAAAGATCTCTATTATCCACTGGCGTCTTCCGGAATTCATGCTTTTCACTGAATTCTGAACTCTGTAAAATTGCGTAAGGCTGATCTGTGCGTGGGAGGTAAAATCTTGGAATCCATCCATCAATCGTTTAAACTCTGTTTAGATTGTGTATTTTTCTTTTTTTTCTTTTTATAAATCTCTGTATAAGTTCTTTCTAGTTTTGAAAAAAACGATTGTTGTGATAATGCTCATGTATATACCTCCGGATTCCTGTGGATGCATTGAGAAATCGGGGTAAACAATGGTTGAATCGATTTAGTTTTCCACGAGTTTATGAAAACTCTGTTTTGGAGCGGATCAATACCCTTTCCCTGTAAACCACCGCGTGAGATCGGAACTCGGTGTTGATTTGAGGTTTTGAGCTCAGTTTTCCCTGTACTCTTTTGTGTTGATTGACTCTCAGCATATTGTCTTCCTTAATTTTTTGTTCTATGTATCCATTTGATCACCGATTGGCGTTTCCAGATCCACAATCATAATGGCGTTTTTCCACAAAATCGTAATCCAAAAGATCTCTGTGTTATATTCTTGAATTGGAAGGGGGTTCCACTGTTGGTGTTAACCAGAATCGGAATACCGTATCATTGTTTAAAATCTGTGTGTTAGATTGAGTTGAAATTGTGAGATCGAATATCCAGTTTTGTGTAATGTGTATTATTTGTTTCATTAAAGATTTCGATTGCTAGTTCAAGATCGAATAATCCGGAAATAAGAACAGTAGATCTATATCTCTGCTTTATTATTAATCCCCTGTGTTGTATTTATGTCAACACTCTGTTTTAAAAATCGCGCAGTACCGTTTCAGGAAGAAAATGAATTGATCTAGTATTTATGTATGGAAAATCTGTATTTCCTTGTGCATTTTATAATATAAACTACTGTGTATCGAGAATAGGAAGTTGAATTTAATGGATAGGGATGAATCCAATGCCATTAATCATCTCCGTTTTAGTTGTGTGTTTTATAGATCTCTGTATTTTTTTACTTCAAAAACTTATTTGCGGTTAGAAATCTGGATGTGAAATGTAGATCGATTTAATTTCCAGAACAGCGTGAGCTCCCTTTCGGATCTGTGCGCAATCTTTGGTCAAATCTGAGCTCTGGAATTATTTTGTGAATAGCATGATTCCATGCTGGCTTTGCTGTCGAATTTAATTTCGGCTTGGTGTGTAATGGTTCCAAATTACTGTCCCGTAGATGTTGAGTTCAGCTTATAGCTAACCGTAAAGTATTTCTATGGAATACACAATGCAGTTCTAAAATAAAAACATATGGTAAGGATTGATAAGTTACGTTTGAAGAAGTTTTAATAATTATAAATTATTGGGTAGTTTAAGGATTATGTTTAGGTGTAGAAATATTGGTTATGCATGCACTCTAAAATAAATAAATAAAATATTACGGTGACAGATGTATGTCACTCCATTAAATATAATGGTTGGTAATTTCATGTTTTGAATTACTATTTAGTTAAATGATAATAAAGTTCTTTATAATGTGTCATCGAAATGTATATATTTTATTCAGATAGTAGAATATTATTGACATTATTAAATAGTTAATAATAAGAAGTCCTTTATAATGGACCATTGAGATATGTGTATTTTATTCAATTAAACATAATCTTATATCGTTGGGTGGACTTGTGTATGAGTATTGTTCTTCTACAGTTTAACATTTCCTTAAAAGAAATAAATTGAATTATATATATACAAATGGGAGAAGAACTGAATTAGTTTATATACATGTATTGATTTTAATAATTATAGGTTGGGAACATAGGATATGAGACCCTTGCATAAATGATTTTTGTGATAAGAAGATAGTACCGAGGACTTTAGAATAGATACAATAATAAATTATACTTGGAGATAACGTCATTATCTTAATAAAAAGATATATATAGATATAAATCTACTACTTAACTGAACCTTTACATCGATCTTTACTGATTACTATTTATTGAATATTATTATTGGAGTAAACAACCTCTAAAATGGATTCGTACCTATTGAAAACCCTCCTAACTTATGAGTAAGAATACATAATAATAATAGATGTGTTTGAATGATATATATATGCACCCCATTATTATTATTCGTATGTTATTATTTCTAAATAAGCGGATTATAAGGTGAATTGTTACTTATTCGAAAGTCCTCTTGATTTATGAGTAAATTGAATAATATATATATATATATGTTGAGTAATTATTATTATTGGTAGATCATTATTTTGGATAAGCAAGTTGTTATTTATTTGAAAATACTTTTAATTTGTTAGTAGTAAATATGATTATATATGTATAAACACATTTTTGAGTATATAAGTATATATATATCCTACTCACTTAGTTGAGAGATCGAGGTTAAGGTATAGACAAAAGTTAAAAACTCATATAGGGTAATGAGTCAATGCTTATAAAGTGGAATGATGTTAGTAATTGTTATTCAGGTAATTGATTTATGTATTGGTTTAGGTATCTAGAAGAACATTTAGACGGAACATTACTTATTTATATATTAACTAGAATGTCTATAAAGTAGAATTGTGTTAGTCTTGTTAGGTAGGGAAATTATTTATATGTTATTTTGTTTAAGTATGTAGGAGAAAATTTAAATGGAATTTCACTTCATTTTAGTTATGATATGATGTATTTTAATTAAACTATATTTATGGGAAAGGAAAAGAAAGCTGAGATACACTTGAGCTATGATACATCTTAATTATATCATAAAAAAAAAAAATGATATTTTATTATATTTTAGTTATATTATGAATGGAAGGAAAGGATGGTATAGTGAGTGTCAAAGTAACAAGTTATATTATATATGAAATAATAAGAGTTACTTTTAAACATTTGAAAAGAGTTGGCCAAACATGGACACTTTAAAAATATATTGTATAGGTTATATTTAAACTTGGAATGGATTAGATATTATATATAGATATGGACTTCAAGTAGGAGTATATATATATATATATTCATTAACTTTAGGATGATGATGAAGTCTAAATGGAAATACGACTAATTTCCATGATACGACTCGATGAGATTACAACAACCCATACCTAACAAGATAGGGAAAATATATCGAAGGAGTCATATGACAATAGGAATGAGGAAATGAGGTAAGGACATGATGAGTTCCTTGACTTGGACATTAGGACACTAGCGAATTGACAAGGTAGTTAATTTTCTTTTTATGTTCGACTAAGTCACTAAATTTCGATGCCTGAAATCTTATCGAATTGGGAACCAACATTATCTAAACATTTAAGGGTTTTGGAAGTAGTCTTATGGAATTTAGTTTTTGGACTATTAGAGGGTCTCTCCTGATTTGTTAAAACTATGATTATATCTTACCGAATATTTTATGATGTTTACCTTGTCATCTTGAAGGAAGGATAACCAAATAGATTTGAATCCTTGCTTGGATTTGTTATGTTTGATAAACTATTGGGTGGCCATTGATGCAATGCAACTTATTGATAATTTGGACATCGTAGACCCTCGTGAATGAATAAGAGATATAGGAAATCTAGTTGGGACTGACAATTATCGAATGTATTATCGGATTGATATTATATGAAGTTATGATTGAGTTCATGAGGATGTATTGGAACCATTTTGTATGACAAAGAAAACTTACGATTAGAACCACTAGTACATAGGGCCTTGATTGTTGGAGAAAAATAGAAGAGAATGACAAGAAGATGAGAATAAAAATTAAGGTAAATCCTTGTGTCGAAGTACGAGAACAAAAATTAACTTCGGGACGAAGTTCTATTTAAGAGGGGGTGTATGTAATGCCCTTAGAATGACTGTGGACCTTAAGGGCACCTGTCGAGTGACCCGACTGAACAAATTCAATACAGTGGTCTCTTGAGTCTTGTTATGTCTTAACTGATTGAGGAGAACTTGAAGATGGGAATGACGACAATAATTGATAAATGAATTAAGGAATTAAATTATACATGTGGAGTGGGATAATTGATTGATTACATCTTGCTTAATGAT
The DNA here is from genome assembly GCA_027924585.1 of Larix kaempferi. NCBI lineage: Eukaryota > Viridiplantae > Streptophyta > Pinopsida > Pinales > Pinaceae > Larix > Larix kaempferi. The sequence goes on along the minus strand of BSBM01001166.1, from coordinate 5,388,605 downwards.
TAGCCCTGTTTGATCAAGTCAAAGTGCAGTAGGACAGTTACAGTCCTAGCTCTACGATTTGGGAGGACGCAACTGAGATGTGTCATAACTTTCCATTTTTATTCTGAACTTCGGGACGAAGTTCTAAATAAGTAGGGGTGTATGTAGTGCCCCTAGACTGCTGTAGACATTGAGGGCACCTACTGAGTCACCCGACTGTTTGAAACATTAATAAAATAACCCTATGATTTTATTTTGAGTATATTTATGATTACGATTGATTGATATATGTGCATTTGGGTAGTTATTGTGAATGGACGATTCCATGTTGTTTAACGATTAACTTTGATATGAAAATTGTACACATGAATAATGCTTAACGACTAGCTGTATGGTGATTATGTATTTGGCGACGAAATGTATATTTGATAAGATGAATGAGCAGTTTGAATAAATCATAAATGTTTAACAATGCTAGAGTTAGAAACCAGATGATGATTGTTGAGAACAGTGCTACTGATAATTTGTTGTGAGAAGTGTGTGTAGAAACAAGTGAGACGGTTCACCAACGGACACACAAAGTAACATGGAGGGTCGTAGAGTACGGGTAAATCACACACAGGGGAAGCAACGACGATGTCGACTTCCGACAAGAATACCACGCATGAGCAGATAAGCATTGATCCGCTTGCTCAAGAGGAATGCGTGAGGGCGTACGAGGTGGGCCACGACGGAGCTGGTCACGTACGAGTTGAGGGGCGCGCAGTGAGAACGGACTCACTCCTCAGCGCCATTAGTCCCTAGATAGCATGTAGACGGAGGATGGATGGTAACGATTCCTAAAATCCCTACAAGAGTTCCCGCAAGTCAAAACGGAAAGATGGTGGCAGAAGGGCCCGACGATGCGGTACCCTGTCGAGAACGGAAAGAATGGACGCAAGGACCCAACGATGCGGTATCATGCCAAGGAATGGAAACCATGGATGACTGGACCCGACGGAGTGGTGCCATGTCAGGGAATTAAAATTAAGGAACTAGGAGCCCAACGGCGCGGCACCGTGATCCTAGTGAGTTTGATTTAACTGCATAAAAACTTATGAGAATAACTCTAGATTATTACTTAGCAAATGCATAAAAATAATTTAGGCATTTGCACATGAAAAGTTATTTTTGTTGAGCATTTAAAATAATAGAAATCATTATTTAGGAGCAAAATAGAATCCTAAGATTAGACACCTAATCAACTAAAAGCTAGGAGTTAATTAAAATATCTGGGGGACAAACTGGAGCAAACTTAGGGGTGTTGGTGCACTTCCTAGAGAAACTGACACTTGGATGGGTGAGTGTTTTAATTAAATAATTAATTAAAAATAATTAATTATGCATGAAGCGACATGTGTCGCATGAGATTTTCCTTTATAAGGAAGACTTGGGGAAAGGGTAAAGGACCCATAATATGGACGATTGTCGTAATTTTCGAATGCCTCAAAGACTTGCTGCTATCTAAGGGTTTGGCTTAGAAATCCTGGTGGGAAGGGAAGCCCAAGCTGAATTTCTGAAATATTTGTGTGAGCTCTACGACCCAAAGCTCGGGGGAGGCCATGCGACTGAAAGCATGAGCCTATGGTTGGGTGGCGAAGCTAACGGTTGCTTCGCCTATGGTTAAACGAGCTTTGCTGGAGGGATCCTACGGCAGACGCAGACAACAATGGACCAGCTGGATCGGGTTGACAGGTTAAGGTTTGCTTATTTTTGTTAAGTTATTCACTCTTTTATTTTATTTTTCCAATAACTATAATGGCTAATTTGTTTGTATGAAGTTTTTAAAGTTTCAGGTTCAGTTCAAGGGGACCCTAAAGGAGGGGTTCTACATTTGGTATCAGAGCCGGTCGAGCCTTGAGGGCACCGGACTCATATTTCTATCAGGGATCTCTTGGTAGATCATCAAAGTTAGAAGTGACTTGGGCTGGAGCGAGGACAATTCATCCAAGGTCTTCGTCAATCTTCTATCGACAGGTTCTATTCTTTTAACTCAAGTAATGTTTATTTTTCCATCTGGATATGTAAATCTAAATTTCAAATTCTGGGTTAAATGATTTCTTGTACAGAACCAGTCTATTGATTAAATTATAATGATTTATATACTGAAATATATATATATATATATATATATATATATATATAAAGAGTTGGGCGATCTGTATTATTAATTTGGGAATTCTTGTATGACTTTACGAAACTGGTTGAACTACTGGTTGTCCCAATCATATGATCTAACGTTGCAGAAAGATAGAAATTGGGTTATCTGTAATATTAAAGACTTATGTATGTATTTACCTATGGGTTGCAAGGTGCATGTGTAAGATGAAGGAGAGAGATCCGGCGATCTGCTCTCTGTCAAATTAAGCATTCTGATTGGTGTGGTGCGTTGTTGTTTGAAAAATTAAAAAGTTCATTTAAACGCTGCCCTCTGCCGAAATTCTATATGCCCCAGTCAGCGTGAATGATTGTGTGGATTTGTTTTTACCACTGTGTATGGTTCCCAAGTTTTAAGATTATAAATAATCTCCAGATCAGATCCGAGTCGAACCTATCTCTGCTTAATGAAGGCACTAAGATTTCAGATCTACAATTTACTTTCCCCATTTTGAAATCCATTGAGCATTTCCAGAATGACTTTATCATAAGACGAACTGGGTTAAGTCTATTTGTAAATCTTATTTACATTTCATTAATGATTCTAGACTTATTTCATCAGGCCGATTTGGATCAAGACTATTTAATCTCTGTTTCAACTACCTCCAAGGAGATCCAATGGCTCAAATCTGTGTCCTCATTCATGTGTAGAACGATCCACCTAAACCAGTTGTCAGCGAATGTCAAACTCTGTCTTCGTCATCCATTCGGTGAGATCCAAGTGAATCCGGTTCGTGTCTCCATTTTTGTGGGCGAAGATCTATTTCAACCCCAGATTTTGCATTGATCTTAATTGGTTCTTTAAAAATTTCAGTGCTTCCATTTCGAGATTTGCTAGGCGTTCTCCAGAATATGTGGGGCGTGAATTGCAGCTTAATCATTAAAAGTTTCTGTGTATTTATTTCGAAGATCGAATGGTCTATTGTTCTTTTAAATCCTCTGATTTTGACTTCAAATTGGAGAGCGTTGATGGCACACTGTTTCTTTTAATTTCTCTGTGTTTTTAATTTTCAATTGAAAAGCGTTTGATGGCACACTGGTTCCTTTAAAACTCTCGATGTACTATTTTCGAATTGAGGAAGTATTTTCCGATCCATTAATCGTGAAGGTGTATTGCGTGATTTAAATTGAACTTTGAAAGAGTGCCTGTGCTTTCCATTGCGCATGGCGATCTCAGATTTCACATTGACTTTAATTTAAACCTTAAAAAGTTTATGTGTTTACCAATTCGAGTGGCGATCTCAGTTTTTGCATGAATTAATCTGATCACTAAATGCTCGGTGGTTCCATTCCCCAAATCCATGGCGTTTCTAGAAATTGTTTTATGCTTTTAACTAAACTTTAGAAATCTTCGTGAATCTTTATTTGACTGACCTTTCTCCAGATCTGTAATCCGATTTGTTTTTGGCCATAAAGATCTCTATTATCCACTGGCGTCTTCCGGAATTCATGCTTTTCACTGAATTCTGAACTCTGTAAAATTGCGTAAGGCTGATCTGTGCGTGGGAGGTAAAATCTTGGAATCCATCCATCAATCGTTTAAACTCTGTTTAGATTGTGTATTTTTCTTTTTTTTCTTTTTATAAATCTCTGTATAAGTTCTTTCTAGTTTTGAAAAAAACGATTGTTGTGATAATGCTCATGTATATACCTCCGGATTCCTGTGGATGCATTGAGAAATCGGGGTAAACAATGGTTGAATCGATTTAGTTTTCCACGAGTTTATGAAAACTCTGTTTTGGAGCGGATCAATACCCTTTCCCTGTAAACCACCGCGTGAGATCGGAACTCGGTGTTGATTTGAGGTTTTGAGCTCAGTTTTCCCTGTACTCTTTTGTGTTGATTGACTCTCAGCATATTGTCTTCCTTAATTTTTTGTTCTATGTATCCATTTGATCACCGATTGGCGTTTCCAGATCCACAATCATAATGACGTTTTTCCACAAAATCGTAATGCAAAAGATCTCTGTGTTATATTCTTGATTTGGAAGGGGGTTCCACTGTTGGTGTTAACCAGAATCGGAATACCGTATCATTGTTTAAAATCTGTGTGTTAGATTGAGTTGAAATTGTGAGATCGAATATCCAGTTTTGTGTAATGTGTATTATTTGTTTCATTAAAGATTTCGATTGCTAGTTCAAGATCGAATAATCCGGAAATAAGAACAGTAGATCTATATCTCTACTTTATTATTAATCCCCCGTGTTGTATTTATGTCAACACTCTGTTTTAAAAATCGCGCAGTACCGTTTCAGGAAGAAAATGAATTGATCTAGTATTTATGTATGGAAAATCTGTATTTCCTTGTGCATTTTATAATATAAACTACTGTGTATCGAGAATAGGAAGTTGAATTTAATGGATAGGGATGAATCCAATGCCATTAATCATCTCCGTTTTAGTTGTGTGTTTTATAGATCTCTGTATTTTTTTACTTCAAAAACTTATTTGCGGTTAGAAATCTGGATGTGAAATGTAGATCGATTTAATTTCCAGAACAGCGTGAGCTCCCTTTCGGATCTGTGCGCAATCTTTGGTCAAATCTGAGCTCTGGAATTATTTTGTGAATAGCATGATTCCATGCTGGCTTTGCTGTCGAATTTAATTTCGGCTTGGTGTGTAATGGTTCCAAATTACTGTCCCGTAGATGTTGAGTTCAGCTTATAGCTAACCGTAAAGTATTTCTATGGAATACACAATGCAGTTCTAAAATAAAAACATATGGTAAGGATTGATAAGTTACGTTTGAAGAAGTTTTAATAATTATAAATTATTGGGTAGTTTAAGGATTATGTTTAGGTGTAGAAATATTGGTTATGCATGCACTCTAAAATAAATAAATAAAATATTACGGTGACAGATGTATGTCACTCCATTAAATATAATGGTTGGTAATTTCATGTTTTGAATTACTATTTAGTTAAATGATAATAAAGTTCTTTATAATGTGTCATCGAAATGTATATATTTTATTCAGATAGTAGAATATTATTGACATTATTAAATAGTTAATAATAAGAAGTCCTTTATAATGGACCATTGAGATATGTGTATTTTATTCAATTAAACATAATCTTATATCGTTGGGTGGACTTGTGTATGAGTATTGTTCTTCTACAGTTTAACATTTCCTTAAAAGAAATAAATTGAATTATATATATACAAATGGGAGAAGAACTGAATTAGTTTATATACATGTATTGATTTTAATAATTATAGGTTGGGAACATAGGATATGAGACCCTTGCATAAATGATTTTTGTGATAAGAAGATAGTACCGAGGACTTTAGAATAGATACAATAATAAATTATACTTGGAGATAACGTCATTATCTTAATAAAAAGATATATATAGATATAAATCTACTACTTAACTGAACCTTTACATCGATCTTTACTGATTACTATTTATTGAATATTATTATTGGAGTCCCCGGTATGCAGAGGAAAAAGACGCGGTATGCAGCGGCCGAAAGGGACAGCCGAAAGAAAAAATTTAAAAACGGAAACCAGAAATTCGAAAACTAGGGGAGTCGCCAAACTGTAGCTAGGGTTTTACCCCTAGCTTGTGCCAATGAGCACCTACTAAGGAGAATGGACTCCTTAGTAGCAGTTCAGTATATTAAACTAATTATGCAAAAACAAAAAATTAAATTATTTCTAAGACAAGCATGAAGCATAAACACCAAAATGAAAGAATGACTTTGTATTGATGTTACCTTGAGTGTCAAGGTTGGTGAAGCCCTTAGCAGTGTCCAAGAGGATGCTCCAAGCTTCTGAATGCTCCTTCTCCTTCTCCAATGTTGGGGATGGGCCAAAGGTGGCTCTCAAGGTGAAAATAGTTCAAAGGTGAACTAGGGTTTCGAGAGAGATTTTGGCAGAGTAAGGGTGCTTGTGATTGTGGATATCGAATAAGGGATCTCCATCACCTATTTATAGTTTTTTGGTGGTGGAGTGCTGACCCATGGTTTTAGGAAACACATGGTTTTGGGCAGCTGTATAGGGTTTTTTCCTCCTTTTCCTCATTATTTTATATTTTTTATTCCCTTTTTAGGGGATTTTTGCTATTTTTGGAGGAAAAGGGGGTTTTTTAGCCTTTTTTAGGCTATTTTGATGGTTTTGTGGCCTTTTGGAGGCATTTTAATGGTATTTTTTGGGATTTTAAGGGAAAAATGGTAGGAAAATGGACAAATGAGCCATATAATGTGGTAAATGAGCTAGTGAGCACTTTTTGGGTGTTAACAGATTGCCCCCTGATGTGCGAGGTCAGGAGCTCATTGTATGGCCGATGGACATCATAAGTCATGAATGGTTTTCCTGGGTCAAGTGTGTTTTTTGCGTACCGGCAGGCCGATTGTTGGGTTTCATTGTTTCCCAGAAAGGAATTACTGTTGACCCTCTAAAAGTCCAAGCTATTTTAGACCTCCCCCCTCCTCGCACGCTCCGGCAGCTCCAAAGTCTGCAAGGGCGATCTAACTTCCTTCGACGCTTCGTTCCTGATTATGCCACTACGGTACACGGTTTCTTGCGCCTACTCCGCACCCACGTACCCTTCGTCTGGGATGCGCAAGCAGAAGCTGCATTCGAGGCCCTCAAGAAGGCCCTCACACAAGCCCCTCTGATTTCCCCTCCGGATTTCACTCGAGACTTCATCCTTTACGTGTCGGCCTCCGAGCATGCCGTATCTGGAGTCTTAGTTCAAGAAGACGATTCTCACCAGGAGCACGTCATTTATTACGTTAGCCAGACCTTGTCTGGTCCACCATTACGTTACCCATATGAAGAGAAACTTGCCCTCGCAGTAGTCTTTTCCGTTCAAAAATTGCGACACTACATCTTAATGAGTCATACCACCGTCGTTGCCAACTCTAACCCCATGGTATATCTTCTGAACCGGCGGCTACTCCAAGGTCGTGTTGCCAAATGGGTCATTATCCTCCAGGAATATGACCTTACCTTCAAAACACCTAAGAGCACTAAAGCCCTCGCGCTTGCCCAGCTCATTACTGATCTCCCTTCCCTTCTCCCGGCCAAACCCATCTCCGATGAGTTACCCGACAATCACCTGTTCACTATCTCGTCCGATGACCCATGGTACGGTGATATCTTGTTATACCTACGCACGCAGAAGTTCAGACCCAAAGTTACACGAAATGGACGCCGTCGCATCCGCCACCAGGCCTCTCGATATCTCCTCTTAGGCGATGTACTCTATCGGCGCGGGGTTGACACAATTCTTCGTCGTTGTCTTACCCATGAGGAAGCTGAACACGTCCTTAATGACTGTCATAGCGGTGCCTGCGGAGGCCATTTCTCAGGGATGGCCACCGCCCAAAAGGTCGTCCGCGCCGGATACTTCTGGCCCACACTTTTCACTGACTGCATCACTGCGGTCAAACACTGCCATAATTGCCAACTTTTTGCCCCCAAGGCCCGGACACCTCCTGCTCCGTTGCACCCAGTCGTCACCGTTGGTCCCTTTTGTAAGTGGGCCATAGACTTCATGGAATGTAGACCCCAGTCTGCCAACGGCCACAAATATATTGTGGTCGCTGTTGATTACTTTACCAAATGGGCGGAGGCCATGCCTACCTTCAATTGTACCGCTGACACTGCTGCCCGCTTCTTCTTCAACCATGTCATCGCTCGATTCGGGGTTCCTAAGCAGTCCCTCCTTAAGTATGAGCACCAATTCTCCTCTGCTTACTACCCCCAAGGGAACGGCCAAGTAGAGGCCATCAATAAAATCCTTAAAACCATCCTCCAACGAACAGTTGACAAGCATAAGTCCAATTGGCACCACATGTTGTTCCCTGCTTTGTGGGCTTATCGCACCTCCACTAAGACCGCCACTGGTTTTACACCATTTCATTTAGTTCACGGTATAGAGTCTGTTCTCCCCATCGAGTGTCAGATCCCTGCCTTACAGATCGCCGTTGAGCTTCTCCCTGACACCACCCCCCTCGAGCAACGTCTGCTGCACCTCGAACAAGCCGATGAAGACCGCCGGGCCACTCTCCAGAACATCGAAGCTGCCAAAAACCGCTCCAAAGCCGGTTATGATAAACATGTTCACCCTCGAACTTTCCACGAAGGGGACCTCGTCCTCGCCTATGACCAAGCCCATGACAAAACCGGTAAAGGGAAGTTTGAATCTATGTGGCAAGGCCCTTACGTCGTGCAGACCTGCCTCGGCAAGGGGGCATTCATCTTAGCTGACTCCGAAGGCCGTCCTTTGCGCAACCCTCGTAATGGGTTGTATCTTAAGCGTTTTTACCCATGAAAAAGAAACCCGCGGCCTCATTGGTCTGCGTTGTACAGTACTTTCCTTTTTGTTTTTACTCTGTCATTTGTTACCCATTTTTTCAGACGCCACTAGTCGCCTCGGTTTGCGTGCCACATCGGCCGTTCTCCATTTTTCACATGTTTTATATCATCGGATTCATTTTTCCGAGCTGGTGATGATGCTAGAGATCATTTCTCGCTCTCACCTCCAGATTTTCCGGGCATTTTTCAAAATGCCCCCGTCACCTCGGTTTGCGTGCCACATCGGCCGTTACCCGTTTTTGACATCCTTTATATCGCCGGATTCATTTTTCCGAGCTCGTGATGATGCTTGAGATCATTTCTCGCTCTCACTTGGTACAATTTCAACATTGTGTCCCAACACCTTGCTGCCTCGGTTTGCGCGCCACATCGGCCGCCATCGGATTGTTCCACATTTTTTACATGAGCCATTCACTCCTGTCATACTGCAAATGTTTCGTTATTTTGCCACCATTTCATCTACCCCGCAAGGAGGTCCATCAGTGTTCCCACCTACCCTCGTTCTTGGTCATCATTACTAAACCTTGATTGAACACTTCCTCCTTGCCTGGCCATTCCTTTTGTTCGGTATAATTTTATCCCTTTTTCGGGCCGGACAAGTCCTTTACGAAAAAGGCACTTAGGGAGTTTCCGTTAAGCTCTTTTCTGACTCCTAAAAGAATGAAAAGATCGCCGAGCAATCTTGCTTCCTTTCATGCTCGTTAAAGTACCTGAAAGGGCGTCTATCTGGTATAAGTTTAACCCTTTTCCGGACCTGGTAGACTAATTACGAAAAAGGAATACTCTAGTCACACCGGCTAGAAGAGTTCTTCATTGCATCCTTTTATGCTTCTTTGGGCCTTGGAGACTAAATCTACGAAAAAGCAACCCCCTGGAGTCTTCTTACTTGCTTTCAGACTCTCTAAAATTGAAAGCAACCACGAGCATGCACTGTCCTGGGCTCGTAAAATCCACACGACAGTACCATTCCACTACCTCAGAGTCTTCTTATCGCTTTCAGACTCCTTAAAATTGAAAGCAACCACGAGCATGAACTGTCCTGGGCTCGTAAAATCCACACGACAGTATCATTTTATCCACCCACTTCTTCTAGTTCCTTAACCCATGAAGAAGTATCCTCCCGTGCCTCATGGCACTATGATCGATCATCTCGGCAGCACCCCCAATCAGGTCGCCTTTGTTCAGAGTATTCAGCAGTCTTCTGCCATTTTACACCAGCTTGAGTCTCCCTCAGCCAGTTATCCTCCCAGATCCATTACAGCTATGATCCCTTTCCCCTCAGACAGTTTCATATGCTGCCAGATCATTTCCATCATCATACTCTGAACAAAGGAAGTTTGAGTCCACCCACTCTACTTGCCCAGTTGTCCCACCACAGTTTGTTAGTCCTGCCATCAGCACTATCACATTTCGGTCTGGTACCTCGCGCTCCTGTCAAGGAAACATCATTGCCTTGATAGTTGCAGGTCTCCCTCTGTCGACGACAGCTCCTTTATTCCAGAGGATAGGCCCAGAGGTCCCTACGCCTTGGACTTATCACCATCTGTGGTAAGTGCCTACGGATCATTCTGAGAGGAGACATCATTGCCTCTCCGAGTGGTTGTTCCTCACATGCTCGACTTCAGCACCTTGATCGCATCATTGAGGATCGCGTAGGATTATATTCCATCAGTTTTTTGTCGAAGACCCCGGATTTCCCCCGACTCTAGCACATTGGTGAGTCACTTCGGAACGCCCAGTTGTATGTTCCCGTGGATGTCCGGGCTGCGTTGGCGTTTGTATTCGGAAGCCATCCAGTTTCATGCTTCCTTGAGTACCCAGTTTCAGTTCCCGATCAGTTCCAGTTCAGTGTACCATGGAGAGTTTGACCCCAGTCACTATGATCCAGCAGCTCATCAGTTCCTTTGGTACCACACTCAGTAGCACTGTTGATTGTTCCAGTGTATCAGTTTTTCAGCACAGACATGGTCAGCTCAGCAGTATGTCCCAGATTTTGTGTCCCCTCTGGACCCTTATGATGTACACAGTGGCTATGTATCTTTCAGGTCCCCTTTTTCGGGCCTCACAGTTCTGTTCATGTATCTTGATACGAGCATGGGTATGCCCGCCTCGTCCATATATTGAGATTATTCCTCAGTCAGTATTTGAGGTCATGTATATTTCAGGTCCCCATTTTTTGGACCTCATTGTTATTGTTATGTTATATCCTGATACGAGCATGGGTATGCCCGCCTCGTCCATATGATCAGATGATCCCTCATCCATTATTGAGGTTATGTACTTTTAGTTCTTGCAGTTGTTCGGGATCGTTGTTCCGGGCTTCAGTTTGTTTCTTCTCTTCTCTCCATACCCAGGAAAACCATTCATGACTTATGATGTCCATCGGCCATACGATGAGCTCCTGACCTCGCACATCAGGGGGCAATCTGTTAACACCCAAAAAGTGCTCACTAGCTCATTTACCACATTATATGGCTCATTTGTCCATTTTCCTACCATTTTTCCCTTAAAATCCCAAAAAATCCCATTAAAATGCCTCCAAAAGGCCTAAAATGCCTCCAAAAGGCCACAAAACCATCAAAATAGCCTAAAAAAGGCTAAAAAACCCCCTTTTCCTCCAAAAATAGCAAAAATCCCCTAAAAAGGGAATAAAAAATATAAAATAATGAGGAAAAGGAGGAAAAAACCCTATACAGCTGCCCAAAACCATGTGTTTCCTAAAACCATGGGTCAGCACTCCACCACCAAAAAACTATAAATAGGTGATGGAGATCCCTTATTCGATATCCACAATCACAAGCACCCTTACTCTGCCAAAATCTCTCTCGAAACCCTAGTTCACCTTTGAACTATTTTCACCTTGAGAGCCACCTTTGGCCCATCCCCAACATTGGAGAAGGAGAAGGAGCATTCAGAAGCTTGGAGCATCCTCTTGGACACTGCTAAGGGCTTCACCAACCTTGACACTCAAGGTAACATCAATACAAAGTCATTCTTTCATTTTGGTGTTTATGCTTCATGCTTGTCTTAGAAATAATTTAATTTTTTGTTTTTGCATAATTAGTTTAATATACTGAACTGCTACTAAGGAGTCCATTCTCCTTAGTAGGTGCTCATTGGCACAAGCTAGGGGTAAAACCCTAGCTACAATGCCATTATGCCAACAAATCTCGTGGTGTAATGCCCCTCTTTCTTCCAACGGATGCGTCATAGTGCCATCATCGAGCTGCCATGCAAGGGAAAATTGTCACTCAGCCCTCCAGTTCGACCGTGGATTCCCATGCTTAGATTTTGTTAGGGTTTTTCATTTCTAAAAGATAGGGTTATGCTATGTTGAGTTGAGAATATCCCTTGGAGAGTAGCCTAAAAGGATAGGGTTATGCTATCCCATGGGGAAGAAGTTAGAAATCCCTTGTTGTACCTATCAATATAACATCCAAGACCGACAAATATACTAGGGAGGGGGAGAAACCTAGTGATGGGCATCTGTCACCGTGATCCATGCTGAGAATGAGGAATGGTAGCAGTCCCTCTACACTAGGTGTGGGAATGGTAAGAATAGATGGCCCCATGATCTCTTGTGTTGGGGGGCATTGTGCCACAGATCTACTATTGTCCATGTATTTGACACCAATATTAGTCAGGTGGTTGTGAGGGCTTGTAAGGAGGAGGTGATCAACTGAGTACACCTCGAATTTCCATGTAAGTCTCTCTGTCTAAAATTAGCTACCTCGAAATATACATGAGGCATCTATTGTGTGGATAACAAAAGAAGGTAGCGAAGGACCTACCAAATTCCCTGTCTTTGTAGTGGAACCTTCCTTGGATGTAGTAATAGATGGGTCACTTGAGAATGAAGTACTCCATCTCCACCTCCTGGAGGGAGCAAATCCAGCAAATCTTGTCCTCCTATGGAGTCTGGAGATCTGTCTCAACTCATAACTGGAAGGAGTTCACTTTGAGCTCAGTGAGAGAAATCCAAAGGGCCATGTGATGAAGGGGAATCTGAAGGAAATTTTGTTCTTAGGTTTATCTCTGATAAACTGATTGTTGATGATTTTTCACCCTATGAGTATAGCACATATACACCATCTAAAAGTTATGCACAACTATAAAATATTTTCCCAAAGCTGTAAAGTCAGCAAGATTTTCCATTTACCAATTATTTGAAATAGATGAAATCTTGTGCATTCATTTCTTATCCTAGTTGCAAACAAAATTATTATAGTCAGTCAATTTTTCATATGATATCTGTAAAGTTCCCATAGCTGTGAGAGAAATGAAGTGTTTGTCTTGTTTCTTAAGTATTTCTTGGTGTCCCATGAGATAAGAGGGAGAGAGGTAGAAATGGTTTTGATGCCTTTGACTGTGGATGTTTTGTGTATGATGATTTTGTCAAAGCACTTCCTTCTTTTTACAACATTTGTTCATTTGGAGATACATGGCACATAGATCACTTCAAATTTCCAGATGATTTTTAACTTCCTACGTGTTTAACGATAAATTTTTTATCACATCCATCATTGCCGGGCTATCATGATTTGCAGAGCAGATTCTTGTATATTTTTGAGCCAGGCCTTTACACAATTTTGATGAGATCATCCTATGATGAGTAGTACTTTCAGATGATCACTCACATAATAAGTAATAGAATATTTTAGAGTTGTAACAATAGAAAGAAATAGTCTAGCAGTACTTACTAGTAAAAACACTTGGTTTTTGAAAAACACTACATAACATAAGGACCATTTTCCCGAGTAGGTATGTATTCCAATTCAGTCCCAAATTCAAAGGAATTATGGACACTACACCTGCATGAGAATAGTATCACATAGACCACCTATGATAGCACATTCCCTAAAAGACCTCCTACTCCAATTTCTAAGAGCCTTTTTATAGCTAATGGTCCGACTTTAGCTTATTTGTCTTTTTATGTGGGATAATTAGACTTCACATAAAACTTTGTTAACTAACAGAAAATACCATTGACTGCCATAAAATTTATCTTAGCAACAAGTCCTTTAACTAATAGAAAATTTATAAAATGAAAAATGAAAACGTAATAACCTACTTAGAGTATTGATAGATAACAATGAATCAGGTTGTCTTTAGACATTGTAATAGCTCTGCTCCTTTAATTTATTTTCCCTAAAGCAATTGTAGTGCTAGAATTTGCAGTATTTTAATGCCTCCTCATGTAGTAATATCCAATTGCAAATTCTTCCATTGAACTCGGTATTCCAATAGTATCATAGTAGCTTAGTCTTGAACTTCTTCCGTCAAGTTTTCCAAAATGCACTATGGAATAAGAATATCATGCTATTCATCTTCTAAGGGAGGCAAGATATTTCAAATTTTTTACTATTTCCCCTACCACTTTCTTCAAGCATGAGACATGAAAGGTGTGATTCACTTGTGACCTTGCTGGTAGTTCAAGAGTATATGCAATATATCCCACTCTTGCTAGAACCTTAATAGGCCCATGGTATCTAACCCCAAATCTCTCCACCCATTTTCCTTTGAGTATTTGTGAGACTTTTGCTCATAAGGTCATAGTCTCAATAAAATACAATCTTTCATTAACTGTAGCGTTGTTCATGCAGGGACTTCATCCTATCATGCACAAATTTGAGGTTCTCCTTTAGCTGCTTCAATATTTGTTGGATTTCCTCTATGAAATATCTAATAAATGGCACTTGAGTGTCTTCAATGGTCAAATCAATTAACAAAGGAAGGCCATAACTATAAGGGGCCTTAAATGGTATCATTCTAATGGGTTTGTGGCATGTTGTATTGCACCAATTTTCATGAAGGTGAATTAATATTAATTTATTCCTATGAAGAAGCATGAATAATGGCATTCACAACATTCAGAGAATTGAGATATTTGTAGTTCAAATATATTTTTATATAAGATTAATCGATTCAAATAACCAGCTAAGGATTTGATAGAGAACATCAGTGTGGATAGTCAGGACTAAAAAGCCTCAGTATGCATACCTTGCTTTGACCTAAATTTACTAACACTTCATCATAGTATGCATCATGTACTACTTACATGGTAGGACATTACAATGACCATTGTATTTGAAGGAAACAATATTGATATGTAACTATATAGTGCAGAACCAAGATGATGACAACAACAAACATTGGAAACTTACAAGTTTTGTATATACCAGTTAGCTAGCATAAATTAAATTATAAGGCTAGATACCCAAAATATAGGGTGAAGTGACCAAAATGCAAATAGTTGTCTAGCGTGAGACATGTCAATCAACAAACACAAAAATAAAAAAGATGTATTAAGAAAAGATTGGCAATACCAGGATTAAGGTTATTGCAAGCCTTTATATTTAGATCCACGAGCTTTGGATGGTCTAGATATAGGGCCTAGAAACCAAGACACCACACCTTTAATCATTAATGAACTAACAAATAAAGTGAGGGAAGCCTATAGATTGTAGAGCATACCATGTAAAATAGTACAGTTATGGGATCAAAAGCAAATCAAGGATGGGGAAATAACAATACAGTTTTCTGAATGTGCATAATTTAGGATAGAGAAAAACTTAAAAATAACAAAGTAACAATACATACATGGATACCAGAACAACCGTAAAGGATGATTTTTCCAGTCTCAAATGCTCGATGATGAGTTCATTAGTTACCATTTTCTCCTTAGAATGGATATTTTTCCCCTGTAAAGATTGTTGGCCCCTAAATTCCTCTCGGACTTTGACTTGGTTTATTATAATGATATCAAGATATACTGCTAACATATCGTAGTCTCTGTTGATTTAATTTCTTGTTGTAAGTGTATACCAAACCCTAGATATAATTATTGTAGTCCTAGATTGAAAATATGCAAACACTTTCCCACTCTATAAATCTTTGTTGGCACACAATAGCAACAATGACATGCATTGTAATCAATGTCTAGGAAGGTTTTGATTGAATATAAAGGAGTATGTTTCTAGACTAGTAAGATCATTTTTTTTGTTTTTGGTAGGTATTGGGGTCTCTTCACATTATATGTGGCATAAAAAATCCCATCTAAAAAACTCAAAAGATTTCCTCCAGAATTCTGGTATTCAGCTGCAAGAAGGATGATGGTATAAAAGATTGTTGTGGATTAGAGGTTATGGAATTCCATAGATTTCTAGATATTCCACATATATCCAGTGTAACCCCACTCACAATTCCAGTCTAGATCCCATACAAGTAGCCATCCGAGATCATCTAGACCCTGGCAATGGGCCACCCACCTCTTCTAGGCAATATCACAGTACACAACCTAGCTTGTCTTCCATTTATTCCTTCAAACAACCCCTTATTTCGATCTTTTTCCATTCGGCCTCAAATGTCAGGAGAAATGGTGCCAACGGACCCCGATATTCTAGCTCTCAGATCCATCTATTTTGTACATATCTCTCCTAGATAGATTCTCCATTCTCAGAACTGCTTCCTAGGATTTAGATTAGATTCATATTTTTCTTCTGCATTATGATTTATATAGGAGCAGCTTTAATGCCCCCACTTTTATTGACATCTTCTCTTAGCAGTCTCATTGATTTACTTTAGTGGTCATTAGTTGGACATTAATAGAAGTCTCTTATCTTATATTATTATCTTATGCACTTCTATTGGTATGATATACTTCTAATTAGTGTTGTTATAAACTGGAGTGTTTTACTTGCTTGGATTAGGGTTTGTTGAAGTTGTCACTATAGATCTATGACTTCAACATGGTATTAGAGCCAACATGAATCTTCATTCCCTATCCAATGTTGCTTTTAGGTTTATTTCCGATTTGAAACTAGGGTTTCAACACTTTTGTGATACTGGCATCCCATACAGGGATTCAAAAGATTCCTTGATGTGGGATAAAAATAAAGTTACAAGCATGCACATTGCAAATTTAGGTTATGAATCTTCAATGGATATTGTTGGTCAAGAAGAGGTGTAGTGGTGGATTAAAATATGTAAAATAAAGGCACCTAAGATGACACATATTATGGATCAGACTTGAAAATAAGGTTCCAACCTAGGAGGGTTTTTAGAAAAGCGGAAGAACGAGACCCAACATTTTCTTTCTATGCATGAGGGGTTGTGGAAATTTCCTATTTAGTTCTTCATTGTCCATATGTTGAAGATTTGTGGAAAGATCTAGAAAAACTTATTGGAATGGACAATGTTTGGAGAGGTACTTCAATGAGATAATTCCTTAGAAACTGGATTCAAATGAAGAATTTAATTTGCCGAGGGACATCTATGTCTCTCACTATATGGGATATTTGGATAGCATGTAAATCCCAAATATCTGGTTTATTATAATGATAAGGTGTTATGGGATAGTGGATAGCATGAACACCTTATCCTCCTTTACTTTGACCTGGTTTATTATAATGATATCAATACATACTACTAGACTAACATAACGTAGTCTCTATTGATTTAATTTCTTGTTGTAACATAAGGTGTTTATTATTATAACTTTCTATCTACTATGTTTTTGTCTATAATTGGAGATAAGGTGTTCATGTTTTTCATGTGTTGAGTAGCTACATAATCAACAATCCACTCTTGCTATAAGGTGTTTATGTTTTTCATGTGTTGACTAGCTACATAATCAACAATCCACTCCCGATACCTCATTGGCCCCATTCCAAAATTGTATGACCTAGTTATAGCCATTTGAAAGATCTATATGCATTACCGGGGAAAGAAAGTTCCATGAATGCGTTTCAAGTATTGAAACCATGCTTGCTAGAAACCATGAGCCATGAATGATGTTTTCGGTATTGAAAATTCAATTACAACACGTTGTATCATTTCAATGATTGTAGGTACCACCAAATAGGTATTTGTTAGATCTCTCTTCATCAAGTGAGGAAGATACACTAGAAGAGGTTGAAAGCGAAACGTCTAATACAATATCTAACAGGTCAAGATCAACTAGAGGTGAAAAGGTAAGGAGAAAATTTCGTAGATGCATGGAAATTTTTGTTTCTGAAGGAGGATCATGTGGTTATGATAACGAGTGCATAGGTGACATTGAGTTGCCCCTGAGGTATAGACATATTGTCAAACGATGCCTACCCAAGGAGATACCCCAAGTGGACACTGATTTCTTCCTCAATGGGAGGACTTATCGCATTGCTCCATCCTCTTTACATGGGCTGGGGCTATTTTCCATGGATGGCATAAAGGTGTCATATGGCAGTGAAACTGAATTGATGGAGTATGTCGGTCCATGCTACAAATACAATGGCTAGTTGTTGTTGGTCCGATATACAAGAAGTATGTGGACATACGAAGTGGCAACAAATTATTTTCAACTACTGGACAACAGTCTGCACAAAGGAGCAACTGTGTATATTGATGGAAGGCCAAAAGCTTCAGGGAATATCGTAGGGTTTATAAATAGCACACGACCAAGGTCAATACATAAGCTACCCAATTGCTTATTTGAGGGGCGTGAAGGAAATCGTGTATTCGTATGTGCAACAAAATCAATAGTTGTAGGTGAAGAGTTGTTGATCGATTACGGTTTGAATCGAACATATGCGGGGGTTGTTATTATGGGGGTAAGTTTCTGATACAACATTTAACTCAACCTTTGATCGACGACTTGTTATTTTTGCATCAAGTTTATTTATGTCATGCTTGTTTTAATATACACATGGTTAATTATATGTCATGCTTTTTATAATATACACATGGTTAATTATATGTCATGCTTTTTATAATATACACATGGTTAATTATATGTCATGCTTTTCATTAATCACGTTTAACAGACATTGTTATATATGCAATTTTCATTTTTAATATGTCTTAATTCTTATATTGTGGCAGGGTGATCGTGACCATATGCCACAAGCTGGCCGTGGAAAGTCACCAATGGTGACGAATGAGGTAAATATTAGTTTAATAGTACCTAATAGCATCAATGTAATAGTAACCACAACTCATGATTATATTGCATTTGTTAACATTTGACATTTTTTTTATATTGAGCTCAAAATTTCAATATGATATCATTCTTATTGTATTGTGGCAGGGGGTCGGTACTATGAGCACACCTAGAGATTCAAGATAGGTAAAGTTGACTCTCATAGTAGCAATAAAGTTTTTTTTTATATTAAAAAAGTTTATTATACATGGTTCAATTTTCAGTTATCGATATTAATATGTCTTGCTTATTCTAATGTGGCAGGGTGACCGTGGGAAGGCACCAATGTCGTCACATCAGGTAAATGATAGCGTAATAGTACCTAAACATGATTATAGTACTTATTATTATTATTATTATATGCATTATATATTTTTTACGTGATTTTTTTATTGACATTCGTAGAGCACACCACATCAAGGTGATGAAGTAGGGATACGTTATTCAACCGATCCAATGCTTACTGTGAAAATGGCTTTGAATAAGTGAAATGATGAACTTCTTGAACTAATTTTAATCGATCCAATGACTGAAGAAATACAAGCAAAACTTGATGAATTGGAGAGAAAGATTAAAAAAAATACGCGGTAAGTGGCATCTTTGAAAGTTTTTACGAACTACATATATTCATTTATGATATTTTAGTTCTCTTTTTTTGATATGTTCTAATCAATTGAAGTTGGATTCCTTAGACTTATTTGGATCCAAAAAGAGTGTGTGAAGAACATACTGCATAGGGTGATATAGTTAGTAGCGATGCTTCAAAACTTCGTAGATCTACCGTACCAACGAGCTTGTTTTCCACTCATACAGAAGAGCGCACTTTAGATGCCATGCCCTCAACGGATGTTGGAGGTGAAGATGGCCCTTCAAACACCGCTACTCCACATGATGATAGAGAGGACAGTGGCACCGATTGTGATAGTTGCTATCCTGGCTCAATGCGTGTGGTTACCAAGGGATCATTTCCCATTAGCTTCTTGGTGGACGACGAGTGTATTCCAATCAAGATACCGAAGATTGCAGGTTTTATTTAATTTATTATGTGTTTTTTATTCACGTAATTCTAAGCCACATTACTCAACCAAGTTTTAATTAATGATCATATGTTTTTTGCAGGAAATAATGTCTTTTATAAGAGCCTACATGAAAAGGCGTTAGATATTTTTGGGCCCACCATTCGTACACGGTGGAATGCCCAAAATGACAAACTAAAAGATGATTTGATGAACCACATGGTCATCTTGTTTGGTGAAACCTTCAACAAAAAAGGTGTCACTGCTGCAGCTGGATTAAATTTGAAATATGTCAGGGCAGATTATAGGGACAATCTACAAATTAACCACAAGTATGAGCATCCTCTGATGGTTCCAAAAAAGGAGTGGAAGGTGCTCATGGATGATGCAAAGGAGCAGGAAGCGAGAAAATAAGGAAAGACTAAGCCAATCGGTTCAAGAAGGTATGGCACATATCATATTTTTTTAAAACTTTTAAATATATTTAAGTTGCAATATCTAACGTATTTGCAACCTTTCATAGGATCCCCGACACATCTAAAGCAACAAAGGAAAGAATGGAAAAACATGGGCAGCACAAACTAGGCTAGGGTGGATATTAGAAGCTAAGGGCACGAATTGTAAGAATCATTTGATCATTATTTGTAGCCAACAATTAATTGAACAATTAATTGATTTTTCTAACAAGCACTTTACATGGTGTTATGCATTGCAGGTAAATGCTTTTTTTGATGAAGTCATTGAGGAAGACTTGAAGCTCGGCTTCAAGTACGGTTATCAGCATGTGCTGGAACATCTAAAACGCATGGGACAAACCCCAGTTTCCCCATCGATTGACTCTGAGGTAAATAAAATCAATAAGGACATGATTAAAATGAACTTGCGTAATCTATCCATGAATGATTACATCGAAAAATGAATGTCTTTTTTTGTTTTCAGTGTGAGACCAACAAAAGCAGCTAGGCTAGTAGTACCGAACTGGTACCACAAGATGGTGGTGAGCTGCCTAGCCATTTAGGTATGTAAGCTATAAAACAGTTGTATTCAATATGATTTTAAATACATAATTGATGACGTTTACTAATTAAAATTTTTCTATGAATGGCAGAGCATGTACCTTCTCATGCTCAGTCGGGAGAGGAACAAATGGCAGAGGCAATGAACACTCCAATTGACTCAGCTAGTTAGCCAACAGGTAAAGATAATTGTAATGAAATTGAAAATAATGAAAAATGTATATCAATAATAACTACGCACTTATATCTATATAACTGTATTGGTTTTTGTAGATGATGCCCTCGTCCATCCACCTCCACCCCCTACTAATCGACATACCAGAAGTATGGTGTGGGAGTGCTTATCCACACAATCAATGGAAAAAGAGGGCACAACAACTACAATAGGGAAAGACCCAGAAGATGAAGCCACCCTCTTACAATTTATGAGAAAAAAAACAAAACAAAAAAATGTAGTTGTAAACTTTTAGGATTTTTATTTGACTGAGTGAAGCCATGAACTCTTTTCAGTTTTGTATTAGTTTTTTGATCTAGTAAAGGCCACTCAAACTGCACACATCTATTGGACCAGAATTAATTTCTGCCATTACCATTCGTGTATATAGAGACTGAGACCTCTCCAAATTCAATACTGATTTTGTTATAAGGCCAATAGATTTGGCTGTTTGAATTTTAATAAATATGGCCCTAAATTTCCTCTCGGTTCTCTGCAATTTTCTTTCTACTATTTGTGTCCACTATGTGCTTTGATTGCGAGCCATTACTTTGCATTGAAAATTGCCACTCGACATACAAAAGAGCTAATAAAATAAGGTCTAGCTTTCCAACACATAGAACAAGAGACACAACACAATACAGAGCATGCATACGAAATGGTTTTTCAAAGTACATTGGTGATCTACCTTGTTCAATATGCATCATTTTCATATGCATTTCCACAGAAGTCAGTTTTTTTTGCAGAATCAACATTGTCTACCTTGCTACTTAATTGTTTATGTACTTCTCCCATGGCTTTTCTCGTGCTAAACTTGTTGATCATAACTAGCTATCATTTTGTATTTGATGATGTTTTTTACATGCCAACCTTTGTCATCAGGTTTGAGTTTGAATTTGACATGCAAAAAATTGCTAAATGTTTGATGTCCTTACAAAAATTTGGAGAACGATAGCAGGAAATTTTTAATAACATAAACATGCATAGGTATACATCACACGCATCCAATTTCAACTTAAAAGAAATGCATAAGAGCATTAATATCATTGGTAACATAAGAACATTACTATCATTGGTAACATGAAAGTTCATTAATAACAGACAAATTAAGAGTCTCTAGCCTTCACTGTAATTTAATCTACTAGTTATATTATCGTTGGATAAATAATAATTAATAAACCATCAAGCGCTTTTGGTGTGGTAAATGTTCTTGAAGCTTGATCATCACCCAAACTTTCGTGATGATATATTTGATATTTCTAATTCACTATCTTGTCATGGAGTGGTATCCAACCATGAGAAAGATATATTAGAAGGTCTTTTAACCACACTAAAAGGGCACAAATTTAGAGTGCTTTAGAGAAAAAACAAGATCTGTTGGTCTTCATGACAATAAGTAGGTTCTCTTCTTGATGTGCATAAAGCTTAAAAATGCTCCAACTTCTCTCAAATGCTGTTGCATGGGACGCTCGAGTCATTGCTTGAATCACAAAGCATTGCAATGCTGGTGCTCCTAAACTATAAAACTACAACTGTACTGCTAGAGTTATAGCAGTCATCATTAGTTCCAGTCATTCCAAATGTCTCTTATTGATGTCTCTTTATTGATTGATATATCTGATAAATATTGTTACAATTTTTAAGCAACTGTTTGATGGTATGCTTCTTCCAAATGTTCATTGAGAGAAGGCACTTAGACTTCTTAGTGTGGCTTGTAGCATCGACTATGTTCAGGAAACCAAACTTGATGAGAAGCTAAAGCATTGATAATTTGTTTTTTTCATATCTGAATATTGATTGCTAATAATTGGCAGCAGTTGTTGTCCAGGATCTGTTGATTGATGTCATTTTTTGTCAACCTTCAATTTGACATAGGAAAAATAGAAGTCCTCAGTCTTTAGAAGTATACAAGCTTCCCAAAGCCTGGAAATTGTTTGAATGCTTTGTTATGGCAGGAAATTCTTCAACATTGGATGGAAAACAATAGGAGAAATTGAAATTATCAACATTGTCATCAAAATATGATTTGCTCCTGGAATCCTGATGTAATCTAGGTAGAAATTCCACTACTTGGTTGTTTACACAACAAGATCTACATTTGATTATGTGGACCCATTTGAGGAAGAAGACCCTGCAGTTTCTTCAAGATTCATCTGTTTTTGGCAAGATAAGTTGTTGTTTTCTTCTCAGAAAGTTCATATGTTTCAGGTTGGTTCTGTATATAATTTCACTTATTTTCACATTTTAAGGCTTCATAAGGGCTTGGATTCCTTTCACTCTGATCATCCTCTTTATCTGATGAGATGTTGCTCGGAGCCTCTTTTCTTTCTCGTTTCTTGGGAATACTATCAAATGGTGATTCCCATTTTCTTCGTGCCACCACCTAGCTTTTCAAGGTTATTGATATTTCTCCTTCACCAGGCATGTTCTATGAGGCTTGAGAATTATTGGTTTTTATAATTAGGTCACAATGACACCAAATGGACATGTAGGCAAAATAGGACCTGCATCTGAAGGCACTTGCTTGAAGTCCAATATCTATTTCCTTGTAGTATCACTCATTTTTAATTGACTTTCTTTCTGTAAACCTTTTGCAATATCCATTTTTTGCATATTCTTGCAAAGGCTGTGAATGATGCGTTCTTTATTTTTTTCTAGAATCAGATTTCATGATGAAAAAAATGAAGCACAAGGAAGGATGCTATGTCAGATGGTTTGTGTGTTTTTTGAATTTGACGACCATGGAAGACATAAATTTGGTAAGTGTAGAACCATGATAAATTTCCTTGCAAGTTTGTCCATGTAGATATTTCAAGTTTGACCAAATTAGTTTCTTTAGTCATGAAAAAATCTGTAATAAAAAGTTCAAGCAAAATCATACGATAATACTTTGTTTATGTCCTTTTGGGTTGCCCAAGTGATTAAGCCAAGTTATTATTACTCAAAACTGAGATCAAAGAAGTACTCTTACAAATGCTGCCAAGGTTGACAAAAACATCAACACAAGTTTTCATCTTAGCCAATAGCCAAGATCAATTCTTGGGGACAAAACAATACACTATCTACATCCTTGAAATCCATGGCAAAGTCAGGCGAAGCTGCTATCTTAGCAATATCCATGAAGAATTATTAGGAGAAACCAATACTTTATCTATGTCCACAACATCCACCAAAAAGTGACAACTGGAATCTTAACCAATAGCTAGGATCAACTCTCAAGCACAAGTAAATACTTTATGTCTCTGAAGTTGATCTAAAGGTCAAGACAGTCTGCCACCTTAGGTGAATAGTGAGAGTGTTTTTAGTTTTAAGCTATTGAAGCTTAGGACATAACTGTAACTCCATGCTTGTTAGGCACCTCATTATCACAGTAACTTGCGAGGTCTACACTAACTACTTATGAAATTCTTGTCATAAGAGTCTATCCACTTATGAAGTCACCCATAGTTATTCCAGTAACTCAGGCCCTCTCCAAATAAATTCCCCAAAAGGATTCAACAAAGTTGCACGAAGGGGTGAGGGTCGGTCAAAGGTAAAAGCCAATTAGTCTGCCGCTATGTGGAAAAAAGAGAGGTCATACCCTAACCATTAAGATGTCAGCTATCTTAACTAATTGTCATTAACAAAATAAATTCTCAAAGACAAAATAATACTCTATCGATGTCTCTGAGATCGACCTAGATGCCAAAAAACCTGCTGCTTGAGTGAACAAAAAGACTCAATTAGTTATCTTAACTAATTGCCAGAATCAAATCTCAAAGACAAAACAATACTCTATCTATGTCCTTGAGGTCGACCTAGATACCAAGAAAACCTACTACTTGAGTGAACAACAAGGCTCAATTTTGGGGGAAGTGCCTTGCATACAGTTTGCCTACGGGGCTATAAATACTGAAATGGTAAATAGCAGCAGCGAACACAATATAATAAAAAAATACAATGTTTTGTCTCCTTAAATCGGAAAAGGAAAAAAAAACTAGGTTTTCATCACGCATACCATTCTTCAGACATCTGCTGCCTATCAATTGCTTGTAATGTTTCCTCTTCTGATTTTCGAGCTCTGAAATAGGCCCATAACTTTCGCAACAGTGGAACACCCATTAAGGCAGTCAGAGCGGCATTAAGACCAGGAGGAGAAGACAATATCAACTGGGGTCTGAAACTCCGCAGTCCCATAAAAATGAAAGCCGTTAAGATGTCATTTGCTTCAATCGATATCCATATTATAAGGTTATAGTTTAGTTTTCTTTATTTTTTGATTCATGAGATATTGTGCATGCTACTATTCATTTATATCTTGCTTTGTGAAATTTCATGTCCCCTGTTGCTATTGCGTTCCTATATTCTCATTATGATGTCTTTTGTTCTCATTTATTTTCATTATGGTTGAGAATTGAAGACCTATTATGAAAATATGAGACCTATTATGTGTTTGCACTAGTATGGTCATTTATTTTTTCATTATGTGTTTGCACCAGAGACCTATTATGTCTGGCACAACTTTATAAAATATGACCAATATATTTCCCCTCTGTCACAAACCCTCTTAGACCATGGAGTAATTGAAACCATGACTGTAATACTATAAGTGATAGTATCGTGGACATGCCTCAAGTTAATGCAGCACAACCAGTTTAATCACTTGCACCTCCTACTCCACTGTAGCAACCATCAAAACAACCCCTAAGGATACTGTACCTTAAGAATAAAGAACAACTACCTCAAGCACCACCTATTGTTAATCCACCTCCTATGCAACCTAAAATAGATCACTTTATAGGTTGGCAACACTGGTTTCTGTTCCTGAGGTTTCTATGATGCAACTCACACCTATGCATCCATTCTTTGTTATTGCAAGTGATGGAGTTTTTGATTTTCTCTCCAGTCAAGCAGTGGTTGATATAGTTTCCAAATTCAAAGATCCTCACGATCCCTGTGCTGAAATTGTTGCTGAATCATACCGGTTATGGTTGGAGTTTGAAACTCGCACTGATGGCATTATAGTTATTATTGTACAGATTAATGGCTTGCAAAATTTAGATACACTAAAGTTTGTTAATAATCATAATGCAAAACTAGTCCAAGAACTCTCAGGAGCGGAAGAGGGGAATGAATCACCGCTATCTAATGGGGAGAGTGTGCGGACCTCTCGTCCTGTACGACATGATTTATCATGAGCACGTCTCAGGGAAATTGAGTCTTCTTTAGAGCATGGTCTTGCTTGGGCTCCTCCAAGTTTATCCTATCACAAGGATCCCGAAGAATTAGACCATATAGAACGGGCTTTGCAAGGAAATTTTATGTTCAAGAAATTATCAAAGGCACAATCTGAGATGTTATATGAATGCATGGAAAAGGTTCAAGTTGGTGCAGGAGATGTTGTTATCCGACAGGGTGGAGAAGGAAATTGTTTCTATATTGTTCAAAAAGGAGAGTTTGAAGTCTTGATTTCCAAGGAAGGTAGTCCCGGGGAGGAACTTGGTGTGCAATTGTGCACCGCTACAGTTCTAATAACTTTTCATGCTTTGGGGAGTTGGCACTTATGTACAACAAACCACTCCAAGCTTCTGTCTGCGCTGTAACGAATGGTTCCCTCTGGGCTTTGAAAAGAGAGGATTTTCATGGGGTTCTTTTAACAGGGTTTTCCAATCCTTCCATGTTAAATGTGATACGGTCTGTAGATGTGCTTTCAAAATTAACTCTCTTACAACTTAACCGTTTAGGAGGTTCATTATCAGAAGTTTCATTTATGGATGGAGAGAGAATAGTTGATAAGCATGAGAACCTTTCAACATTTTATATTGTTCAGCAAGGAGAGGTAGAATTAACATATCACTCAGAGTTAGCTTCAGGGTTAGCTACCTACATGGTTCCATGAAGTTATAGAAATATCCTACAGGAACAAACACTATATTCCAGTTGTTCAATCTGTCTAGTGACCCTTATAGTGATGTTTGTGTTATGAGGTTAACTATCCAAGCTATGGACTGGATTTATATTTTGTATGTCTTTTTTCAACATCACTCCTGACAAAGTATGCTACTACAACTTCCTACACTAATGAGCCTCCTCCAATGGATTCCCTTATATGATATGCTACAGAGCATAAAACTACATAAGGACATAAAGAATGATCTGCTACACATATTAATGTACATGTGCTTAAGTGTGCTACTTCTTTAAGCATATTGATCCAATCTATAGGCCCTGTTCTGCATTTGATATGCTAACTGTCACCTATAGTCTTTCTATCTACTATAGTAATCTGTATGGATGGCTTTCACGATTTTAGCTTTGCGTTCACCATATCTGTCCACCCACAAGATTTCCTTTGTATATAAAGCTTCCTTTTTTTGACGAGTGGCCAGTTTTAGGTATGGTGTAAATTGGAAGGTTTCTGATAAGTGTGATTTAGAATCAGCTTGCCATATTATGCACATCATTGACTCCATCAACAGATTCACCATACTTCTTGTGTGCATCAAATATTGACATATCACACCTTGTAAATTGCCACCTCCAATTTTCAATCTGGCCTCATTACCGCGACATTTTATATAAAATCCCAAGAGAGTCATGCACCCATCTTCAGAGGTCACACTTTCGATGGATTCATATAGCTCTATTCCAAAATAGATACATACTGTCACCTACAGTCCTCCATACTTCAGAAGCTATCCTACATAACATAGCAATTCAATCTTCCCAAACACTATATGCCAATCCTCCAATCTATTTGGTGCCCCTTGCAATGATATCTGTGGGATGAGGTACCCAGCCAAGCTCTCATTTGGACTTGAATTATATTTTGTATGTCTTTTTTTAAAAAGTATGTTGTTGCAAAATGCTACAATAATGAGCCAATCCGGTCCCTTATCTGAGCTGCTGCAGGACATAAAGGATTGTATGTTACATAGATTAATGTGCATATAATTAAGTATGTTGCTTCTTTAAGTAGATCGAACCAAGATGTAGGCCTTGTTCTGCATTTGATATGCTACATGGAAAATTTGCTACATGAACAGTTCATGGATCCAATTACATTCCTCCCAATGTTCAACAATCTTAGCTATCCGTGTTTATTATTTTCTTATCCATGTTTATTTGATAAGATGCCCAGCCAAGCTATTTAGTGCTGTCACACTCCTAATTGATAGTTTTCATTATGAAATCCAACAAATTGCTTGATGATAATCTTTCTTCATCCCCTGTCTAAATAGGAAACAATATCTTTTCAAGTGTAGAATAGAAAGGGTTTATGTCACAATATGCTAATTTTTAATAGAAAGTGCAATGTTCATATATATATTGGTATTTCCATTTTTCACTTCTTCAATAATCTATCTACCTAGCTCTAGCTTCAATCCTTCTTTTGATAGCTTGTCAACCTCAAAATTCTTTTCCTGTATACATGCATGCCCGTAAGAGAGAGTGGTAAAGGTTTCCTTCATCTCTTGAATCTCATCATATATGGTCCTCAATGTGAAATTTTCCATTAAACATTTACCCATCATCCATTGTATCACCATAAGAGAGTCACCATAGATTTTAAGGGCTTTTGCACCATGTTCTTCTGCCAACATTAGGGTTAATTTAAGTGCCATAAATTATGCTTCATTATTTGTATCCCTTCAAAAAGATGCTTTAAGATTGTGGTAATATTTTTCCTGTAGATATAAAATTCCACCACCTCCATTGACCAGTGAGTGATTATGAGAAGCTCCATCAAAAAAATCTTAGCATTTTGATTTGTCAGTAGCTCATTTCCTTACCTGCCTTATAGATTAACAACATCTCCCCCATATTGGGTTGTAAGCACCTCACTACTATCGATGCAATTACAGGTATTTACATGTAATGTAATACCTTTGAAGATGGTATTTCATTTCGCTAAAGAAACCTAGGATATCCTAAAGCTACAAGTAGATGGTTTATCCTGACACATGAATATTTTGCAGCATTCCCATGGATAATAAATTATTGCAGCATACAAAATTGTGACGTTCCCTCGGGAAAAGAACAAAATAAAAAATATTAGTTATTCTCTACATTAATCCCTTAGTTGAGCAGAGTCAACAACACACAGATCACCAACATCAAAGGGATTGTCATACCATGACCCCTCCCTGTCTTAGCTAACTGTGATTGTCTTCATTATGGGTTTTCCAAGCTTTCTAGTGATATATGCTTACTATATGTGAGGTGTGATCTTTCGAGGACACAGGGTCTTGGTCCTTTCAATATTTTAATATGTGGGATGGTGACATTTCTACATTTATTTTTAGTGCATACATATTCATTTAATGATTCCATTCATTTATATGATGTTTATTATGCCATGTGATGATGCTATATTTTAATATGTTCATGTTTATGCCAGTATCAGTTACGATGTATGCTTATGGGGTTATTTTCAGTCCATGCTAATTTTATGCCATGCTATTAGATTATGCCAGATGTTTCATGATAGTTGTATGATGCATAGTTGATGGTGAGTGTGCACCTCATATTGGTTACTTGAATGATTTATGGATAGCCCTTGGTCCCGTAGTGTTTCACTTACCTAAACTTATCCAGTCTATGATGCTTCTTAGTTTTCCCTACACACATCACACCCGAAGTCGGGGTTCTTCCCTAGGTAGGTACCCATGAAACATAGTATAAAATCCACGGTAGAGGTGGTCATTTGGGACATAGTGGAGGTCAAAGAAGCATGACTGAAATACTTTTGTAGCATTCCAATAGGGAAGTATGAATAAGGATAGAAAAGGAAAAAGAGGAATCAAGATGAGAAGAGAGTGAAGAAGATGCATATGAAGTGTAGTCTGTAACATACATGTGACGAGCAACAAAAAATTCCATAAAAACAGAGTAAAATGTCCAAACAAGAACAAAAACTAAGAATGAAGGTATGATATAGACTTCTTGTAGACAAAATTTGGACATAGGAGGCATGCAAGTTAAGGTACCAGCCTATAACCGGTCTGAAATTGTGCACATATCAACATTTATTATGAGACAGAGCATATGGAACCAACAAAACAACCCCAAAACAATGTGAGGCATGCAAGACATTCTTGAGAAAGGCTAGAAAATAGAACTTTGTGCACATAAACCAAGGAATTTCTTGTACATATTTCAAGGAAGCGCAGAACAACGTATCACAAGCACAATAATCGAAGTTTTGCACAAACGTTTAGGTACAACCGAAACATGAAAAATCACCCACAGGTAACATAAAATTTTATGAGTTAGAAAAAAAAGGTACAATTTTCCAAGTTCCAAATTTGGAATGTTTTGAAGAAAAAATTGTTTACATCACAACATATTCTGAATAGTAGCACAATTAAGAGGCATAAATATTGATTTTGATTTTGGTGCTCGACAAATTTCCATTTAATGGAAAAGATGATCAACTTTCTAATTTAATTTAGAGGCCAATTAGAAATTTGATGGCCATAATTTCAACACCTGGAAAAAAGAAATGATCACCATTTTCAAGTACAAATGTCTATTGGGAGTGCTGGCAAGAAATATGAGTTTCACAGGGTGAGAAGGAATAAGAAATATACAACTACAAGAATAAATAATAAGTCGTATTCATTGATATGCGAACTGTAGATGATATGATTCCGAAAGTAGAGGATGCAGAAGATGCATGCACAATTTGTAACGACTAACAGGGATGCACAATGCTACCACACAAACTATCACCTTTAGATTAAAGTCCCAAAGATAGGGCACTAGCCTTGTGGAACTAGGAGGTTGGCCCCTATTACCTCACAAAATCTCCTCTGCACTTTAGGCTAGGGTAAATGGAATCCTAACCAAGGGGAGATTCCCTATCGGTCAACTAGGCTCACTTCATGTAGTAGGAATGGGAGTAAAGAGAACCTAGCCACAATTTGTAATGGAAAAATAAATGTAAAGGGTGGGCTTGGGGTAATGAGTGAATATGAGACCATTTCCTATCTTGCTTGGGACATGGGATCTAAGCCACTCTTTGGTATTTTCGTCTTGTCTTGGTTGTTCAAGTCCCACATATCATAAAGATTGCTTTGATGAGCATCAAACTAAGGAATATGAAACCTTGCAAGGATTAAACAAAGGCTAATTCTAAAGAAACAAACCTAAGTATTACAAAGTAAATCATATACTAAACCTACGGTAAGGAAATGAAACCTTGATATATTCATCCCCAATAGAATAGATCTAGCATGGAATTTGACAAAGAAATGAAATAGAAAAATACTACATACCTCACTTGGAATTTTCATTTATTATTATTATTTTTAAAATAGATATGGTCATCGCTATAGCGACTCACGGCCTAGCAAATGGCGATGAATTTTCTATACTAGTGACAGAGATGTCATAGTGAATTCCGTTGCTAGTATAGCAAATTCGTCGCCATTTGCTAGGCCATCTGTCGCTATAGCGACACCACATTGTTAGGCTATGTGTTGCTAGAGAGACCCTTCCTTAGCAACACAACGAAACACGCAACTGTATTTTCGTGGCTATAGCGACACATATTTGTTGATATAGAGACACACAGTCGTGGCCTTAGCGACACACATTCGTGGCTATAACGACACACACCTTAGCAATACCATAGAAAAAGTAGAAACAAGCAACTGTATTTTCATGGCTAAAGCGACACATATTCGTGGCTATAGTGACACATCTTCGTGGCTATAGCAACACCCACCTTAGCAATACCATGGGAAAAGCAGAAGTATGTGCGTCTGTAGAGCGACAGGAATGCATCACTAGAGCAACAGGAACACATCGCTAGAGTGACATATTTGAGTCTTCTAACAGTACATTTGCAACCAACATGTGTCGTCCATATCCCGTGGCTATAGTGACGGATGTTTTAAAGTGTCGCTGTAGAGACGAAATTAGTGCGACAAAAAATGGGAGTCCTGTTCGTTTTATAGAGACGAAAATGTGTTGCAATAGCAACGAAGTTGCGTGGAAAAAATGGTCACATGTACTAGTGATTAAAGCCATGCCGGTTTGGGTAAAGCCCCCTCATAAATATGAAAGTGCCAAGTCAATTGCTAGAATTCTTGGACAATGTCAATTACAAGACATGGGTTGAGCATACTAGAATTTTAGATCATTTTCTTGTGGTCATGACATTAGAAACCTGCATATCTAGTGTTCTAAACTCCAAAATGAGTAGTACCACATCCCACTTCCAAGCCAAATATCCCCTATGGAGGGCCAATATGGTGGCTTAGGACCACACACATGGACCATGACCCCCATAGTAAGATCTCTAAATCCATCTACATTGTTAAAATTTAGTAAAATATTGTACAAATTCATTATCAAAATTGTAATTTTCCATTAATGTCAGTGTGACACAACTAAATATGACTAACATAAATGACTAATTCACATTAATCATTGTTAGCTAGTCATATTTATATTCCCGTGACTAAATTAGTCATTTATGTTAGTCATTTTTATTTTAGTCACTTGTTATCTAGTTATATATTTTATCCCATGACTAAATTAGTTGTTTATCTTAGTCATTTTTAGTTGGATTATTTAAAATTGCTCAATTTTAGTCGTTTATCCCTTGAAAAACCAGTGGTGACTAACTTTTTTAGTTGCCTAGTCACTTATCTCTCATTTTGTACTAGTGCTTGGGAATATTTTGATAGTTTTTCTACATCAAATAAAAATAGCATGAAGATGAGAGCATGGACAAAATTTCATGAACCAATCAATATGGACCCTCTCTCATGTTTGCTTCTTAGGATTTTATTCAAATTGAAGAGGCTCAAGAGAGAAACTCATACATACCATCCTTGTGTGAAATCAAAATATATTCATGGTAATAATTATTGGTTTACATTGCATACTTCATCTTGTCTAGTGTTCATATGAGTTTTTTTAGATGTGAACTTGGGAAATCTTCTTGTCAAATTTATTGTTATCTATGCATGGATATTGTTGCAGGCATATGATAAAAACAAAAAGGCATGGGAGAATCTCAAATCTTGTGAATGAAAAGACTTATTTACAATTCACCATACCTCTATAGAAATGATCTCCACTTGCAATGGAAACTGGTAGCTTGAATGTATCCACTAGATTCCAAGACCAATGAAGATGTTTGTTAGATTCCAAGGGTGATTTTGTGTCCAATAGATCAATGAGTGTCCAAAATATCAATAAGTGTGAGCCAATAAGAAACCTGAAAGAGCTTGAAACCCATAGAAGAAATGAAACCCGTGTTTTTTGGTAGAATTCTCGGGAAACAGAGAACTCTGTTTTTTTTAATTAGTAACAGGCACACACACGCATACTTAAATGCGCGCACGTGTGTTTGTAGCGTGTACATGTCACTAGCACACACGCTCTAAAACACGCGCACACACCCCTGTGTAACATTTACACCATTTATTCCCCAACGTTTACACCATTTAATGCCAAACCTTCCCCCACTTTGAAAAATATTTGCATAAATTGGACTGGGTGATGAAGTTGGAAGGGTGGGTCTTAATTTTTATTGGAAGGGCTTACTCTTTGCATCTTGACACATTTGATAATTTATGGTTGTCTATGCGCCTTGGCACAATTGATATTGTAAGGTGAGGATGTGCATGCATAATAGTTCTTATTTAGGACTATGCGATGAGGATTTAAATGGAAGAGGATGTAAAGACATGTTATTTTTATACATATTTTGATGGCGAGTGTCGAAGAGAAATGTGGTGATAAACCACATATGTTTGGAAAGACGGAGGGAGGTTACATGATCATGATCATGCCACCCATCAAGTTGAAGACAATTCCTGAGCCAAAAATTGTTTTTTTAAATTTTATTAGTAACCATTGTGGTACTTTGGTCCAAACGTTTTTTCTAAGTCATTGTTTCTCCATATTGTGTGCCTACTACCACCTCTCTATATCAATGCATAAATCAACCTTTGCTTGGTTTGTGGTTATAGTTGCATGCCATTATTTGTAGTTGCATTCCATTGAGTGTTGTTTAGAGTTTTCGTGAGTCTGTGACATTCATGCAACAAATGAAGTCTTGTAGAGGAGGACTCATCATTTCATTTTGAAAAAAACATATTTTGTAAAGATCAAATGCCATGAATGCATCCTCAGACTACCATGCAAGACCATGGATATGTTGAAAATCATTGAACATCATCGAAGAATGAAAACAGGTTCCTCGAGACCTTATTGAAGCATATTGAGCTCAATTGAATTCCACTTGGGCCTTAATTGAAAATTCTAGACCTCAAGCGTCATCAATAACGCATACAATCCATGACACTATCCCTCTACAAGGAGTCTTTTGCATATGAATTGAATATTGCTGCCATTATAATGTCTTGGACATCAAGGATTTATCTTAGCTCCTTAACCATGGATAGTGGAGGGAAACAAGAGCCTCCAACAATAACTCTTGCTTCTTAGGCACAAACACCATGAATGAGTCCCTAGACCACCACATAAGAAATATATAGGGTATTAGTCAACTTCAAGTGTGTTATGTGTGAGATGACTAGGTTAGTTGTGAACCAAAAATGGGTCTCGAGGTATGACCAAGGTATATGGACAACAAGAATATTCTCATGCCTTAAATGAAGCTTCTCAGGCTCAAGCACCATGAATAACACCTACAACTCAAGAAGCTTCTTAGGATACGATGTTGAATGCATCTTCAAACCACCACACATAACCCTTGTGGGGTATCTCTAGCAAATGTAGAGGGATACATATACCATGATCAGGCTACATTGAATGCCTTAAACAAGATGATGATGATGATTATGATGATGATGATGATGGTGATGATGATGATGATGACTAATATCATCATCATCATCATCATCATCATCGTCGTCATCATCATCATCGTAATCATCGTCACCATCATCACTATCATCATCATCATCAACATCATATTCGTCGTCATCATCATCATCATCATCCTCATCCTCATCATCTTCTTCATCATCATCGTCATCATCATCATCACCTTCATCATCATCATCAACTTCTTCATCATAATCATTGATAATGATGATTGTTAACACCCAAAAAGTGCTCACTAGCTCATTTCTTTATTCACATGACCCATTTGTCCACTTTTCCACCATTTGAGCCTTTAAAGCCATCAAAAGGTCACCAAAAGACCATAATACACCCCTTTTTCCCCTCAAAATGAATAGTTTTCCTCAAAAAGCATACAAAACCCTCAAAAGGGTCCAGAATTCCCAAAAATATTAAAAAGGGAATAAAAATATTCAAAATATTCAAAAAAAAGGAAAAAGGAGGGAAAAGGTACCTAAACCATGTTGGTCAATACCATTGGTTTCCTCAAAACCATAATGGTATTCCCCACCACCAAAAACTATAAAAAGGTGGTAGGGGCTCCTCACTTTCCATCCATCCATCATCCTATCCTCACGCTATCAAAATCTCTCCTGAGACTTTTGGCCATTTTCAGCATCTTGGAGAAGAGACCATTGGAGCCTGGAGCTACTCACCCTTGGAGTTGCTTAACACAAATCCTCACCATTTGAGGTATGATAGTACAAAACATTCTTTTATTTCGTGTTCTTTCTATGAATCGTTTTTAGATTTATTTGTTATATGCACATGTTAGTTTAGATTTAGATTTAATTCATAATCGTTTTTGCTTTCTATATTGAAACTGCTATCACATTGTTGATAGGTGCCCATTGCACAAAGCTTGGTTGCAAAACCAAGCCAATAGTTTTGGCGACTCTGCTGGCTTCGAATTATTAGATCTTGGTTTTTTGCTTTATATCTTAGTTTTTGTTAGTTTTAATCATTTTAATTCATAGATCTACCATCCTAGACAACGGATCCATTGCTGTTCTAGATCTTGGCCCTTTCTATTGCCATTAACAGCCTAAAATTTCCATTTTCGGGTTCATTTTTCGGCGTCTGTTTTTTGGCTTTTGCCTCGCGGCTTTTCGCCCGACAGTCGCGCGGCTCATCGCAACCTTGCGGCCTTTTTCTGCGCGGCGTGCCGCGGCTTCGCGGCCATTTTATGTGCTGCACATCACGGCTTCGCGGCCATTTGTCGCACTGCACATCGCGACTGTGTGACCGAAACCCGCGCTGCACATCGCAGCTTCGTGGCCAAAACTTGCGCTGCACATCGCGACTGCGCGGCCGAAACCCGCGCTACACATCGTGGCTGTTTCCCCAAAACCCGCGATGCAGTTATTTTGAATTCGACCAATTTTTTGAAAATATTTTTTGTTGTATTTTTTTCCCATTTAGCATATTTTACAGCATTAGTTTTTCTGCATTTTTACAGCCATACTAAATCTTTTTCTATTTATATATGCTCCATTAAAAGTCTTTTTAAAATTTTTTTCAGTAATTGAAAGAAAGATTTTTCTGCATTCTATTTAGATCAAAGGTTTTACTGTTTTATGCTCAATAATTTGCCCAAGTAATTTTCTAAGAGATCCATTTATTTCTTGAAATATTTATGTTATTTGCTTCCCTTTAAATTATTTCAAAGATCCGTTATTTTGAATAGTTTTTTCAAGCATTTAAATTTCAAAAACGCTTTTATTTTTTGCAAAACTAGAAGCATCTTTTCTTTCATTTGTAATCAATCGCCCAAGCGAGGCAAATCAATTTCAGTTTAAATACCACACTTGCACCCACTCTGCCACATAATTTAAATTGAGCCTTAAAATTTACCTTAAACTCAACAAACTTTTAACCCCACTTGGGGAGGACTTAAAAGAATCTTGTAGTTAGGTAGAATTGAGGGGATAGGTGTTCCAATAACACCCCTCAATTATTACATTTGAGACATAGTGGTTGTCCTATACGGTACCAAAATTCCTTATAATTTTGACACGGTTATCAACCAATTTATCAGGAAGGCCTCTCCCTTAGGAAGGTTGAAGTAGCCAAACTGGTTCCGGAAGTCTGAGTGGAATACCGCAATCCATTCAGTAACCAAATGATACCTTTCGAAGTTCTCGGTGTACACCCAAGAGGGGGTACAGCGGCGATAGAACCAAACTGCAGATTCACCCAACCGAACGGGGCATCCTAGTTGCCACTCTTTAGGATTGTCTACCCGGTGTCCCTCCCGGTAGGGGGATATCTAGCCATTGATGCAACACTCTATATTGTCTGACTTGGATTTCATCACCTTGTAGAGAATATCATTTGTTGACTCACAATACTTCTAGTTAGGTGTTTGCATGATACAATACCCACCTTTGGTCTAGTAACACCACTTTTTTGCTAGGAACTGTTTGACTTTTGGTATTCTGACCAATTTTGTTGCATCCCTCCACTTATTATAGCACAGCTGCTATAATAAGTGCTTTTTGAGGTTGGTTGTTGGCCTGAGATCCTTTATTTTTTCACTCCCCTCTTGCACTCATTGTTGCACTAGGGTTTTGAGATTTTTACATCACCACCTTACACTGAAATTTTTAAATATTTCTCACCATTGAGAATTTAAGATGATCTCATCATCTTCAGGGCGAACCCCCTCAGTTCGGTATACTTGGCTCTACACATCATAGACATAGAGCCTTATCCCTTGACTCGACACGTCATCGGCCAAGCACACAGTCATTTGATTCTGACACGCCTCACTTCACATCTGATTCTGAGGCTGAATCCGAAAACCTTACTGAAATATCACCAACCAACCCCTTGGCTGGATCACAATACGACCCACTTTTCACCAGTACTATTGGAGATACGTCCACAAACCCTTCTACTACTGTGCCACTTATGGTAACAACAACCCCTTTAGGCATGCCTAATATAGAGGCCACTCCACCTTTAGGTATGCCCAACACAGGACTACCTCCTATTATGGGTATGCCCAACATAGGAATCACACCCCCTCTCATTACCACAACCCAGATCCCAGGAATTCCTGGCACTATTCCTAACCCCTCTGCAACCCATGTTGCACTTGGGAGCACTGGCCCATCCCACACCACAATAGTTGGAGGACACATACCTTCAATACCTAGCATACCCTTAGGGGCTACTGGACCACTACATAATGCCACCATTAATAGTTATGTCCCAGTCACTACGCCACACCCATCTGCTAGTTTACCATACATGGCTAGTCTGAACTTACCAGACCTATCCAGGTTAACTAACGATCCTATTAGGCACAACCCTACATGGCTACCCATTCCTACAAAGCTCCCCTCAGACATCCCCAAGTCTGAAGGAAAACCTTGGGAGGATCTCCAAAACCACATAATGTCATTTCACTTATGGTGTTCATCTAACTCCATAGTGGATGACTCCATTAGACTAAGACTGTTGCAACGAACGTTCACTGGCTCTGCAGCCAAGTGGTACATTGAACAACCACATGGGACCCACCTTACATTTACCTCCCTCGCCTCCACTTTCCTTCAGTTTTTTTAGCTACCTGTACGCTATGATGCAGGAGTTGAAATACTGTTGTCTTGTAGACAAAACATGGCTACCCACATCACTGACCATATCCATGAGTGGCGCAAGCGTCGTAGCCTTTGCAAGATCAAATTGGATGACCGTATATTTTTGGACTGGTTTCTTAAATCACTCCTACCCCTCATAGCCAAAGATGTAGCCTCCAAACGACCCCAGTTAGAAGAGGAAGCTATCTTAAAAGCTCAACAATTCAACCCGATTTATGCCCAGTCAGGCTATCTCTACACCATCATACCGGACGCCCCACGAGGCGATTCTTCACGCGGTGACGCTCCAGGGGAATCACATGCCGCTGATGGTATTATCGACCAAGTCACGGCACAAAATAAACCTTTTAGCATGGTGAGCACCATAAATGCCCCAGACCTCTCTAGGGCTACATCTAATTCTGGAGCGACGACTTCGTACGCTCCAATGAATCAGACTCATCACACTCATGGACCCTCTTGTCCACAACATTGCTATGGGAAAGCGCCATCGACATATGTACCACCCACATACTATAACCAACTGGCCACCCAGAACCCAATTCATTTACCAACCCAACCAATGTATTACCCCCAACAAGCTACACCAGCTAACCCAACACTTCTAGTAGCTCAGGGTTACCAACAACCCCAGCAGGCAACTGGACCACCTTCAGCCCCACCAGCTTATTATCCACTGCAACCTGCTCCCGCACTTGCGGCACCCCAAAATCCTCCCACTACTCAAGGGCAAGTGTACACACAACACAATCATCCCCAACACCAAAACAACCAACGCAACCAGGGAGGACAACAAAACTGCGGAAGAGGACATAACCGCGGTAACAACCAACAACATAATCAAGGTCCACCACCACCCAATCCTCCAAATAATAACAACGTTGCTCCCCCAAACCAGAGTCTTGGTCGTCATCCCAAGCAACCAAAAAAAATAAACTGAGAACAAACCATCCATGTTTTATATGTGGAGTCTATGGACACTACACTCACAACTGCCCCCATTTAGAGAAACCACGTAAACTTTGGGCTAACGATGCCCAACGCCAAGGCCACGCTGGACAACCAGCTCCACTTAATCAACCGCAACCCATGATTTTGCAAAACCCATTGCCAAACCAGGGAGTAGTAAATCGTCTCCCAATGGATCCCCCACAAGGATCTGCTGCACCTCAGTAGCAAATCACCTATGCCGCCACTGATTCTCAGCATACGGATCCAGGCACACACCATTTATTAATGATGTCATCCAATGACATTAACCTCCAGACTCACAGGAATCAGTACGGCCCACCCCCAGAAACTCCTCCCACTGATGCATCCACCTCCTTTCCACTAGATCAACCACTACGCATACCAAATATGTCGTTGGACAGAGGACCTAAAATCCCTCACATTCCTTTGCGAAGGATTAACAACAATCTTAATGCTCGCGCAACATCCAATTATAACGTCGTGGAAGACTTAGCACAATCCCCCACTACTATGTCTGCTTTAGAGGTACTGAAAACATGCCCTGCACAACGAAAACTACTACTATCCGCCATTGGAGGAGTAGACCCTAACGATACACACATGATGGATTTCGACTTAGACCAAGCCGAACCTCGATTGCCATCAAATTTGGCCTTCCAAGTATCAGTAAACATTCAAAACCTTGTTGTGCATCGATGCATCATCGATGAAGGAGCTTCAACCTGCATTATGTCCACTCTTGTGTGGCAAAAACTTGGCTCCCCCGCTTTACAACCATCCACCACAGCATTACAAGCTTACGACGGGCGCTCAACTCAACCACAAGGCCTCTTAGCGGACGTACTCGTAGAACTAGGCGGCAAATTAGTTCTCATCGACATCGAAGTGATCAATGACCAGCTCGACTACAACCTCCTTCTTGGACGTAGCTATATGTAAAAAATGAAAGTTGTTGCTTCATCTATGTTCCGCCTCATGATGTTCCCACATGAAGGACGCGTTATCAAGATTGATCAACTCACATATTATGATCCTAATGCCCCCGCAGCCCCTCAAAATGTGCTACCAATGATTGAACAAACCGTTCAAACTACACCGACATCATTTGTCTCATCCATTGGTCCTGGAATCTACACCCAGTCACCTATGAATTCCACATTTGCATCGATCCCACCACCTTTACCGATAACAAAAACATTCGATTTGTGCACCTTGTCGCACACCACACAGAAGCCCTCGTCACTACCACAAACACCCACAGTGCCTACTCATATTGGAACAACGCCAATTCATACAATCCCGTTCTTGTTCTCGTTTTCAGGAGTTGTCATCATGCCAGTAATGGCTACACTTAACCTTCCAGGTTTAACGTTAGGAATACCTGTATGGTACTTACCTGCCCCAACTCCCCCACTGACTCCAACAGTTGTCCTACAACTGGTACAACCTATGAATATGTCAAACCATCCACCACCTGGCATACCAAACCCCCAAAATCGCCCACCACCTGGTGGTTCGAACCCCCAAAACCGATCAATTCCAATAGGGGGCACTACATCGACATCTATTTATGTCCCCCCTCAATCCCGCAACACTGGGGGAAAAGGTCCACCAACCTACAACATTGCACCCACCACTCGCACCCCCCCAGTGATTCCCAAATTAGCTACGAATCCCCCAACCCATGTGCTCCCTAAGTGCTCCTTGTGTGATGATATTGACCACGCCACCCATCTATGTCCACAACTACCAGCACTTCAAGAACACATGAATATGTTGGATGATGACACCAACGTTCCAGTTGCCAAATTAGAATTACCACCTCAACCTCGTGATAAATCATTGCACACAAACCATCCTTGTGCAATATGCGGAATCTACGGCCATTATTCACATCACTGCCTCGATCTCCCAGATTATAGAGCAACACTATACGAATTGAATAATGCCGACCTAAAGATATCCCATCCTCTCATTGAGGAAATTCATCCCCCACCATCTTCCTCCTCAGAAGATATTAACACAATTTACATGGTTTCCAATGGAGACCCCTTTGTCCGGTCGACCCCTTCCATTGATCCCTCTGAACCACATATTCAACCTTTTCAAATCAAAGAGGAAACCACATGTCCACAACATGGGGGCAGGCCCAAAACCTTTCCTACTCATCATCATCGTGATTCTCGTCGGAGATACTGGGGGAATCCACCCCACAAAGGGAATCCCCCATCATCATATCATCACTTCAGTATGCCACCATGGCCCACAGCCTCATGATATACCACCCCGCCAGCAGTTGCTCAATGCCCTATTGATCTCTCTCTGAGACAACATCTGCACCACATTGACACCTCTGAGTTAGGGGGCATAATAGATTACCTCGACCTTGGGATAGGGGGCATGATCAATCATTTTGAACCTTCCCCATCATCTCTATCTCAACACCTCAATGAGCCCATCGTTCAAACCAACACATATGTGATCCACAATTACAAACCCCATGCACATCGCATGGGGGCAAGTCATTAACCCTACTCACTTTTTCACATTCATGATCTCAACCATTTTTGAGGTCATGTGTCACTTGTATATTTGATACACCTAGTATTCTTTCCCCGCGGGTCATCATTTATCCCCACCACTGCATCCTTGGCTTGGTGGGCTCACCTTTATTTGTAGCCATTTTTTAACCTAGTTATTTCCTTTGACCATTCCGAAGTCCTTATGACCTCCGTTTTTTGCACCATTTGCACCGAAGGATTCATATTTCTGTGCCTGTGATGATGCTTGAGATTATTTCTCGCTCTCACCAAACACTTTCGGGCATTTTTTACATGCCCTATGCCACCTCGAATTGCATGCCACATCGGCTGTTGTCAATTTATTGGCGAATTTTATACCATTGGATTCATTTTTTCGAACTTGTGATGATGCTTGAGATCATTTCTCGCTCTCACCTCTAGATTTTTTGGGAATTTTTTCCCATGCCCCTCGTCGCCCCAATTTGCGTGCCACATCGGCCGTCGTCCATTTTTTACGAGTCTTATATTGTCAGATCCAGTTTTTCACACTTGTGATGATGCTTGAGATCATTCCTCTCTCTCACGCCCAGATTTTTTGGGCATTTTTCCCATGCCCCCTCGTTGCCTCGGTTTACGTGCCACTTCGACCGTTCTCCATTTTTTACGAATCTTATATTTCCGGATTCAGTTTTTCGCGCTCGTGATGACGCTTGAGATCATTTCTCGCTCTCACCACCATATTTTTTGGGCATTTTTCCCATGCCCCCTCGTTGCCTCAATTTGCATGCCACATCGGCCGTCGTCCGTTTCTGACGAGTCTTATATTGTCGAATTCAGTTTTCCACGCTCGTGATGACGCTTGAGATCATTTCTCGCTCTCACCTCCAGATTTTTTGGGCATTTTTCCCATGCCCCCTCGTTGCCTCGGTTTGCGTGCCACATCGGTCGTCGTCCGTTTTTGACAAGTTTGATATCGTCGAATTCAGTTTTCCATGCTCGTGATGATGCTTGAGATCATTTCTTGCTCTCACCCCATAATTTTTGGGCATTTTTTCAAAATGCCACTCATCGCCTCGGTTTGCATGCCACATTGGCCATTGCCCGTTTTTGACAATATTTATGTTACCGGATTCAGTATTCTGCACTCATGATGATGCTTGAGACCTTTTCTCGCTCTCATCAATACCTTTTTGTTCGGTATAGTTTTACCCCTTTTTTGGGCCGAGCAATCCCTTTTACGAAAAAGGCACTTAAGGAGTTTCTGTTAAGCTCTTTTCTGACTCCTAAAACAATGAAAAGATTGCTGAGCAACCTTGCTTCCTTTCATGCTCGCTAAATGTATCTGAAAGGTCATCTACCTAGTATAAGTTTACCCCTTTTCTGGACCTTGTAGACTAATTACGAAAAATGAATACTCTAGTCACATCGGCTAGAAGAGTTCTCCATTTGCATCATTTTATGCTTTTTCGGGCCTTGGAGACT
This sequence comes from Larix kaempferi, assembly GCA_027924585.1. Taxonomy (NCBI): domain Eukaryota; kingdom Viridiplantae; phylum Streptophyta; class Pinopsida; order Pinales; family Pinaceae; genus Larix; species Larix kaempferi. Next base: position 5,345,444 of record BSBM01001166.1, on the reverse strand, counting down.
AACTTACGAAAAAGAACACCAATGGAGTCCACTTACCGCTTTCAGACTCTCTAAACATGAAAGCGACCACGAGCAATCACCATCCTAGGATCGTAAAAACCCACAGGATGGTACTCACAACCACTGCAGAGTCTTCTTATCGTTTTCAGACTCCTTAAAAATGAAAGCACCCATGAGCACGAACAGTCCTGGGCTCACAAAATCCACAGGACGGTACCATTTTAGAGCACACTTTTATCCCTTCTTGGAGATCATTAAAAATACGAAGAAGGACCCAATGGTGCTTCTCGGCGCCACAACAGATCACGTCTACTCATATGGCAGCTTCCCCATTTTGGTCACCTTTGTTCAAAGTATTCTACAGTATGTCACCCTGAGAATCCCTCGACAGCACCCATCGGCTTGACCCCCCAGAGTCAATACATACCCTTCAGTCCTTAAAAGCTATGATCCCCACACCTACAAGTCAGTTCCCTACGCTGCCAGGTCAACCATGTCATCATGCTCTAAACAAAGGAAGTTTGAGTCCACCCACTCTATGACCCCAGTTACTTCCCATCCCCACAAGTATGTCAGTCCTACCATCAGTACTACCACACTTCAGTTCTACGCCTCGTGCTCCTATCAAGGAAAATCATTGCCTTGTCAGTTGCTGGTCTCCCTCTGTCGACGACAACCAAATTTATTCCAGAGGATAGACCTAGAGATCCCTGTGTCTTGGACTCATCACCATTTATGATGAGTGCCTACGAATCATTTCGAGAAGAGTCCTCAGTGCCTCTCCAAATGGTTGTTTCTCACATGCTCGACTTCAACACCTTTATCACATCGTTGAGATTCGCACAGGGTATTGGTCCTTTCAGTTATTGGTTGAAGACCCCAGATACCACCTGACTCTTCCATATTTGAGAGTCTACTCATGGAAACAACCAGTTACATTTTTCCTATAGATATCTGGGTTGCGCATGGCGACAGTATTCAGATGTACCCCAGTTTTATACTCCCTCGAGTATACAGTTACATATACTCCTCAGAGTTGACTCAGAGTCATTGAGTCCCTATAGGTGTTGGATACCTTCAGATTCAGCAGTTCATCAACCCTTCTGAGACCTTGTTCAGAACGGTTGTCTCTTTATTCCAGTGTATCAGTTATTGAGATCAGTCATGTTATGATCATGAGTACATCCCAAAATAGTGTCCCCTTTGGACCATCATGATGTACCAGTAGATTTTTTATGTATTCTTCAGGTCCCCCTTCTTGGGACTAATTGTTATGTATATGTCTTGATACGAGCATGGGTATGCCCACCTCGTCCATTATCAGAGATTATTCTTCATTCATATTGAGCCCATGTAATATTGTTTGTTTTGCAGCTTCCAAGGGCCGTGGATCCAGTCTCCAACCGGTCTCTTCTCTTCCCCAAACCCCAGGAAAAAGACAAAAGAACTATGATGTCTATCGGCCATATAATGAGCTCCTGCCCTCACACATCAGGGGGCAATCTGTTAACACCCAAAAAGTGCTCACTAGCTCATTTATTTATTCACATGACCCATTTGTCCACTTTTCCACCATTTGAGCCTCTAAAGCCATCAAAAGGTCACCAAAAGACCATAATACACCCCTTTTCCCCCTCAAAATGAATATTTTTCCTCAAAAAGCATAAAAAACCTGCAAAAGGGTCCAGAATTCCCAAAAATATTAAAAAGGGAATAAAAATATTCAAAATATTCAAAAAAAAGGAAAAAAGAGGGAAAAGGTACCTAAACCATGTTGGTCAATACCATTGGTTTCCTCAAAACCATAATGGTATTCCCCACCACCAAAAACTATAAAAAGGTGGTAGGGGCTCCTCACTTTCCATCCATCCATCATCCTATCCTCACGCTGTCAAAATCTCTCCTGAGACTTTTGGCCATTTTCAGCATCTTGGAGAAGAGACCATTGGAGCCTGGAGCTACTCACCCTTGGAGTTGCTCAACACAAATCCTCACCATTTGAGGTATGATCATACAAAACATTCTTTTATTTCTTGTTCTTTCTATGAATCGTTTTTAGATTTATTTGTTATATGCACATGTTAGTTTAGATTTAGATTTAATTCATAATCGTTTTTGCTTTCTATATTGAAACTGCTATCACATTGTTGATAGGTGCCCATTGCACAAAGCTTGGTTGCAAAACCAAGCCAACAATGATGATGACAAAGATGATGATGATGATGATGATGATTATGAAGATGATGGATGATGATGAAGATGAGTAGGAAGATGAATATGTTGATGTTGATGATGACGAATATGATCATCATCATCATCATCATCCTCATCCTCATCCTCATCCTCATCATAATCATCTTCATCATCATCAGCATCATCATCATCCTTGTCATCATCATCATTATCAATGAAGATGATGAAGAAGATCATCATAGTCATCACCGTCATCATCATCATCATCATCATCATCATCATCATCATTGTCATCATCATCATCTCCATCATCATCATCATCATTATCACCCACTTCCTCATCATCATCCTCATCCCCATCCTCATCCTCATCATCATCATCATCATCTTGGTCATCATCTTCATCATCAACATCATCATCATCGTCATCATCATCATCATCATCATCATCATCTTCTTCATCATCATCATTGATAATGATGATGATGACGAAGATGATGAGGATGATGATGATGAAGATGACAGATGATGATGAAGATGAGTACGGAGATGAAGATGATGATGTTGATGATGACGAATATGATCCTCCTCCTCCTCCTCCTCCTCCTCCTCCTCCTCCTCATCATCATAATCATCTTCATCATCATCAGCATCATCATCATCATCCTCGTCATCATCATCATCTCCACCATCATCATCATCGTTATCACCCACTTCCTCATCATCATCCTCATCCTCCCCTTCATCATCATCATCATCTTGGTCATCATCTTCATCATCATCTTCATCATCAACATCGTCATCATCGGCATCATCATCATCCATCATCTTCATCATCATCATCTAATGATGGTGATGACGAAGATGATGATGAATGATGGTGATGACGAAGATGATGATGATGATGATGATGATGAAGATGATGATGACGAAGATAATGATGATGATGATGATGATGGATGATGATGATGGATGATGATGAAGATGAGTACGAAAATGAAGATGATGATGTGGATGATGACGAATATGATCATCATCATCATCCTCCTCCTCCTCCTCCTCATCATAATCATTTTCGTCCTCATCAGCATCATCCTCATCATCCTCATCATCATCATCATCCTTGTCATCATCATCATCATCTCCATCACCCACTTCCTCATCATAATCATCATCCTCATCATCCTCATCATCATCATCTTCTTCATCATCGTCATCATCATCAACATCTTCATCATCATCATCAACATCATCACCATCACCTTCATCATCATCATCATCATATTCTTCATCATAATCATTGATAATGATGATGATGATGATGATGATGATGATGATGATGAAGACGATGGATGATTATGAAGATGAGTACGAAGATGAAGATGATGATGTTGATGATGACGAATATGATCCTCCTCCTCCTCCTCCTCCTCATCATAATCATCTTCATCATCATCATCATCATCATAATCATCACCAACATCCTCATCATTGTCATCATCCTCGTCATCATCATCATTTCCATCATCGTTATCACCCACTTCCTCATCATCATCCTCATGTTGGTTGTGGAGCCTGATCTCCAGATTCAGAGATATTATTATTCAGTCGTGTTTGTACCCCAGCTTTATATGATATGTAAAAAGGACTGTACACTCACCCCAATGGGGGGGGTTTGGGGGTTATAACCCCCAATTGGGGGGTCTAGGGATGAAGCCCCTGAAGGAAATTTTTGGGGTTGTTTTACGGGCCCATGGTTTTGGGTAACTCGTGGTATTTTTTCATTGTATGTCCCTTATAAAAGAAAGACATTGTAACATGGCTAGGGTTGATGTATTAGGTTTTATGCATTGGAAAGATCTCTGAGATCAGAAAGAGAGACTGTGAGACAGTGAAGATGAAGTGCAGTGGTTGTGCTGCAGGTTGTATCCCTTCACTTTGCTGGACGAAATAATAATAAGGACTGGCAACTTCAGTATGGGCATAGCCCATCTTGGGGTGAACCACGATATATCTGTGTCTCTCTTGTAATGTGTGTGTGATTATATTTGCATTTTTGTTTATTGTTATTGCTCTGCGATCCTGTTTTTCTAACACCTCATCCTCATCCTCATCATCATCATCTTGGTCATCATCTTCATCATCATCATCATCATCGTCATCATCATCATCATCATCATCATCATCTCCATCATCATCATCGTCGTCATCACCCTCTTCCTCATCATCATCATCTTGGTCATCATCTTCATCATCAACATCATCATCTTCATCATCATCATCTTCATCCATTCAATAGGATTTTTGTATGGATGCATATGTGTTTGAGTTATGGTTTGGTTTGATTTTACTAAATAGCGTGTATGCACTAAATAGCGCGTACGCACTACATAGCGCGTATGCGCTATTTATGCGTACGCGCATTTAAAACAACGCGCACACGCCATTTAAATTTTTAAGTTTGGGTGGGTAACTCCTTTCCCACCAACGTGGTGGGTGACTTGACCGCTATGGTTTTAGGTTCGGGTTGCCAAACCAAGTGGGGGACCGTGTTATAACAAAATACATCTTATTCTATAACTTCTTCTGTTTCGAGCATGATTCTGCGTATGCTACACTAGTCCACTACTAATGAAATTGCACACACTTGTAGAACTATGTGTCTAGATTCCAAATATGTAATTTTTTATTAAATCTATTATTTGTTTCTATTTTTTAATTAATTTCAATTGCACTAACGTCAATATTACACAAAAAGTAGGTTATTTCTTTCGTCTATAACTTTTGATTGGCTCACCTATTTTGAAAACGGAAAAGAACCCATATAAGTACACACAAATACCTACATCCTAAAAAAAAAGTTCACTGATTATGTTAAGACCATGATGTTGTGGACTAACGCTCGACCTAGTCATTCTAGGGCTTGGCTGACTTCCTTAATTAAAAAAAAAAAAATTAAAATAAATAAATATGGAAAAATAGTGCTGCACTAGAACGACCTGTTATCTACGACTGTATATAATTTTTTTCACAAAATTCCACCATTTGCATACCGAACCAGGGAACTAACACAAACATATTCATTATGTTTTCTTAAAAAAATAACATACCAACCTTAGGAGAACCCCATTTTTTGGGAGTTATACTTAATTTCCATAAATAATATTTATATATTCCAGAAGGTAAACCGATTGTCTACGTTTTATCTTCTTGCGCCATATTCCAAAAAGTTGTGTAGGTAGCTCTAATATTGTTTTTTGACGTTCAGATTTCTGTTTTTCCAGGAGATAATTGCGACTAATGTGTCATAAGTGGCTAGCATTAGCTTGCACTAACCCCTAAATAAAAGAAAAGATTTTTTGTTTCATTCAGCATGCCCATTTGTATCTAATTTCAACAATCTTTTGTTGTGATTAGGTCTTAGATGCTCTAACAACATTTCAATTATATCTATATTTTTTTTCCAAAACAAAACAAAAAAAACCAAAAAAATGGAGCACATGAGGACACAAAGAGTACTTAGGGTCTGTCCTAAATGACTCTTTATTTTGTCTTTCATCATGTCCAATAGACTCATTCTATTGTCATATGAATTTGCTTGTATCTATTTCTTGAATATGTCACATACCAATCATTGGTCCAAAATCATGTTTTATTTGTCATCACATTATGCTTTTACGATGTGTATTTGATCATTTCTTTTCTATAATGTGTATCATGTACCTTCTATAGACAATAACTTTTTTTAATGTAAATTTTTCTTTCTCACACATATGAAAAAGCTATCAAAATATGTTTGAAATTACTCAATTTAAATATTTGACTCAACTACAACTATATGTGTTCATCCAACATGCATACTATAAATATTAACGTAATTGAAAGTGAAAGCATGATTGATAATCTCCTAGAGAAGCAATGCCTTTTCAGATCTCTGTATATGTTCTTTCCTTGCATCTAACAGTGCAATATTCCATATGCTTATGTTTTTAGTTCTCCTCTTGGCTTATTTCCAGTCAATCAAAAAGTTGAAAATTGTATTATGCTTCCATATTTGCAAGTTCATCTTTTATTGCCAATTATCAAATTGAACTAACAAAAGTCTGATTGCAATGTGCAGGGAGCAACTCTCACCAACTCTACCACAATATCAAGTATAATACTGTGAAACGCAATTTTGTACATGCATGCTATCTTTGCTGCTCAAATATTGGGCAATTTTCCTTCTTCGTTGTTGCATCTATGAACAAGAAAACACAAAGGAAATAATCACATTACATTCTCATACAAACTTGTGCAGATTGACACTTTTTTCATGCAAAAAAACTATCTCAAAATTCTAGTTGGCATTGCGACTACAATCTCTCTCTAGTTTCTTTTATTCTGGTTTCATAAAAAAGAAGGCAAACACAGATGATTACTACTGTTATATCCTCTTCAAATAGATCTTTGTTAAATGTAGTAAATGCCTGCTATGGCAATTTTGCAATTTTGTTGCTGCTCTTTACATAGACTAGTTCTTTGGCAGCTGCAATTGAATCCTCATACTATGGCATGGCACTAGATTAATATGAAACAAGTTTCAAATTTCATCGTTCTGTACTGTTCCACTTTGCAGATTGTTCTTTTAATATGTGCTAAATTTATATTTTTGTCTTAGATTTACATACTTTCTTTAATAAATTGCATTTACTGCATCTATGCAAATGACCTTAAATTTGAACTTTGAATAGGCTTATTGTGATTATATCTTTTGATAGTGTTTAATAATGTTCATGTCGAAAATGCACCATGAAAAAGTTGTCTTTATCTTGCACTTTGCAATTTATATTTGCAGAATATCATAAACTTACACACATTATTAAATATTACTTAAACATTGTTTAATACTATAGTTGGAAATGCAACTCATCTCATATCATAAACTATATAAACATTATCAACAATCTAATCTTTTCATTTTGTTGTCAACTAAGAAAAATCCTTAAATAAATTAGTATTTTCTCAATTAACCAAAAAACTTTAAATATTATAAACATAAAAATAAATTTATATAAATTGAATAGTAAAACTAAAATTGAATAATAAAACTAGAGTAAACATATATATATTAAACTGAAATGGGTGTAAACTTTGTATTAAAAGGATGATAAAAAGCAACTGAAAATTATAATTATTTTAAAAATACAGAATTAATCATTATCTATCAAATCAATCCTAGATTGGTTTTATCGGCCTTAAATATTCACACTATTGCAATATTTGCAACAAAAAATGAACATTACAGGCACTATTAACCTGGCCCAACACACTTGCCAAACCTTCCTAGCATGCGCAGTTGCAATTTCAAAGGGTCTGTCACTGCAGGTGTAATGTTAGGAACATTGCCACCTCGTGGCTCTTGTTTAATTTCAAAATAATCATGGTTATGAAGAGTCACAATTTATGGGGTTCGATTTTTGAAACAGTGGCTAACCTTGTTTAGGAATCACAAATCCAATCTTTAAAAATTGTTGTTTGGTAGGAGTATACTCTTTTCCAAAACCAACGACAGTAGTCTCCAGATTAAGTAAATTATTTCCCACCGAGGCTAATGATGTTATCCACGATAGGAGAAAATACTTACACCCACCATAAATACTAATAATAGCGGTCTCTCTTGGTAGCCCGATGAACTTTTGATGATGAACAACTCGTGTAGGGATGGTGACTACACTTTTCCAAGGAAACCACTCCACCACAATGATTTGAGGAGTGGACAATTTTTTGCGGAAACCACTCCACCATAGTTTTCTATTTTATGCAAAAGTCTGATATAGATAAATTGCTCGCCTTATTTCAGTGAACCAATTTTCCATTTTTATTCTTGTAATTTTATGCCCTTGATATTTGTTCAGTTCAGTATCTCTTTAATTTGCAGCAGAGTATTCTTCAATACTTGACTTTCCTTCAGATTTGTAGTGGACTTATTCTTCATTTTGAAAAAAATTTGAATAGCAAAGGGATGTTTTTTTGTTGAAAAATCTTGTTATTCATAGAAACTTTGAATTTTTTTGTTTGGCCGAAACTCAGAATCAGTGGGATGCTAAAAAAGGGCTCTAATACTAATGTGATGAACAAAGTTTGTTGATAAAAAAACATCCAAAACAAGTATGATAAATTATAAAAATCCATATAGGAATATATTTTAATAATGAAAAAGAGATAATTGAAGATATAATGATAGTGCCATATATATACAAATCCTAAAGGCACTTATAGCAATTGTTCATGAAGGGATGTGTCATTTAATTATATATATATATATATATATATATATATATATATATATATTGTTGAAGACAAGAAGACAAGTCTAAATAGGATACTTCGAAGATAATTTTGGAGTTCTTGGAGATGTTGCCAAAAGGACAACACCTTTAAGTGGGGGAGGATGTAAGGGCTTTGCTATTAGTTAACAATAGGAAACCCCACTTAATCAAACAAGCAGTCCTAGGTGAGTGCAACAGGCTGTCATGAGAAGGTGAGAGAGTTAAAACATGGTAGCATTAGGAAATCTCACTGGATAGTAAGACCCATCCCTTATTGGATGGCTTGGAGTAGTTGCTTGGACATTTTAGAGTTGCAAACATGCCAAAGAGATGATTGTTTCCATGAAGTTACCTTCTTATAGAGGTCACACAAGAAAAATTGAAAATGATTTGGATGGTTGACACATTTTGGAGAGAATGGAGTCCCAAGTGGTTGGATTTTTCTTGGTTCGTGGGTGCAAGGTTCCGTGAACATCATGTTGGAAACAAATACCACGTTTTTGGGGTTCAACACAACTCACAAAGTAGGAAGGTTGTTTGGAGGGTACAACCATTGAAGAGCAAGACATCAACTAGAGTGCCTTAGGCATAGTTCAAGGAGTTGGTTTGAGTTGCCTAAAAATTGAGTGGGAAACATAAAAGATGCATGTCTACTTTTCCTTGGAAGTGGTGATAAGACACCTCATTTTAGGGAAAACATTTGGACACGTCTCATATTTAAGGTGGAGGCCATGATACTCTAAGTCATCCAAGCATGGAGTAGTCAAGTGATTCATTCAACAAAGGACATTCATGAGAGTCAAGAGAGGTTCAATCATTCCACAATAGATTAAAGGAAGGAGTCATTCGATCATGAGGACAACATGAAGAATCTCGGGGTTTCCTAAATTTAGTGGTGTGCTTTGAATATAATAGATATTTTTGGCAGTCTATGAGATGGCCTTGGAAGAGTCAAGATTGGGAAGACTTGGCAAGTGTCTAAGGCATGGTAGAATTGTTTTCATAGTGTTATTGAAAAACGAGATTTTTAGGAGGTAGACCCATGGGTGCTTCAAAGGTTGGGTAGTGTAAATAGGGTGGCAGTAAGGCCAATGAGCCTTAATCTATTTGTACATATGAAAAATGAATTGCAAGCAGTGGTTGAACACCTCTATGTATTCTTGTCGTGGTAACATTCTTCATTAATAAATTTTAGGCACCCAACTTAGATGTCAACCTAAGTTGAAGTGTTGTGGTTTCTCTATGTGGGATGTTGTTGTTCTTTACAGTGTGTTATTTGGTTTAAGTATTGAAGTAATTGTCTAAAGGTTTAAGTTTATTGCTTATGATGTTTTAATGCCACGGTTGGATGTTGGATCTTGTGTTAGTGAGCTTGGTTGAAGTGCTAACAATTGTAGCTTAGAAAGAAGGTATGGACATTTTCTAAGTGAAGAGGCATTGTTTGCTTGCAAGTAAGCTTAGGGTGGTTTAAAGTGCCTAAACTGAAAAAACATTAGGTACAAAGATCTAGGATTGTGACATACACCATGTGGTGGTTTGGTATTTAAGGGATCTTTAACTCTCTCATTAGTCATTTTGTGACCTTGCATCTACTCTTAAAGAAAACCTTATAAGATGTTACAAGGTTGTAACCTTGCAAATATCTTCTGAAAGCTCAAATAAATTTTAGTTATGATATTCCAATACTTTTTGCATTATAAAAGCTCTAAATACATGGTCTAAAAAATAGATTGAAATCTCACACATCTCTCTTATAGGTTTACATAAATTTGTTGCACTCTCAATAGAGTGTGAACCCACAAAACAAAATGCCATATAGATATTTAATCATGGAAATCGAGGGTTATGCTTCGTAAATATGAAATAGGTGAAACAATATGGATAGTCAAGGCATAATATCACAATTTAATTTAACCCAACAAAAACACAAGAAGTAATGTTAGCATTAAGCCGAGGCTTATCTATGATTAAATAGAACATAACTTATGCCATGAACTTATCCGAGCAGACCTTGTTTAATGTATATGTATTATTGTTGTGGATATTAGGGAACGATGCCTTCTCATAAGTGTGTAAACATTCCTTGCAAATGTAACAAGGAAGGCGAAGCCCATAGTATAAAGCAAGCAAGGAGAAGTGATAATAACTTCAATAAGAGATACTTATGATTCAGGAAAATCGATATAGTCAATACTATGACCTGGCAGGGCATAGTTTGTGGGCCTTGAGAATGATTAGCCACCGAATTGCATGGCATAACATTAATAAAATAGAAAATGGAATACATGCAACTTTTTCATGATAATGAGTAGCCACCGAATATGAGTCACATGCATAGCATAACATCATAAAATATGTGTAAGGAGACACTATGATTGACTTGTGTAGCCATCACAAGATAATCCATGCTTGCACGGGGATTGTATATAACAGGGCATACACAAGGATAAATTAGGTGAGACTTTTAAAAACATGAAAAATCTTTGGTCAATACCATGAATTAGCACAACCCATTGGTGCTAGTGTCCATATGCATATTATAAAAAATAAATAAATTTCCAACTTCAAACCACGGTGGTAATAAAAAAATTGTTTAGTGCATGAGTGGTGAAGAAAGTCAAATTCGGGCACATAGTATAACATTGAACTAGTGAATATATTCGGGCACATAGTATAACGTTGAACAAGTGAATATATTACAAAGTAGTTAGTCTTTAGTCCTTGTAAACTGTAGTTGTTAGGCATTGTTATTAAATGTAGTTGAACATAAAAATTTACAAAATAAAATAAAAATCAATAATCTTTTTAAAATAAAAATCATTACAACATTAATTTTTATCAATAATTATTTATCTTTATCAAAACTATTTAATAAAAATATATAAAATTTATCACATCAAAATCAAACCATAACATAAAAAGAGATAATGATAATTTATTTTTATTTTTCAGTAATAAAAAGTCAATGATAATATGTGAAAGATATAATTTAAGTTTAGAAATGTTTAGATTGTATTTTTGAATCCATAAATAAATTTAGCATCATCCAATACCCCCATAAAACCTAAATTATGCAATTTTCATAGCTAATATAAACAAAATAAGACTAAAAATATGTTGAAAACGTAGAATATTTAGACTACACCAAATTGAAAAAAAATATTTTTAATTTTCAAAAAATTCAAATTAATAAATTGTGTTTTGAAAATATAAGAAAACTATATAAAAGATTAAAAAATGAAATCAAATTAAGGTGAGGTCAAAGCACTTTAACTTGCAAATGAAAAGTATGTACTTGGAGATTACTAAAATATAACAAAACAAACATTCATGTATCATTTAACTTTTAACTTAATTAAACTCACATGTTTATATTTTAGAATACGGGGTGGACTAACACCTATGCTTTTCTTAGATTGCAGCAGGATGAGACAAATGTACTGTTCACATTGATTTGGTTGTTCCAAATTTGAAATAAACAATTATATATATATATATATATATATAACTAGTAGCTCATGCATAGATAACTAGTAGCTAATGCATGGATAACTCATAGTTTGTGGCATACAACTAGTTTAGCTAAAGCATAGACAATGTATAGACAATGTATGATTACAAGCTCTCTCTTTCCCTCCCCTCTCCCTCTATAGACATCCATGTAAAAACTCCCAAAATCTAAGCATCTCAATGAATATAATGTGTTGACATGTGAAGAAGTACACATAAATTCTTTTAGTGTAAATTAATTATTGAAGAAAGATTAAATTAAGATGAAAGCTTTACAAGTTATCCAGTTGCCCATGCACATGCGTATCCATGTTTAATCATCCTGCACATCAGAGAATGAATTCTCAGGGATGAATGCCATCACACTCTAGCCCACTTTCCATGATGAAATCTGTTATGTTACCCAAATGTAAGCTACAAAGCTTCTGTTATACTTATTATATATTATGAATACTGGTATCTAACTGGAAACTCACAACGTTACAGTCCCCACTTGGCAATTAGTCTTGTTGAAGAACAAAGAAAATATGCACCTGGATTTGTGTTCCACTCGTTCTAAATGTGAAACCGGTTAATAATTTTTTTTCACTTTATAATGAAGCAAATAAGGTAATGTTGGTATATGATGTTACCTCCTGCCTTGAATGAAATTATTAAGAAGTAAAAGCAAGCAACAACGAAATGGAGTCTACATATGTCCTGAGTCTACATATGTCCTGAAATCACTGACCATTTTGTGCATTTATTTATCCACACATCTTTTACAAATTGAATATCAGATTATGAAGCTACCGTAAAAGAATGCTGCAGAACATTTACAGTTACAGATACAACATGAAAGTATCCATCTATTTAACTGTTGTTTTAAGATCCATCTATGTATGTTTTTTTTTGTTTATTAACCTCCATTGGATTAAATCCATGTCAATATATTTCACTTCATAATGAAACATTTTATCTATCTATTAAACATCAATAAGGATTAAATATCTTGATGTCTGAATCTTAATATAAAAAAATTACACATCAATAAATATAGGATTGGATCACTGCCACCACTTTATTAGATGTTTAATATAAATTTAAAAAGATATTAAATTTTTATATTTTATATAAAATTTAAAATTAACTTCACATATATGATATAAAATACCTTTATTTGTATTTTTATTTTGTAATTGATAACATGAAGTCCCTACATTAAGCACTTTGCTACTGTGAATGCAATAAAATACCTTCCCCCTGTTAGGCTGGATACAATTATGTGATAGTTTTCTATCCTATATTTAAACATTCCATTAAACAAAATGGACAAAGTTTACACAGTTTTGCACCTGTTAGGCTAGATACAATTATGTGATAGTTTTCTATCCTATATTTAAACATTCTATTAAACAAAATGCACAAAGTTTACACAGTTTTTCTAAACTCTCTAAACAAGTAATCAAGTATATTTTACAACTAGTATAAATCCAAATTAGATAGATCTTTTAAAGTGTTACCAAATTTAGTTCACATATGTAATTTCTTTCGTCCCATTATTGAATACAGCAATTCTATCCTGAAGTCTTGACTATACCTATAGGATCCATGGACAAAGTAGAACCTGGAATAATATTTGTGGACAAAGTAGAACTTGGAATAATATTTGTAAAAGAAGTTTTGCGACTGAACTCTCATCTATCTAATACCTGTTTTATGCATACTGTCACGGATCTTTTGAAGTGCTAAAACATGGTTCCCCGTAGTGAAAATTCATCTCATATAAAATAAGCATAAACATTATTCATATATATGTTTTGCTTCTCTTGCCATGGACAAAGTAGAACTTAGAACAATTTTTGTAAAACAAATTTTGTAACCAAATTCTCATTTATCTAATACCTGTTTTATGTATATTGTTAATGTTGATCTTTTAAAGTTTTAAACATGGTTAATCATAAAGAAAACTAAACATAAACTACGTATGACATTATTTTATATATATTTTTCCATCTCTTAAGCATAAGCATTAATTTTCTTAACCCTTAAAAAAAGCAGTCCATGGAATAAACTGTACACCTATGTAGAGACAATATGATGCACCCAGAGGTAACCCAATTGTAGATTCCCCTAACTTATAAAAAAAAACAAATAACAAAACATAAACATTCTTCTTTTATATATATATGTATGCATATATATTCCTTCTGTTTCCCTACTGGGTGATGAGAACTGGTGCAGCAAATCTGGCAGAGAAAGTTCGATAGGGATGGACGTCCTCTTCCTGCGAATTGCCTTCATCAAAATTCTGGGCATAGCTGTTCTCATCATACTGACAGCAGATTGTTTTGCGAGAATAAACAATGGATGATATGATTCCATTGTCTCTTGCAAACCACTTAGCTATCCACCCCCACCTCGACTTGCGAACCCCAGCAGCATCTTCTGTAAACTTGTCATCGGTATCAGACCATTGATCTATCCCTCTCTTGACACTGTTAGTCCATCTTTTCCACCACCAGTTCTCCAAGACATCTCCATTATCATCATTTCTAGAGGATTTCTGGCTGCCCCTCATCAGCCATAAACGACCCTGATCCTCCAGCGAGACGATGGAATCATCCTCCTCGTTGCCTAAACGGGTATGGTAACGGTGACTCATTGATCTCTGCTTCAGAGGCCTCATTGGAGGCCTCTCTGCCCTTTCCGATTTGGATCTCAACATTTTCTACTTCTCCTTCTCTTCTGAGAAAGTAAAACAGCAGCAGCCGCCTATGGAGTTATCACTGCAAATTCCTTCATTCCTTGTAGCAAGAAGAACCGAAGGAGGCGATGCAGAGGAGACAAATAATGAAGAGGAACGCTAAGAGACGGACGGTAGTCGGTAGATATGAAAGCGCACCTAGTCTATTCCGTCAAAAACAGGCAGCTGGGCATTAGACTTTTGTATCCCAAAGACTTTTGTACCCCCATAGACTTTTGTACCCGTCGCCATTATTTTTCTGTTTGAAGGTAAATGGTCTACATATACAGTTCTAGATAAACACGACATGGATGAGACACGCTTTATATTTAGAGTTGACAAATTCTACCATTTTCATATGCACTTCATAATAGAGTCATTAAGACTAAGACAGTTTAACATATAACTAATAACCTGTCAGAATAACGGGCTTGTGAAAATATGCTTACCTGTCAGAATAACGGCTTGTGAAAATATGCACTAGAGCAGGACAGCCATACCATCCATGTGCATCAAAGCAGGGCAGCATGCCATCCCATCGCCAGCATCCCCGCAACCAATATGAGTTGCCTTCAACCTCCTATCCCCGCATGCCATTCTCATTGCCATGCCATTCCCTTGCTTCGTTCTCGGACGCAACTGAGCCAAAGGTCACGGGCCTCTCACCCAGTTCTCTCATTCTAGACGCATGAGATGAGCCAACCAACCAGAGGTATTTCCTTCAGTTCCCTGTATGCGCCTTTGAAAGAGGTATTATCTTTGAACTGTATTATTTTCTACATTCTGTAATCACCCAAAACCAAAGGAAGAGCAAAACTAATAAAAAACTTACACACAACATGCAAAACCAGTTTGTAAAATAAAAATAAAACAGCATAGTTGTGAATTACAGAGGCGAACCCTACTTACCTGGATGTCTGGTAGCTCTTCGGACTGCAACTGAAGATGGGGGCCACTCTCCACCCAACCAACCCCAACCAATGGCTGAAGCCCCCAAGCCCCAACAATTAACCCTATGCCAGTGCTTGATTCCTTTATTTCCTCTTACTGTCAGCCTCCTCCTCCTCCAAGCTCTCAGCCCAAAAGCCCCCCAAAAGATGCCCTTCTCTGTCTCTCCCTCTTTTTATTTCCTCCTCCTCCCCCTTTTTCCTTTAATTTCTTATTTAATTTCTATTATAAAACAATTTCACTTTCCTTTACTTCTTTTCATGTTTCTTTTTCTTTTATGACTTTACATTATTATATTACCTTATATTATATTATATTAAATATTCCATTTATTCATATATATATATATATAAGGGTGGTTACACAGAGAAGTATTATGTTCTACTTTCTATATGAAATCATATTCCATCTGTAATTATCATAACCGTTACCTTATCTAGAAAGAGAATAGCAAATACTATTGTTATGAAAGAGCTCTGGAGAAGTACGTTTGGCCCTGATTATTGCAGGCTTTCAATAGAATTTGTGCTATATATATTATATATATTGTCTTCGTGTGAGAGAGATGATGGCTCTCAGATGATTCCCACCCTGAATTGCTCAGCTGTCTATCTGTCTATCTCAGATTAATGACTGGTATGCAAATAAATTAGGCAATAATTTTCCAACATATAACACTGACTATAGGATCGAAGTATCCAAAATGAGAACCAATATGAGTGTACAGTAATGTATATTAAAGCAGTAAATGGTTGGAATCGGAGTAGACAGATAGTTTTATCGGGTCAGATGTTCTTGGCCCTTGGGTGCAAAATATTGAAAATGGATGACAATCATAAGGTGACTTACTTTACAGTACAACTGAAAAAACTTGACTGGAATATTTATGCAGCAAACCCGGCAGCTTGCTGAGAACATATAACCTTTACAGAGCAAAATGGGAATCAAATAAAATTGGGCAGAACTCCATAGCCAGAACAACGAAAATAATTACTGTGGTATTGTTCTATCGCTAGGCCCTTCTTGCAACTCAGCTATTCACATTGGATGTAAGTGTTTTGAAGGTTGTGTGCAGAGAACCAGCATATTCCACATATTTTAGTAAGAGATGATACACTGATGATATGTCTCAAAACACATGCCTTGCCTTGTCCCTTGTTTCTTCATTACTAAGGTGGCAGGGCTCCATAACAAATCTTAGCAATAATTTCCTTTCTTGATCATAAAGTTGGCATCCCATGCACATGGAGATCCTAATTACTATCTCGGAGAGCAAGTTTAATTGTTATTAATTCTTAATTTATCCTCCCTGCTCTAAAATTATTCTATGATTTTTGCACTCATCATAGATTGCCCAAATAGCCTTCCTTCGGTCCTGGGTCATCAACAATGTTCCTGAAACAAATAATCAACGCTTCAAATTGATTTCCTTCCAATAAAGTGAACATGCATTAAGGTCAGAAAAGAAAAATCCACATGAATCAGCCCCCAGATGTTAACTATCCATTTATCACTTTCGAACTCACTGATATTCTTTAGTGCACTATGCCCGTGAGCCACTTTCGCTTATACTAAAACCAAAATTAAAGTCAGCATGAGCAAAGGAACATAAATTGCATAGAATGTTATCATATTATAAGCTGGAGGTGATGAGTTGTGTGACCTTTACACTTTACTACAGTAGTAGCTATGATTATATTTTCTGAGATAATTTAGTGAACTCGATTAATCATTTTAAGAGGTGTTCCAAAATTCACCCATGTTAATGCTTGAGTAACATTGTGAGGGAAATGTTCTATTCTATTTGCATATGCTGGGGTTCTATATTGTGATTGAGGTTGGTTTGACATCATATGTGGGGTGCCTTTCTTGTTATTAATTGTCTTAGTAGCGTTAAGGATAAAGGGAAGCTAGGCTTAACTTTTTGCATGGGCGGTTTTAAATGATTGAGAAATCACTATATATTAACGCGTTTAGTAGCTAAGGGATTATGGATAATTAAATGTTGAGAAAGGGTAAAGGGAAGTTAGGTTTAACTTTTTGTATGGGCGGTTTTAAATGATTAAGAAATTACTATAAATTAAAGCGTTTAGTATCTAAGGGATTATGGATAATTATATGTTGAGAATGGAAGTATATGACAATTAAAAAAGAATTTCAAAGGATGATAACATGATCCATAGGTGGATTCCATAAATTGAGTGTGGGTAGGCATGGATAAATCATTACAAGGAGCATGCATGATGATCACTATAGGAGGACAAGCATGACAAGGTGTTGATATAATATAAACAATCAAAATAGAGGAAAATGAATAAAGTTAGGTATATGAAGATTAAAAAGGATTTATACTAATAAATAGACTAACACAATCATTAGAGTTGATTGGTTAGTTTATTAAAATAGAACTTATCAAATTATAGAGACAATCATGTATAACAACTTAAGTATGAGGTAGCTATGTATGGCTATCACTTATCCAAGTTAGCTAGTTATAAGAGTTATCCCTACCTCTAGTATTATTGTCACAATGAGGAACCTATCACTCACTTGAAAGGAACAAACTAGTAATTTGTCATAGTTAAGACCTTATCACCCACTAAAAGGACCTTCATGGTAAGAATGAGTGGCCATGAGAGCAGGGATACGACGGTAGCAATCAAGGGTGAAGGTGTGCATTTGTGTGCATTTTCCCACCTTTTCCCATGCCCATTTCCCACCATCATTGCCACACCATTTCCCAACAAATTAAACCCTCATAAGGTTGGTAGTTAAGGGGTGAAGATGTGAAGGAGTGCATTTTTTATTAAGTCCTAGGCTTAGCTTAACCCATGAAGGGTTCAACCCAATATGACTAAGGCTCAAGCTCAACCTAGTAAATATGACTAAGGCTCAAGGTCAACCTACTAAGATTAGATGACATAGGACCTTATGTGATTGCTTCAAACTTAGATTCCATCCCTCATCAAAAGATAGAAAATAGTTTGAAAATTTAATATAAGGTTAATTTTTTAATTATTATTTACTACTACTCTTAAATAGATGTTAAAAGTTATAATGATTGTGGGTCTTGCATAGAAAATGTATTTTACTTCAATTTGTTTCTAAATTCAATGTTAATAAAAATGGGGATCATTTATACCTAGGATTTTTTTAATAACTTCTTTCCTGACAAATACCTTTCAATAGTTTAAATTAGTGTAATATTAGTAACAATTACTACTTTAATATTAATAATTCACTTTGAACTTAATCTTTTCAATGAGTTTATATGTTTTTCTTCCTATTTTATTTATTTATTGGTATGTGACTAAGATTTTTAAGAAAAAAGTTTTGGTTATTTTGTTAATAGTGTTTTATGATGTCTCACGAGGGAAAGTGGGATTACAAAATAATTAAACGACTGCGATTGCATCCACTCCATTATTGTATGATTGGTAATTACAAGAATAAATATGTAGTTACTACTCTTGATGCATAAAATAAACATCGCCAAAGAGTCCATCAACTTGATCAAATTTCGCCTCGTCAGAGGGGTCGACCATGTGCTCATGATTCTCATTGGCTCCAAAAAAATCCTAAAGTAGTGCAAAAAAAAACAAGTTAATAAGCTTTCGCCTTGATTTTCGTATGGAAATGGCCCTCAAGAATTTAAGGAGGAGTTTACTCGAGCAAGAGATATCCAAAGAGGTATGTTCATATTAAGGTTTCATGTTAGGGTTTCATTTTACTCATTTATATAAGTAATTTTCTTGTATTAACTTTGTGTGTGTGTGTGTGTTATAGGAAGTGAGTCACTGACATGAATTGAGTATTGAGGTGCAAGAGAGAATCGCCTATTGCATTGATGAATATAAGTCAATGAAATGAAACGATGTGAAGATACATTACTACGAATTGAAATTAAAAGGATGCTCAATGAGTTCACATGTTCCAATGAAGCTTCATTTTCAGCTATGAAGAACTTAGTAAATTAGTATTTTTATAAGATATTCTTATTTTGAATTTGTTATTTTCAAATACTTTAATCTTGAATTTGTTTACATGAGACGTACATTTTTAGCATTGACATAAATTCTATATGCATATTGTGAAGACTTTTATAAAAGGAGAAAAACAAAATTCAGAAAATGTACATGAAATAGAGAAAAATTTCAATGAAATGGTTCTATGTGACAAAGGTTCATCTTCCACTATGGAGTCCACAAAGATAATGCATCCCATGATGATATGATTGAAGTAAGTGTAATATTATTTTGTTGCTTAATTATTTTCTAATATGATTTTTTCAAACATTAATTTCATGTGCTAATTAAATTGCGCATGTGTATTATATAGGCTTGTATATGGCAAGGTAAGAAAATTTATCAAGATAGTAAGGAGAGACAGGCCCATGAGATGAATGAAGAAGACACATGTGTGGCATATGCGAGTGTAAGTTCACTATCTCTAATTTTTTTGTACTAGGGGAATTGACAACTCGGATGGGGCTGGTACTAGCATGACACGGGGTCCAAGGATCCAATCTCGTCCACTACCAATATACCCCTAGGTGCAACCACTGGACCCGCCACAATGAAACACAAGTTATCTGAGGTTTGAACTAGTGACCTCTTACAAGGCTTGCATCGGCTTTGCTGGTTTGTCTACACCCCGACGGGCTCGAGTGTAAGTTCACTTGTTCTCATTTGTATAATGTTATTTTTCTTAAAATTTTTGAAAGTCATATATACTAAGTATGTTTGTATATGTATTGTGTACACAGAGTTTCATAAAAGAGTTCTTACAAGGCAATCTAGGATTAGATGACTCTTATGAGACACCTCATATGCAGAACACTCTTGATTCTACAATAGTGAGTAAATATTTTTGTTTTATACAGAAATCTTATATTTTAATTTTGTAGTGTTATATAAGTGATATTATTAATACTATCTAGAATTATTGTGTGTGTATATATATATATATATAGTCTTGTATAGGTGAATGCAGAAACTAGAGAATGACAAAAAAAATCTTGAAACACACAAAGCTTATACCTAAAAATCCAAGTCAAGTTGGATTTAGAAACATACTTACTTGGTTGATTCATATACAATCCAACCACATTGCTAGGAGGAAATCACTTAGAGTAATTTTTATCCATGGAAATAATCACTATAAAAGGTAGCATAACTAATACTTAACTATGGTAGCCCTTAACTATTGTGTGTTGTGGATCTCTAAACCATATTTCTTTTTATAATAAGTTTAGATCTAAACTATGTATTTATAATTAATTAATCTCTTTTTAACATTTTCTCTTATCACTTTATTTTATTTGAAATGTAAAATCTTATTTATTTGAAATTATTTGAATATTTTAATGTCATTTATAATCAAGTATTATAAATAAATTTTATTTTTTCAATTAAATTTATAATTATTTTCTAATTTAAATTTTGTTTTATATTATGCATCAGATGTTTCATATTTTCTTTCAAATTGTTTCAAGTTGGATTAAAATCTTATATTTAATTTAAAATATATTATTAATATCATTGTTTTAATTTGGATTAAAATTTTATATTTAATTTAAAATATATTATTAATATCAAACATCTGTTTGAATGTATAAATTTTTGTATGTATTTATATTAAATAAATAAAATTATGATTCATACCAGGTATTGCCATATTCCTAATTCTAACTACAAAATATATTATATTAATGTTTAACATATTAATTTTAAATATAATAATTTAAATTTTGTAAACATAACGTAAATATAATCAAAATAGAAATAATTTTAAATAGTATTAATAAATATTTTAAAAAATTCTCATTTAATGTATCTAGAAAAACTATACAACATACCAATATATTACTATATCAAAATCAAAATAATGATAAATAATACAGTTTAAAAAGCATCAAGATTTCACTTTAAAGCTAAACATGTGGTTCTAAATTAAATAATTGAAAGTTTGGAAATGTGCATTGTCTTGTTCTTTACTTGACTTAATGGTTTTAAATTAAATAATTGAAAGTTTTTGTCTTCTTCTTTAATTGACTTAATGGTTCTAAATTAAATAATTGAAAGTTTATAAATATACATTATCGTGTTCTTTAATTGATTTATATTTATATATAGAAAAAGAGCACAAAAATTAAAATTAAAAAGTCATGCATTATACACACCCATGTAGAAAAATGTTATATTAGTTCATTATTCTAATTATATCATAAGTTTAGATTTAAAATAATAAATATATTTCAATCTATTGAAAACTGTAATTTTGATAAATATTATTATAATGGATTCTAGTAAGCATAAATTTCTTTAATTTTTTGAAGTGTAAAATCCTTTGTGTACGTAAGAAAAGTTGTTTGACCTAGACAATTTAATTATGTATCACTCTTCTTTCTTCTCATGCTAATTGTTATCTCTCACTAATTTTGAACTTGTGAATTTTTAATCAACATTATATATCTCTCATCAATCTTGAACTTGTAAAATTTTAAAATATATTGATCTATTTTAAGACAAACATTTAAAATTATTATTTCTTTATCTACAAAATTTAATTTATAATGAAACTTTAATTATATAAAATTTTGTATCTTATCTTTATCAAAATGTAATTTATTGACTACATTTATTATAAGATAATTTATTTTTTAATTTTCAAAAATAATTAATGAATTGAACTCAAATCACTTTGTTATCAAAACTTACACCTTAACCAGTTAAATCAAATTAATAAAAATTAATATAATATTTATCATTTTAAATCAAATAATTTAATTCATATTAAAACAAAACTAATAGAATACATGTTTTGAACTTTTTAAATATATTTTACGGAAGCAAATCCCTCAACACCCAAACCTTAATAAGACACGTAGAAACATTATTATATAATTAAATGTACAGAAAAGACAACGCCTTCAACTTTCAACAAATAACAAAGCATCAATTCCAACCAAAGGTAAATGCCCTCATTCACATTACCGAGTAATTATCAATAGATTAGTAATGCACCCAAAAGGAAACACTATGCACAAAGCAATTATTTAACAAAATATTTCTGCAATCAATTTTGTTTCTTATTGTAATTAAAATATAAACCATTGATTATAAGACAACTTACTTTTAAAATTTTATTTCTCAATTTTCAAACAAATTAATGATGTTATAGAAATTAATATAATACTTAAATCATTTTAAAATAAAATGATTTAATTCATATTAAAACAAAACTAATAAAAAAGATGTTGGAATTTTTAAAAATTGGTTTATATATATATATGAGGGGTAATGCTCCATTTGGAAGATATGAGGGGTAATGTAATAACATTGCCGCCCAACCCCCTTTGCACCTAAGGAGCACGGTGCTTTGCCCAAGGATGGTGACTTGGGCACCCATTGGCACATGGGACCCTGTTGGGCATGTGGTTGTACCATGTGAAAACGCCCATGGCATGGCAAGCTCGGGCCCAGAACATGGACGCTTGCTATAGGAGGGGTGACTACCGCAAGTCAAGAGCCTTTCAGTTGAAGATTTGGTGGGTAGCATGCCTTGGGAGCCCAGCAAGTCTGGCACACTTGGATGCTTCAGCGGATGGTGTGTGGAGGAGCTCTAAGGGATCTGCATGCACAAAACAGAAGAGGACCATCGTGGAAGGCGAGAGCGACATTGGTGACCATTAGGTGTCGGAATCTTGGCAAGGAGCACGGGCTAGACACTCAACTAATGGTGCGACGGGAGCTAGGAAAGATGGTCGCACTTGGAAGAGCTCGTCGACACAGAAGTTCAACAAGGAATTGGGTGCACACAAGCCCACTTGGGCACGTCGGCAGGGAATGTTGGCGTGGGAAGAAAGTAAAATGTCTGACCACGCAAGGGTCACACGCACAGATGGGAAAAGCGTATATAAATGTGGCAAGATACCAAGGAAGAAAGAGGGTCAGGGTGGCAAGTAAGCTTGGCTTAGCAAGAGGCACCAGAAGCTCGCTCAAGGGAGTTCTGCGGACCAGGGAGAATGTTTTAAGTGAAGGCCACAACTGGGGCACACCTTGCACTCCTAGAGGAACTCGACTAAGGAGCCAAGTGTTGTTGGAAGATAGAGCAACCATATGCAGTGCACGACTTGGAGAAAGGTCCGGCTGCAGGCACAAGTGCAACAACAATTCGTGTTGGAATCTCGTAGACAATCATAGGAGCTTGCAAGGGGATTTTGTAAAATTCTTGCAGTTCCTTGGTGGTGGCTTGTTGGGCGCCCTAAGTAGGAGGCTAGTCTGCGGGAAGCTCCTATCTTTGTACTTTTGTAATCAAACTTCTGTAAAGTATATATAAAATTTGGGCACACCCGATTTTTGGGTGCTCCCATAAATCTTGTCTCTTGTATCCTGTGTTATCTTGGTTACTGTTGCACGGTGCATTGTTATACTTGTATTTGGTTAACTAAATGAATGTTGTTGGATACTAATCTAAAGAAGAGTTAACTAATTAACAAGTGATAAAGACAAGTGTAGAGACTTCCATAGGGTTAGGCGTAGTCTGCCGGAGTGCTCCCGAGCTGGTCTTTCCCTTGGGTGGCTTCCGGGCAGTGCTGCATGACTTGGTCGACCACAAAAAAAAGTGGGTGCGGGCCAAGTGTGTGACAGGTGGTATCAAGGAAGTTTCGCTGCAGATTTTGGTGAAGCTCAGAGCTTGGGTTGCCGAAGAGGTCATGGTAGAGTCAAGAGTTGGTTGCAGAACTCTTGGTAGCTCGGTTCACTGCTTGGAGTGCGTCCAAAAACGATAGAAGCTCTTGAAGTGGTGTTTGGTTGGGACATCACTTGGTCTTTGCTGCAGCTAAGTTAGGCGGAGTCGAGGTTGGCCAAGAAGACATCCGTGGGTAGGTCGGCGAGCTACCTAGCAGGGTGTCGAGGTTGACGTTTGGTAGTCAAAGGCAAGAGTTGAGTAAAGAGCGTTCGGTGGGGAAAATCTCGGTGGATGATGCAGAGTTGTGGATGCTTGTAGAAGTTAGGTTGCAGTTGTGTTTGAAGTGAACCGGTGCAGGAAAGGCACACGGTAAACCACCAGACTGCAGAGCAGGTGACATATCTGCAGCAGAAGCACTAGGACATTCCCAGGAAGAGTATCAGAACTGCGAACTAAAAAAGACTAAGGAAATGAGCAAATGTGTTGGTGAGTAGGTTGTTGATGACCCAGAAGTAGGATCGAATGCAGAAGTGTCCTACTATGAAGAGATCGAAGGTTGTTCAGAACCAAATACACCCAAGGTCAAGTGAAGGCTAGCGATGCTTGAGAAAAATGTGGATTTTTTCACTAGTGCCCTTTGAAAGCACGATGAGACCATGGAAGCTATGGGTGACGAGATGGGATGAATGTGAGACCATATCAAAAACATTACCGGTAAGTTCCGAGAGACCATCAAATTGGTTGGAGACCTCAAGATGGTCGAGCTCGTGAAAAATGTTGAAGGCTTGGAGGACAACATTGAAACCCTCCAGTTCCATATTCTTAGCAGAAACGACTTGGATGGCCAAGTCGATAAGTTGGAGGGATTAGTGCAGGAGCTCCAACTTCAGTTGAAGGAGTAGGACAAGACAATAGTCTTGGTGAAGCATTCCTTAGATAGTGGGAAGGGAATGGGCACCATGAAGATCTGAATGAATTATCCCGAACCTTATGAAATCACTCGAAACACGAAGTTGTTGGGGAACTTCTGTTGGTACGTTGAGCAATACCTTGATTACATGAACGAAAGTTCTAACAAGACGAAGGTGAATGCTACAACAATGTTTCTCACAGTCACAACCAAGTTGTGGTGGAATTATAGGGAAGAAGATGTGGCTGGTGGGAAGGTTGAATGGATCGAGAATTGGGCCCAGATGAAGGATTCCTTGAAGGAACAGTTTGGATCGCCCAAAATGAGCTCATGAAACTGAAGCATAATGGTAAAATACAAGCTTACGTCAAGGCATACCAAAGTATGATGTTGGAGATAAATGACATATCTGAGGAGGAAAAAATTTATCACTTCATGAAGGGATTACATCCTTGGGTGCAAACGGACCTTCGACGCCAAGGTGTAAAGACCCTTTCAGCTATGGTTGCGGTAGCTGACAAAATTTTGGACTACCGTGCAGACGAGCGAGATGAGTCCAAGGAGGTGAAGACGGGAGTGAGAGAGCCCCTGGAAAGTTCAAGAATAAAATGAAGGGAAATCGTAAGGTAGGGGCTAAGTGTGAGGAAGAGAAACCCAAGAGCACGGAGGAACCTAGAGAAAAGGCTAAATCAGTTTCTTGCTACATTTGTGTGAAGGACCACTTCACCAAGAACTTCCCGTTGTGACCACAAAAGCTAGCTACAGTAGATTTGGAGAAGCCTTCGGTGGGGGTGCTGCAAGTATTGAATGTGGTTCTAGAAGAGTCAGCTACTCAGGAAATCGACCTCACGATGATTATCTACGTATCGACTAATCTTAATGGACAACAGGTGTTAGATTTGGTGATAGTGGGGCTATGCACAACTTCATGAAGAAAGAAGTAGTGACTCGAATCACGTTGCAGGTTGAGCCAGTACAAACTTCATTCAAAGATGTCAATTAGGGAGTGGAAAAGGTGGTTGTGATGGCCAACCAAGTTCCTTTGAAATTGGGAGAGTGGAAAGGTGTAGATGAATTCACCATCGTTCCCTTAGATGATTTTGAAGTGGTGCTTGGACAAGATTTTATTAAGAAGGTGAAGGCATCACCTATGCCTCACATAAATTGTTTGGAATTTATTTCACGAAAGGACCCTATCTATGTGTGGACTATGAGGAAGTCACAGGGAGGAGGAAAGGTCACTGATTTGGAAGCGACACCTCCTACAGAAAAGGCAGGCCTTAACAAGGTTGCAGATGATGGGAGAAGTGAAGAGATGGACAACTGAAAGTTTCGTCCTTCAGATGGTAGAGCGAGTGGAAGCCGTGGAATGAGTTGTATATTCGGATATGACAAGATTAAGAGAAGCTTGCTGATTTATGTAAGTCGATGGAGAAGATACAACGTGGCAAGAAGGAGCAATTCGTGGCTCAAGAACTCCGTTTGCAGATAGGAGGGTATGGCTGGACAACCCAGAGGAACAAAGGTTGTTTGTTGTGGGTAATGGCACAATTGGCAACAATGTGCCACTCCTTCTACATTTGAGTAAGAAGGCCGCAGAAGAACCAAGGATTAACATGAACTTGGGTGATGGTTGGGAGCACCATCCACCATCATTATTTTGGTAAGATGAGCCTTTGGAAGAGGCATGAGGGGTTCACTCAGTGAACTTGTTACATAGAACGATCGTTTGCATGATAGTAAAGAATATCCCTAATTTCACTAAATATTGAAAAATTCCTCCTAAAATTTAATTGTTGATCCCCCCTCCCAATATGATTTTCCAATTAAGAAAACCCCTAGTTTCACCAGATATTGTATGTATCCATTTTTATCAACCCGTTTTTAATACCCCCTTTATATCATATTATCAAGTTGTAACAAACAACTTGATTGCAAGGGTTGACTGATCCTAATACCCCCTTTAGAGCCCTGACTCCCACCAGGATTGCAAGGGTGACTGATCAATTTGTAGTGTTGGATAGTGGAAGAACCAACGAAATAGTACTCGGAAGGAAAATGTGTAAAAGGAAACCTAGTCAAGAGATCAACATAACAAAGAATGTAAAAGGATGATAGTCCAATAGTTAGTGCAATGCTTAAAAAAATGAGAATTGCAGATGTTTCACACCATAGTCTGTCAATCTACCAATTTTATATCATGTAAATATAAGTATAGTCATAGAGAGCTCATGTTTTCTATAAGCTTAATAAATTAAACTCCATAAAAATTCAAAATTGAAACCCTTTTGTGGATGGACTCCCCTACCTTCCTATCAAAACAAACATAATTGATGTTTGAACCCAAATGAACAAAGAATTTTTTTATCACTTTCCAATAACACCGTATGATCATGTGCATAGCTTGGATTTGGGTCACTCACAAGATGCAATGAATTTCCTCCACTTCCTCTACATTTATTCTTGCAATCGAGGGAATTAACAACATTTAGTTACCTTTTCTTGGGTTATATCTAGTTTTTTTTTAATCTTTATAGGAGAGAGAAAAATCTCCATTGTTAGGTTTCAAGCATGGAATAGTTATAAAGATACACATATGGTGAAACTTATATGATACCATTTCATGGTAATGATAACACATAGGGTATGTAAACAAGGATTAAGTTTTCACCTATGTTCATGTCAGTTTCAATACAATATTAAGACGGATGCCTTGCATATAAGAATTGAAATTACAATTATGAATGTGCCAAATATAACTCAATCTAACAAATATTCCTAACTGGCAATGTGAAAATGTTAAAGAAGAATACAAAAAGTTGAAAGAAATGATTGGTCAAGAAAGATTGATCTCACTTTTATGGGTTGTCGTGGAGTAATGTTTGATTGAATCTCAATACCCACCTAAGCCACAACCTGAAAAATGAAGAGTTATATCTTTTACTTGAATGCCTACAAAAAATACAATACAATCGTTCAACTTTGGATCTCCCAATTAGATACATCTCTTAACTTAAAGATGAAAAACAATATAACATCAATTCAAACCAATCCTTTAAATAAGCTATTAAATGAGTATGGATCAAGGCCAGTAATCCGAAGAGACTTCCATCGATATTATCATTGGTACGCTATTATTAGATTTATGCAAAACTTAGGATCATAAGCAATATCAAATAAAAATGGAGTGTCCTTAAGTTTTAGGTGGGTATGAATTGAGCCCATGATTTGGAGGTTATTCCTCAGCCCACCCAAATAAAATAACGCCCAATATTTATATTACTATGTCAAATTAAAAAACCCCTTGACCCCTTAATACAGAGCAATATATTTTTGAGGTTTTTAAGAGTATTCAAACCCCCAATATGAATGGACGTGATATGATATTGCCTCGCTAGTGAACCCCCCCATGGGAAGAGGCCTCCTACCTTTGGCGCAGGTAGAGAGGGCCATGTGTGCTTCGAGCAAATGGGCACACTGAAAGTGAAGCCAAGTGTGGTGAAGCGAGCAGAATTCAACCAAACACAACAAGAGGTCATCGAGTTGTGGATATTCATGCAAAAAGGGTAGTGGGACGGAAAACCGAAGGACTTCAATGGACGACTTGATCACCCAGATAACATGAGGGACAAAGGGAAACCACACCATGTGGAATGGCATAGATGAAGCACAGGGAGATTGAGTAGTGAATTTGATGCAAGTAAGCATCAGTAGGTTTCCGAAAGCATGAGTTATTTTGGAGACATTGCCGAGACGACAATTACTTTGGGTGGGGGAGGGTGTAACAACCTTGGTGCCCAACCCTATTTGCACCCAAGGAGAACAGTGCTCCGCCCAATAATGGTGACTTGGGAACCCATTGAAACATGGGACACCATTGGGCATGTGGCCACACCATGGGGAAAACGCCCACACTTGGACTTCCGTGGCATGGAAAGCACAGGCCTGGAACATGGATGCTCGCTATAGGTGGGGTGACTACCGCAAGTCAATATAATTTCTGTTGGAGACTTGGTGGGTAGCACGCCTTGGGAAACCGATAAGTGTTGCGTACTTGGATTCTTCAGTAGATGGAATGTGGAGGAGCTCCAAGGGCTCTGCGCGCAAAAAATGGAATACGACCATTGTGGAAGGCGAGAGCGATGTTAGTGACCATTGGGAGTAGGAATCCTAGCAAGGAGCATGAGTTGGACGCTCAGAAAATGGCGCATCGAGATCCAGGACGGATGGGCGCACTTGGAAGAGCTAATGAGCACAAAATTTCCACAAGGCGTTGGGCATACGCAAGCCCACTTAGGCGTGTTAGAAACCTTGGCAAGGAATGTTGGCATGGGAAGCAAGTAAGGTGTGTGACCATGCAAGGGTTACATGCATAGAGGGGCAAAGTGTATATAAGTGTGGTGAGAGACCAAGGAAGAAGGAATTTCAGGCTGGCGGGAAAGCTTGGCTTGGCAAGAGGCACCAGAATCTCTTTCAAGGGAGTTCCACGGACCAAGGAGAATGTTTTAAGTGAAAGCCGCAACTAGGGTGCACCTTGCACTCCTAGAGGAACTCATCTTGGGAGCCAAGTGTTGTTGGCAGACATAGCGACCATAGGGAGTGTGTGACTTGGAGAAATGCCCGACTATGGGCACACGTGCGACAAAAACTTGTGTTAGAAGCTCGTAGATAGGCATAGGAGCTTGCAAGGGGATTTTGTAAAATTCTTGTAGTTCCTTGGTGGTGGCTTGTTGGGCGCCCCAAGTAAGAGGTTGTCCTGCATGAAACTCCTATCTTTGTACTGTTGAAATCAAACTTATGCCAAGTATATATAAAAGTTGGGTACACCTGATTTTCAGGTGCTCCCATAAATCTTATCTCTTGTATCTTGTGTTATCTTGGTTATTGTTGCATGGTGCATTGTTATACTTGTATTTGGTTAAGTAAATGAATGTTGTTGATAAAGACAAGTGTAGACACTTCTACAGGGTTAGGCATAGTCTGCCGAAGTGTTCCCGGTCTAGTCTTGCCTTTGGGTGGATTCTAGGCAGTGCCACACGACATGGTCAACCACGAAAAAAGTGGGTGCAGCCCAAGCCCATGGCAGGTAAGGCCTTCAACACCCAAACCTTAATAAGATATGTGCAAATATTAATATATAATTAAATACACATAAGGAACAGTTTGGCCTTCAACCTTCAATAGACAACAATAATAACAATATGCATAAGAATCAATTCCAACCAAATGGAAACACCCTCATTTGCATAACCAAGTAATTATCAACAAATTAGTAATGCACCCAAAGGCAACACCCTACAAAAAATAACTATTTAACAAAATATTTCTGCAACCAAAGGGAAACATATTTGTGAACATTTTAGAAGTTTGTTGAAGGTAATAAAAATCATTATTGAAATATTTATGATATTGAAGATGATACATTTAGATATATACATTTGTATATATATTATACCAATGTATATGATCATTTTATCCCCTCCCCCTCAAGTGTATACACGGGTGTATATACATATACATATACAATAGCATGTATACTAGTATATACACCAGTGTATATATTAGTATACACGCTAATACACTAGTGGATATACAATAGTGTATATTCACTAGTATATATACTAGTGTATATTCACTAGTATATATACTGGTGTATGTTTTACACTAGTATATATGATTCATTCTAAGCCCTCCATAAGTACTAGTATATACACAATTTCAGTATATACTAGCATATATATTAAATATATACACTAGTGTATATACTGGTAGATAGTTGTGTATATACTGAAGGTATACACACTAGTATATGTGTCAGAATATACCAGTATATACACTAGTTTATATACCAGTATTTACATTAGTGTATATACACTTGTTTATATACCAATATTTACATTAGTGTATATACACTAGTATGTATATTGGTGTAAGTTTTACACAAGTATATATACCAGTGTATATGATTCATTCTACCCTCACCCTCCCCCTCGAGGTGCTCTTCCACGATGGAAAGAGTCACTCCTCTATTGCTACATTTAAGGCCACTAGATATTTTTGGAATTTGAGGGCTTCGAGGCAAAGTCTAGAATTGGGGTCTTTCTTGTTGGAATTGTGCCCACCCAATAGCTAGTATATACACTACTAGTCTCACTAGTCTATATACCATTAACTACACTAGATATATAAACTAGTGTATATATTAATATTACATACACTAGAATTTATAGGATCAGTGATATATGATTATCCTCCCACTATGTAGCTAAATCATATAGTTGGTATTATATCCAATTGAATTATCCAATGATGTTATCAATGGTCTTATCAAAGGGTTCTTAGGTTTGTGCATTGTTTAAACATGTGTTTATAGGCATCTCAATCTCTTTGTACCGTTATGAATACCCATGCTTGTAAATGGAGGTGGATTAGGTTAGGATTTAAGCTGAGGAAGATATTGGTGTTGTTATCAATCCATGTTGTTATTCATACATCCATGCCAATCCATGTTCAAATTTCAAATTTGGGCTCGATGGGGTTTTAATATACATGTAATTTTAAGACAACAAATAATTTGAATGAATTATAAGTTCAAGAGTAATTAAATTTTACAACAAGACAGACAAAAACCTACTTGGAATCCAATTATTGAATCTACAAGATTTCAATTACTAAATATACAGGTTCTCATCGTCATCAAGTCTTTGATTGCATAATAACTACATAATTAGCTATTAGAATAGGAAAACATGCTCTTCACTTGTTGAAAAATCAATAAAATGGAAGAAAGACACCAAATCACTATGTGGTTTGTCACAATAAAACATGTGCATTATTTAAAGTGTATGAAATATACCACACACAAGTTTTCTAGAAGTATCACACCATCATCTAAAAACGTAAAGAGTGATTTACATGCCATCATCAACATGGTAGCTAATTTCAAGCATACACAATTGAAGTTCAAATTTGTCAAATATGAACACATATTATAAAATTTATATATTTGTAATTATCAAAAGAAAATGTGAATATATGAGTTCACAATATCACTTTCAATTAATCATACTCATTATTTATAGCTATTATATAAAAATATTGCAAGATATAAATTTACATTGGGTTTCTCACCGCCTATTAAATGGAAGTGATGAAGCATAATGATAAGATGAACATGTCACACATTTTCTAGTTTTTAAATATATGACTCCTAAAAAATTATACCAATTCATTGTTATGTCCCCGATGAGGGACATATAACAATCAACGAGGTGGATTAATCCCATTTGTAAATTTTAATTTTTCAAATTCGATAAAGTCATACCTTAGATTAAATATTGTATATTTATTTTTAATTTTTATTTATGTGTATTTTCTTGGATCTGATGCATGCCAGACAGGGTGATACCAACTTCGTTTTCTCTGCCCTAGGACGTGGGCATGGAGTTGCATCAATGTTAGCATCCTGGATGTGGTGGGATGGTTGGGATGAATGCTCTGATAAATGTTCATGGTGCGATAAGTTTTGTCTGCATGAAATGTTGTACTGGGTTCTTAATGTGGAACCTCTCCTGGGGACGATCCTTGGAGAGCAGGACGAGGGTTTTATCGTGTTTGTTGAAGGAATTTTAGAGCCTTGTATGTCACTCTCTTGCTTTCATGTTGTTCCATGTTTTACCATGTTTGTTTCGGGAATTTTTGAGCCCTGTTTGATTCTCTCTTGGTTAGGTGTTGTTGTTCCCTAGCTTGGAGGTTTGTTTTTCTTGTTCTTTAGTGGTGGTCATCCTTAGGTTGCGGTGAGGTGTTTTGTTGGTTCTTTGGTGGTGTTATTCCTCAGGTTGCAGTGCTGGTGTTCTAGACCCAACGACTTGTGTCCCTCTTGCTTTGGTTCTGTTTGAGTGTTGTTGTGCCCTGGATTGGAGGTTCGTTACGGTGCTGGTGTTCAATATTGGGGCGTCGTTATTTTCACGAGTGTTAGTTTGTTGTGTCATGGTTATTTTGGTGATTGATTGGCCATGTATGGGGTTTCTTCCCTTTGCTTAAAAAAATAAAATTGCATTTTGTGGTTTCTCTATTGGACAATTTTTTGCATGTGCTTAAAAAAATGTGTTTCCTGCTACTTGCCTAGGTGTGACATTTTCTTCCCTTTGCTTGAAAATAAAATGCATTTAGTAGTTTCTTTGTTCGGTAATTTCTTCCTTGTTCTTAAATTATTTTTATGTTTGGTGCTACTTGGATAGGTTTGCTGCTTGGAGTTGGTATTTCATACTCTGAAAATGTCAATGACTATAATACTAAAGATCTATAGACAACTTTAGATACTCATGATTTTCTTTTGAATGTCTTCCTCTTTTCCTTGAAAACCAATTATATTAATAATTTCCAGCAAATGGTATTTATTGTTATAGTTCCAGAAGAAAAGCAGAGATTCCATAAGGAAGGTAACTGCTTTGAATGGTTCAGACATAAGACAAACATTGGACTCATCTACCAAAAATAATTTTTCTTTTTCTATTGGTGAAAAGTAGGTCAATATATCAAATTGAATTTGCATCAAATTGATTTTTTGAAGTCAGAAAATCAACAATCAAGAATTATATGGTGAATATATCAAAGGATGTTTAGTATTTAAAATGAAACCATCTATTTTTCACATATACAGATCTATTGTTTCCCGTGCCTTTTCGAAAGAAGATTGATTTAGTATACATTCAAGCAGTGGTTTGAAGAATATCCAAAGTTCCTTTCAAATATTTTCTATATAATTGGAGAATCATATGCAGCAATCTACATTCCAACTCTAGGGTCAGAAGTGGTTAAGGGTACGAGAACATAGTTTTATTGAACATGTTATTTGTATTTTTTTTTTCTGTAGTTGAGGAAGTTGAAGCCATTACCTACACCTCATGGATCCTGTGTGATTCTATTATGTTATAGGAATTGAAGCTCGGGTAGCACCTATTCTGAATTTTAAGGGAAAATTGTTTCAATACTTTGACTTAAATTGTTAGTTATTTCAAAAAAAATCTTGCACTTTGCATGTCAGATGTTTTGCATCTGTAAATTTAACTCAGTTTATATCTGTGGTGATTTCTCAAGGCTACATGGTAGGAAATGGGATCACAGACAAAGGATTTGATGGCAATGCACTTATGCCATTTGTTCATGGAATGGGGCTTATATAAGATCACTTTCAAGTAATTTTTCATCATTTATTTATAGCATGAATTTCTATTCCTATGTAAAATCCATGAAGAAAACTTGGTTGGCATTACTTTAGAGATGATTGTTTATTTGCATCAATAATAAATTTGGCACAATTATGCTCTCAAAATGAACAAAATAGACAAAGATATGAATGAGCATTGCAAAAGTACTGCTCAATTTGATTAAGAAATTATGATGCAAAATCCATTGATTTTTTAGTATGTACATAGAAGCTTAACACAATTAGTCCCATAACAACCATCTCACCTCTTGTTTAATTATAAATTTTAATTCCATGAAAAGTTAAAATGAGCACAGCAATTTTCTAGGCATATTTTGGGGATTTTCCAATGTGTTTTAGCATATCCCTTAAAATGAAAGTTGTTATTCATTAAACACCGCCTTAACTACTTATAAGAAAAACTGGGATTTATAGTGAAATATAATGAAGGTAAATTTTTGGCTCTTCCTATAAGCAATATAATACAAGACCTATACTCTAAGCTTGATGTACATGAAGTATTTTCGACTTAACACACGTTTCCTTTCATCTCTAATAATTTGGTTTGGTCTCAAAGTATGCATGTAGCTCAACTTCTATACAGTCAAATTTTATTTGACTAGTTGCTAAGTGTTGATGTATATGTAACTTCGGAATGTATTTCACATATATGTATATTGTATTCCTATAGAGATGGTATTATTCCTCTATAAGGAAGTGTCGTCATTTATATTGTAAATGTCGTAACTTATACTTGATGGGTTATTAGACCACCTTGTTGGGGTCGGCCCTGTATAAGTCATGTGGGTCAAAGGGTTATTAGACCACCCTATTGGGGGTCGGCCATGTGGGTCAAAGGGTTATTAGACCACCCTATTGGGGGTCGGCCCACTCAGCATTATGTTATGTGGTTAAGTTAGAGCCGACATGAGTTAGGTAAAAAGGCAAGTCAAGTCAAGTATAAATAGAGTGCGGGAGGCACTCTATTTACTCACTCACTTCTCACACATGCTCTCAAGGAGGAGAGGCGCACTTATGGAGGAGGAGGATTGCTGCTAGGTTATGGCTATCTCTATTGGTTGGTTGTATCATTGCTCTATCTATCTCTGAGGAAGTTATTGGGGTTTTTCACCTTTATGGTTTTCCCCAAGTAAATCTTTGTGTCTCTTGTGTGCTTGCATTATTGTCTCCATGATTGATATGCTGTAGATATGCTGTACATGTTGTTCTCTCAGTTAAGATCCTAGATCATATTGAAGTAAATTCTGAAAATTTAACATGGTATCAGAGCTAGCCTGAAAGAAGGCATGATATGGCATGTATGACACTTGTTGCACTTACGATGCTAGGGCTTGATATAGCAAAAACCAGTCATCGTAGCACTTTCGCTATAAATCCGTTTTGGCGAAGTTTTCGGATCTGAAATTGTTACAGGCCGAAGCTAAGATCTCCAGGTATCTTGTGTCCAAAGGACAACCTCTAATTCGTTTTACTTTGTGATTTATGATCTGTACAATATAGGGTTTCTGCCTCTTCCAGATCTGAGTCAAAATCAGGTGACCTTGGGAAAAAGGTCATATCTTGGGCTAGGAAGCTCCAAATGAAATTTCGTAAAAAGTGACAGGTAGTACACAGTCCGAGCTATCTCCGAAAACTTTTTCAGAGGCCGAAGGTCAAACAGTGACACGTGGCACTCCGTACAAGTTCGCTCTCCTGTATTTTCCCAAAACAGGTCACGTTGCGACACTTGGCATATCTCTCTCTCAGAGAATCCAATTGAGGTCAGACCTGTCAGGATGGAAAGATAACAGGCCGAGCTATCTCAGAAAACTTTTTCAGAGGCCGAAGGTCAAACAGTGACACGTGGCACGCCGTACAAGTTCGCTCTCCTGTTTTATCCCAAAACAGGTCACGTTGCGACATTTGGCATATCTCTCTCTCAGAGAATCCAATTGAGGTCAAACCTGTCAGGATGGAAAGATAACAGGTCAGGCTATCTCAGGAAACTTTTTCAGACCCTGTGGATCAAAAATTTCGGAGTTACACCAGAAACAATCAGGTACATATTTCTGTCAAAACAGAATTATTTTTTTGGTACCTTCATTCATGGCTTCCGGAATTTAGGGCTTTGGAGAAAGTTGGAATTTTTGTAGTCAGAGACCACGGCTGGATGCTACTCATCAAAATAGAAATTTAGAGACCAAGATCAGAATTTTTGGTTGGGCAGAAGGCCGGGCTTGATTAGACCCTAGTTCGGGACTTTGATCAGAAAAGTGGAAAATTAGGGCTTCTGTAAAAATGGGAATTTTTGAAATCTGTGACCATGGCTGGAAGCTCCTCAGAAAAATAGAAGCTTAGAGCTTTGGATCAAACATTTTGATTGGGTAGAAGAGTGGGATTCATCAAACCCCAGTTCAGGGTCACATCCAGTGAATCCAGAAGTTTCAAAGGCAAAATTGAGGAGTGAAACTTTGCAGTTTTCAAATTCTGAATATACCAGTTTGATCAGTTCATCAAGGCGCATATTCCTATCCTATCGGAAGGTTGAAATTCAAAGTTTGAATTTTTGGGGTTTCTCTGACAAACCCATATCCAGCTCAAGGTCCAGTTCTTGCAAATCAAGTGGATTGGGTTAATCACTTGCATAAGTGAAGAAGTTCCTGTTTCAGAGGGAGATGAGGCTAAGGCCTTACATAAGAAGATTACAAGTGATCTCGACAGGTATGACTCATCGAGGTATGTTTTGAGATTTGTTCATAATTAAGTTTATGGTATGCTTGTCTTCATATTATCACGGTTAGTACAATCTTGATTTTAGACTTGTCATATCACCTTAATAAAATTATGAATGCATGATAGAAGTCATTCATTTATTAGGAGTATGAAACTTATGTTTGTACTAACACATTGTGATGTTGTATGAGTTTTATGTTGTCTACTAACATGAAAGGTACACCAAGAAGACAAATCATGTTCTAGTTCAAGAACATATGATCACGAGGACAAAGATTCATCCATTGCCATGGATCTCATAGAAGATCCATTCTCGAGGTATGTATAACTTAGTTTTATAATGGTTAACTTATGAGACATGCAGGTTACTAGCACAAGTCACTAAAGAGAACCAGAAGACATTATGCGGGTATGTTAGACATAAATAGCTAGCATGCTAATCCAGGTATGTTTTTCCTATATCAAGCTAAAATCCTACCTTGTGTTAGGATCTTATACTGTTGTTGATAATAATTATTCATGAAGTCATAGGTTTGAATAATCATGGTTGGATGTATATTATTATAATTGATGATATGACTAACCAGAAGAATCATGAAAGTATAGGCTTGAATAATCACAGGTTTTATGCATTTTATATCTTATCTTGATTGATGATTCAACTAACCTGAAGAGTCATAGGCTTGAGTAATTACAGGTTTAGACATGTTATGTTTCTTATGATTTGACTAACCATAAGAATCCTTGAATGCTCATGCTTATTATTTCTGTTTGAAATGATCATGACTATACATGCTTGAGATTATTGTGTTTTAATAGTATACTAATGAATGTATGATTTTATATGAGATCACAAGGATAACACATTCATGATACTAATAAGCATGCATAGGGACCAAGGATGAATATGAGTTCAAGAACAGGTAATTCAGGAAGCAAAGATCAAGAGGGAGCACACTCCAGTTGCTCCTACCAGAAAGCAAAGGAGCACACTCTAGTTGTTCCTGCAAGAAAGCAAAGGAGCACACTTCAGTAGTTTCTGCAAGGATGCAGATATTCAGAGGGAGTTGATCATCTCTCTACATTTCACAACAAAAAGGTGTAGAAGAAGCTACCTCAGATTAGGACTCCAGCAGCTCCTGCAAGGAAGCAAAGACTCAGAGGGAGTCCACCCAACGAACAAACAAAGATAAGTATTTGAATTGTCATTTCTTAAATAATACTGTTCAATAATGTATATACTGATGTTCCTAGAATTAGGTTGTGTATTATGCATATTAGAATAATTGCATTGATGAACAATATACTACTAATATGCATGGGTAAGTAGCCTATGGCACTGTACAACATTCCATTGCTACTTATCTAGAATGAAACCTCTTTGCTGACATGTTGGGAGTTGTGCACACTCTTAACAATGTTCTGGTAGAGATTGGAAGGCATCTAGAAAGTTACGGGATATGGATAAATGTTGTATTGAAGCATTGGCTAAGATAATTGCATGACTGTATGGCATATTTCTTTATGTGTAAGAATTTGTTCTGAAAACTATAAGATGTTTTCTAATCATGCAATTTAACTTGTTGTGTAGGAAAGATCATATGCCATCTCCTACAAAAGGACTACAACATTTGTTCCAGCAAGAAAGATATGATCATGAAGAAGATGTTTGGGATGCAGTCCCAAGACCTGACAGGGAGTCATATGTATGCAGATTGAAGAAAGCCTTGTATGGCTTGAAGCAAGCTCCTAGAACTTGGTATGGTGAAGATAGATTGATTGCCGACACGCAGCGGAAGCTTACTACCGAGTTCGAGATGAAGAACTTGGGGATGATGCACTATTTGTTTTTGGCATGGAGGTGTGGCAAAGTGCAGATAGAATCTTCCTTGGACAAGGGAAGTATGCAGTAGAGATCCCAAAGAGGTTCGGGATGATGGATTGCAAGGCCATGGCCACACCTATGGCATCGAATCTGAAGCTTCTATGTGATGCTTCATCTGAGTCAGTTGATGTCTCTATGTATCGTCAGATGATTGGGTCCTTGATGTACCTGACGAACACGAGACCAGACATTTGCTTTGCTGTGAACACATTGAGCCAGTTCCTGACGGATCCGAGAAGTGTTCACCTGGTTACTGTAAAGCATGTTCTGAGGTACCTGAAGGGTACAGTGGATTATGGGCTCAGGTATGAGGCGAATCAAAAGTTTAACCTGGAAGGTTATGTTGATTCAGATTGGGCTGGCAGTGCTGTAGACAGGAAGAGCACATCTGGGTGCTGCTTCAGTATGGGATCAGGTGTGATCTCTTGGTTTAGCAGGAAGCAGTCCTGCGTAGCACTGAGTACAGCTGAGGCAGAGTATGTTGCAGCCTGTTCAGCTAGTTGTGAGGCAGTATGGCTACGGAAGCTACTGTCTGAGTTATTTGATCTCCCGTTGGAGGCTACTGGTATCTTCTGTGATAACCAGAGTTGTGTGAAGCTGTCCGAGAACCCAGTGTTTCATGACAGGTCGAAACACATAGAGATCAAATATCACTATATCAGGGATATGGTGCAGAGAGGAGCTGTGAAGCTCCTGTATGTTGCGACGGACGAGCAGATTGCAGATGTGCTGATGAAGCCACTAGCCAGGGTGAAGTTCGAGTACTTCAGA
This sequence comes from Larix kaempferi, assembly GCA_027924585.1. Lineage (NCBI taxonomy): Eukaryota > Viridiplantae > Streptophyta > Pinopsida > Pinales > Pinaceae > Larix > Larix kaempferi. The sequence goes on along the minus strand of BSBM01001166.1, from coordinate 5,305,559 downwards.
GAGAGGCTTGGTGTGCTTCAGATCAAGGATACTTCGAGGAAGAAGTGATGGACACATTTGCTGAAGCCATTCCAAGCATGTTGGAAGGAGGATCCTTCACATGGATGTGGATTTAAGCGCTGGATGATGAGCATCAGGATGATGTTCTGGTTTCTGCTTGGATATGATCAGTTGGATCATTTTATGTATGTATGTATGCATCATGTTGGATGCTTGGACCATGTATCTGTATATGTATCAGGTGGATACATTGTATGATCAGGTGGATCATGTATGGTGATATGTATCATGTATTTGTATTTGTATCAGATGGATACATTGATGATCAGGAGGATCATGTATGATGATATGTATCAGGTAGATACTTGGTATGCATCAGGTAGATGCATTGATGATCAGGAGGATCATGTATGATGATATGTATCATGTATTTGTATCAGGTGGATACATTGATGATCAGGAGGATCATGTATGATACTTGGTATGCATCAGGTAGATGCATTGATGATCAGGAGGATCATGTATGATGATATGTATCATGTATTTGTATCAGGTGGATACATTGATGATCAGGAGGATCATGTATGATACTTGGTATGCATCAGGTAGATGCATTGATGATCAGGTGGATCATGCAGCAGGATGTTGCAGTGATGATCAGGATGATCATAGATGACGAGCTTCAGGATGTTGCTCCAGATGACATGCAGCAGGACGTTGCAGTGATGATGATCAGGATGATCATGGATACATCAGGATGATGTATGGTGAGTATCAGGTTGATACTCTATGGCCGTGGATCAAGTTGTGCAGATGAGCATGTAATTCGTTGCCCTGGGAGATTTGCAGATGGTCTTTCGAGGTTTTGCCTATGGCATGTAATTCGGTGCCCTGGGACATCTGGCAAATGCTCTTTCGAGGTTTTGCTCTGGGAGGACATGTAATTCGTTGCCCTGGGAGATCTGCAGATAGTCTTTCGAGGTTTTGCCTATGGCATATAATAGCGCCCTGGGATATCTGGCAGATGCTCTTGCGAGGTTTTGTCCTATGGCATGTAATTCGTTTCCCTGGGAGATCCGATAGGTTGGGCTGTGTGCCCGTAATCAGTCCTGGGATGCTCTTGCGAGGTTTTGCCATGACCACATGTAATTCGTTGCCCTGGGAGATTTCAGGTCGGAGTTGTGTACCCGTAACATCCTGAGATGCTCTTGCGAGGTTTTGTGGTGGACCACATGTAATTTGTGCCCTGGGAGATTTCAGGTCGGAGTTGTGTACCCGTAACATCCTGAGATGCTCTTGCGAGGTTTTGTGGTGGGGTCACATGTAATAGCGCCCTGGGAGATCCTACAGGTCGGAGTTGTGTACCCGTAACATCCTGGGATGCTCTTTCGAGGTTTTGTGACGCACGTAATAAGTCCTGAGGATTCCACAGTATGGCCAGTGATGATGAAGACCTGCAGGTGGTGGGCCTACATCCAGTATGAAAAAGGACTGGCTCTGTAGAACTTCCTATGACGAGTAGATTCAGAGATTGATTGAGATAGCAGCAGCAGTGACGATGATGATGATGACTCGATGACGATTATCCAGTGACGATGATCCAGAGAAGATGACTTGTGCTAGAAGAACTGTGCTGAGAAATACCTTCCTAGTTAAGAGGGAGTGTTGATGTATATGTAACTTCGGAATGTATTTCACATATATGTATATTGTATTCCTATAGAGATGGTATTATTCCTCTATAAGGAAGTGTCGTCATTTATATTGTAAATGTCGTAACTTATACTTGATGGGTTATTAGACCACCTTGTTGGGGTCGGCCCTGTATAAGTCATGTGGGTCAAAGGGTTATTAGACCACCCTATTGGGGGTCGGCCATGTGGGTCAAAGGGTTATTAGACCACCCTATTGGGGGTCGGCCCACTCAGCATTATGTTATGTGGTTAAGTTAGAGCCGACATGAGTTAGGTAAAAAGGCAAGTCAAGTCAAGTATAAATAGAGTGCGGGAGGCACTCTATTTACTCACTCACTTCTCACACATGCTCTCAAGGAGGAGAGGCGCACTTATGGAGGAGGAGGATTGCTGCTAGGTTATGGCTATCTCTATTGGTTGGTTGTATCATTGCTCTATCTATCTCTGAGGAAGTTATTGGGGTTTTTCACCTTTATGGTTTTCCCCAAGTAAATCTTTGTGTCTCTTGTGTGCTTGCATTATTGTCTCCATGATTGATATGCTGTAGATATGCTGTACATGTTGTTCTCTCAGTTAAGATCCTAGATCATATTGAAGTAAATTCTGAAAATTTAACACTAAGTGTGTCTTAGGGGATTTAAATGTCACCCAAAGTGCAACATCATAGATGGCCAGAGGGTAATAGTCATATTTAATGCCACCTCCCTCTTGTTGATGTCTTTCTCATATTTAGTCATTGCAGAATACATAGATGGATTAAGTATCTTCATGCCATAAAATTGATTTAGAACTGTGGCATAAAGGAGTGACTTCCAAATATGTGCAAGTCCTTACAATAGCTTCTCTCCTTTCCATGTTTCCTTAGGACGATAGATGGTAATTATAATATCAAATATCATATACCTGACCATCAAAGATTTATAAATAATTACCGTTTTATCCATCTTCTGGATCTATTGTTTGATGAGAGGTATCAAATTTGTCAAGATATCAATTTTAATATGTTTGCCCCTACTTTATGCAAGTAAATAATCTTGAAACCCACTTGGTGAAAGTAAATAATATTGAAGTGGTTATGAGACCTAGCATTCTATCTATGATTTCAAGATTTTTTAGCCAATGGAAGGGCTTGATATGAACCAACTTTTGAAGTTTGTAATGAAATCCATTAAAAACCCATATTCATTATTCTAATAAAAAATATTTAAATGTCAATTTAGTAATATGCAACTTGTTTGTAAATTATTTTCACCTTTTTTATAAATTTGATTAGTCAATTGGAATTCAAGGGCTCTCGCTTCAATTGAAATTAACTCTATTTGATTTGAGTTTACTTAGTCACATTAACCAATAGACAAGGCCTTAGGTATCTACATTCTTGTTTCTATAGCTTCCATCTTATAGCAATAGCTATTTGCAACGTCGGGGACATTGCCACCTCATGGCTCTCGTTTATATTAGTGTGCACATTATGGAATTATGGCATTCCAATTTAATATTGCAAGTTATGTGTGAGCTTGATAGTATCCTAGGGACAATTTGAAATTTAAAAAATGATTATTTTAGCATCCTTTACTCAAATTTAACATTGTCATATTTCAAGTTTAACAAATTTGTATTAAGATAATGTGACATTGTGGCGACTATGATATCACAGTGACAAACTCTAATTTAACAAATCCTTATTTAAAATTATAAAACACGAGTAATCATAGAAGTTTAAATTTTAAAATTAAGAATCCGACTTTGAAACTTAACATCTTTATTAGTAATTTAAAACTAAACATCCTTAATCAAATTGAACATACTTATTTCAAACATAACATCATTCCTCAAATCTAACATCATTCCTTCAAATTGTACCAAATTGATATACACCAACCGTTTGAGAAATATTTATATGCTACATCCATAACATATGAAAGAGCAATTTACATCAACACCATTGCTTTGACAAATATGTTCAAGTTGGAAGAGTGATGCCCTCATCCTAGTGTATACACCTACGAGTTGGGTATATTACTAGAATATACACTAGTGTATCATGGTTTCAAATGACAAAGTTGTATTTTGTATATTACTATCTTATCCTTGAAATATTATCTCAAAGTATATGCCTAGAATGAATACACTAGTGTATACATGCCTCAAATGAATACTACAATATACACTAGTGTATATGCCTAGTGACGAGACTATACACTAGTGTAGAATATACACTAGCATATATGCACTGCAATATACACTAGTGTAGAATATACACTAGCATATATGCACTACAATATACACTAGTGTATATGCCTAGTTGCAATACAGTATATACACTAGTGTAAACCTATGATCTAGGTATATTCCTAGAATATACATTAGTGTATCCTGGTTTAAAATGACAAAGTTGTATTTTGTATATTACTATCGTATCCTTGAAATATTATCTCAAAATATATGCCTAGAATGAATACACTAGTGTATTCTCGAATGAATACTATAATATACACTAGTATATATGCCTACTGACGAGAATATACACTAATGTATACACCTACAATCTGGGTATATTCCTAGAATATACACTAGTGTATCCTAGTTTAACCAATTGTAAATGACAAAGCTGTATTTTGTATATTATTATCGCAATATGTTATATTAAAAGTGCTTAATGGTTATCTTGTTAGCTCATGATTCATAGCTTCATATAATTTTAATGGGCATTTGAAAAATATCAATTAGAACGTTCTTTATGATGTCCTAAATTTAAAATGACAAAAGTATAACGTATTATATTGAAACCAACCTATAACGTGTGGATCATTTGGAAGATATTGAACTATTAAGGAACTTAACAATAATAATTAAGTAGAAGAAAGGTACTTGAATTATTTATGTTATTTTACTATGTTCGAATAGTACTATCATCTATGTGTTATGTTGTTTTTTATCACTTTAATATTATGTCATTTTATTTTGCTTTATGCTAGCTTTAGTAATGTAAATGGATCACTTTAATATTATGTTGAATCCAATTTTGAAATTTAGCATCCTTATTAGGAATTTAAATTTAAACATCCTTAATCAAATTAAACATGCTTATTTCAAATATAAAATCATTACTCAAATTTAATATCCTTACTTCAAATTGTACAAAAATTGATCTACATCAACAGTTTGAGAAATAATTATATGCTACATGTGAGGCACTTGCAACAATTAATTAACAAGAATGCGCGAAATAGCAGAAATGACAGAACTCAGAATCACTTTTGTATTGATCACGGGCCACTTCGAGGGGGCAACCTCCTTTGAGCAAGCTCAATACAAATAACTTCACGGTGGCTTCATAGGTCTCAACACACACTTATATACTAATTCTAGGCGCCAATACTATGGGTCGAAACCATGGGCCGTTACAAACTATGGATCAACAATACTACGGGCGACTTACAAAGCATATGCGCCAACAACAATAACACAAACTATTGATCAACAAATACTACGGGACGACTTACAAAGCATATGCGTCCAATAACAACATACTAACAAAGTAAAGACATGGGTTCCTAACATCCCCTCCCCCTTGAAAAAAAAGCTTTGTCCTCAAAGCTTTAGATGTGGAAATTGTTGTTGAATCTGAAGGAGTGGTTCCCATGTAGCATCCTCTGGTTGCATGCCGTGCCACTGAATTAAGACTTCTGTGATAGAGCGAGAGCGAAGCTGACGCGTGCGCCGATTGAGGATGGCCTCTGGCTCCAAAAGGATGGATCCTTCATTATCCAGTTCGGGTAAAATCGTTTGGCTGCTGATGTTGGTGCCAAGAACTTTCTTCAGACAAGAGACATGAAAGACTGGATGAATGCGGGAAGAAGGAGGAAGTTCCAATTTATAAGCGACGGACCCAATCTTCTGAAGAATCCGATATGGCCCATAGAACTTTGGAGCGAGCTTATGACGTCCTTTGAGTTTCAAGGAGGATTGTTTGTACGGCTGGAGACGAAGAAAAACCATATCGCCGACTTGAAAGGTGCGCTCTGAACGGTGCTGATCAGCTTGTTGCTTCATGCGATTCCTTGCCATGTGAAGATTGTCCCGCAAAATGCGAAGAATCTGATCTCGGTTGTGAAGGACCCTGTCAACTTCCTGAACTGGTGAACTGGTGGGGGTGTATGGAAGAAGAGCTGGAGGTGCCTGACCATAGACTGCTTCATATGGGGTCATTTTGGAGGCAGTGTGGTAAGAGGTATTGTACCACCATTCAGCGAGAGGAAGCCACTTTGCCCACTGATGTTGTTGTTCCGAGGTGAAGCAACGAAGATAAGTTTCCAAGCATTTATTAACAATTTCAGTCTGACCATCTGTTTGTGGGTGATACCCTGAACTCATCTTCAGTTTGGTGCCAGTGTGACGAAATAGTTCTGTCCAAAAATGACTAGTGAAAGTCGCATCACGATCCGAGACAATGGAAGAAGGGATGCCATGAAGACGAAAGATCTGGTCCATAAAAATTTGAGCGACGGAGGAGGCTGTATAGGGATGGCTGAGAGCACAAAAATGACTATATTTGGAGAGACGATCAACCACAACGAGAATCACTGTCTTTCCGCCAGATTTAGGGAGCCCTTCGATGAAATCCATAGAAATATCTGTCCAAATCCGTGTAGGTATGGGCAAGGGTTCAAGCAATCCTGGAAGGAGTGTTGTTTCACCCTTATTGCGCTGGCAGGTATCACATTCGGCCACCATCTGTTGAATTGTTCTTTTCATGCCCTGCCAAAAGAAGTTACGCCGTGCTCGTTCATATGTTTTGAGGAACCCGGAGTGCCCGGCTGATGGAGAAGCATGGAGTTCATAGAAGACAGCCTGTTGAAGATCTGTGCTCTGGGGGAGCACCAGACGACCCTTGTATCGCAGAGAAGCACCATCCCAAGAGTAATGTGGGACCGCAGAAGGATTGTTGGTCAAGCGCTGGATGATCTGAGATAAGGAAGAGTCATTGACATAACCCTGTTGAACAGATTGCAACCAATTTGGAACCGGCATAGAGATAGCTGAAAGAGAACCTTGGGTATCAAATGTACGAGAAAGAGCATCTGCCACAATATTGTCTTTACCCTTCTTGTAAGTGATCTCATAGTCATAACCCATGAGTTTGCTAACCCATTTCTGTTGTGCCGGGGAGGAGACACGCTGGTCCAAGAAATATTTCAAACTCTGGTGATCAGTCTTGATGCAGAAATGATTCCCTAATAGGTATGGACGCCACTTCTGTACTGCATGCAAAATAGCCATCATTTCCTTCTCATAGGTAGAGGCAGCTAAATTCTTACCGGACAGGGCTTTGCTGGTGAATGCAATGGGGTGTTCATCTTGAAGGAGAACAGCACCAAGTCCATTGCCGCAAGCATCACTCTCAATCGTGAAGGGCTTGGAAAAATCGGGCATAGCTAGCACAGGTGTAGTACACATAGCTTGTTTTAGTTTGTCAAATGCACACTGAGCAGCAGGTGTCCATGTAAAAGCATCTTTTTTCAATAGGGCAGTTAATGGAGCTGCAATCTTCCCATAATCCTTGACAAACTTGCGGTAGTAGCCAGTCAACCCCAAAAAACCACGAAGGCTCTTGAGTGTCTGAGGATGTGGCCAATTGTTCATGGCATCGATTTTGGCAGGATCCACGCGAACCCCTTGTGCTGATATAATGTGCCCGAGATACTCAACTTCCTTTTGTCCAAAAACACATTTAGACTTCTTGGCATGGAGATGATGGTCAGAGAAAAGTTGCATGACAAGATCCAGATGCTGGAGATGTTCATCCCATGTTTTACTGTAGATGAGGATATCATCAAAGAATACCAGAATGAATTTCCGCAAGTAGGGTCGAAATATTTTATTCATTAAGGCCTGGAATGTGGAAGGAGCATTAGTGAGGCCAAAGGGCATGACCAAAAACTCATAATGGCCATCATGTGTGCGGAAAGCTGTTTTAGGAATATCCTCCTCATGAACTCGAATTTGATGATACCCAGAACGAAGATCCAACTTGGAGAAAAAGTGAGCCCCATGAAGCTCATCAAGAAGCTCATCAACGACAGGAATTGGAAACTTATCCTTGATGGTGAGGTGATTAAGTGCTCGAAAGTCAATGCAGAGGCGCCATGACCCATCTTTTTTGCGGACAAGAATAACTGGAGAAGAAAAGGAACTAGTGCTTGGGCGAATAATACCTTGCTTCAATAAGTCCCGCACGAGCATTTCAATCTCTGTTTTTTGGTGAAATGGGTAGCGATAGGGCCTGATGTTGGGAGGAACGCTGCCAGGAAGGAGCTGAATACGATGGTCTTCTGGCCTGGAAGGTGGTAATCCCACTGGTTCAGCAAAGACACCTGTATATCGATTCAGAATTTGTTGTAGATCCAAAGGAGTAGTGGAGACCGCGGATGGTTGCATCTGGATGGAACTGATCTGAGCGATGACACCATGTGAACTCTTCTTGAGGAGTTTCTCCATGCGATGTGAACTGATGATGCTGAGAGAACCTGGTTGTAATCCTGTCAATGTGTGTTTGTGTCCATTGAGGGAAAACTGCATCCAAAGTTCGGCAAAATCCCATAAGATAGGGCCGAGTGTGCGTAGCCATTGAGCGCCCAAAACCACATCACATCCGCCTAATGGCAAGGCAAACATGTCAGACCGCAGGATATAATCTCCCATAGAGATACGCACATTTCGACACTTCCCTTTGCAAGGTAAGGTGCCCCCATTGGCAATCATGACTTCAAAGTTGGAGCAAGGATGGATAAAACAATCAGCTTGTTTGGCGATCCGAGGGTCGATGAAATTATGAGTGCTACCAGAATCAATGAGGATTGTAAGAGGAAGCTTCTTGAAGTAACCCCTGACCCGCATTGTTTGGGGGGTGGTGATTCCAGCTAAAGCATGGAGAGATATCTCTGGCTGGTCATCCTGAGACGGAGGGTCAATAGGCGGTTCCTGAATGTCGACCGGAGCATCCAGTGTTTCTGGATCTTCGTCACCCATTTCAGAGGCAGGCGGAGACTCCACATCCAGGAGATATAGTTTTTGCTGAACACATCGATGTCCCCGAGTGAATTTCTCATCACAATTATAACAAAGACCCTTTTCTCTGCGTGCTTGCATCTCTGTTTCTGACAAACGCTTGATAGGAGTCGGTCGAGGAGCCTGCGGTATAGGAGGTCGCTGAGACCCCATATTTCTGAAGGGAACAAAAGTGGGCTTGGAGCGTTGTTGGGCTGCAATCTTGTCTTCTGCCAATTTAGCCAACCCGAGTGCTTCCATCATTGTGTTGGGGCAGAACATTTTGACCTCGGAGCGGATGGCATCCTTTAGACCACTGATAAAACAACTCCGGTAAAATTCATCAGACAATCCTTCGGTGTGGTTGGCTAGATTCTCAAATTCAGTTTGATACTCTCTCACAGTGCCGGTCTGGCGAAGTTTAGTGAGGGCTCCTGTGAAGTCATCAAAAGCACTAGGACCAAATCGTTGCAGAAGGAGCTGGCAAAAGTTTGGCCAGTTGGGCTCTGGATGAGCCTTGATGTACCAACGGTACCACTGAAGAGCTTCCTGTTCCAAATGAAAGGATGCCAACGGAACTTTGTTGACATCAAACGTATTATGCAGACTGAAATATTGTTCTGCACGATAGATCCACCCAGTTGGATCGGTACCATTGAAGTGAGGAAAATCAAGCTTCGGACCACGGAAATTGCTGGAAGAAGAGAACCCAGTGTCTACTGAAGACTCGGACTGCCGTTTGTTGTTCATAGCTGAATGCTCAAGATGGAGACCAAGAAATTTTTCATCCAGATCCTGGAGTTTGGCTTGGATGGCTGCAAGGGCTTCCTCCATGGTTTTTGCTCCTGCACGGGTGACAACCATAACCAGGGATTTTTTTTTTTTTTTTTTTTTTGATTGGGTAGGAAAACAAAAACAGGAACTACTTCAGTAAAGGAAAATTTGGATTTGGGAAAAAATCAGAAGGGTAATTGGGGTTTGACTCGTTTTTTGGACACTGTTGGATAGACAGGGAAGTAAAAATGAGGATTTCAGCAGCGGGGTGAAGGGATGGGAAAAATTGGCAGAAGGGAACAAAGAAGCAGAATTCAGAAAGGAACTCTGTGGTAAAAATTGAAGGTGATTGGGTGAAATCTGAGGAAGTTATGGCAAACCCTAAAAATAGACAAATGTGGGATTTCCGGCTGTAGGAAGGGGAACTGAGGATAGGGTCCTCAGGGATGAAATATGCAGAATGGAATGACAGGGGTTCCCTGAAAATTTCAAGGGAAACAGAGGTAAAACAAGGGAGATATGGAGATATGAAAATTTCAAGGTTTTTTTTTTTTTTTTTTTTTTTTTTTTTTTTTTTTTTTTTTTTTTTTTTTTTTTTTTTTTTTTTTTTTTTTTTTCAGACTGGAGCGGCTACGGCTCGGTTTTTTTTTTTTTTTTTTTTTTATTTATTTTTTTTTTACAGACTGGAGCGGCTACGGCTCAGAAGGAATCTGGAACAACGCCGACCTGCTGGATCTGGAACGGCTTGCAAAATGAGTCTGAAACGGTGCAGCAGTGATCGACAATAGTTCAACTGAAAGTAGATATGGACCCCAGGTATGTGCGGCTTCCTAACAGTTCAGGGTTTTCACTCGGCCACCAATGCTGTCTGACGGCTTGCGTATTGGGGCAGTACCCCTCACTCCACGGCTCAGGTAAAACTGATAACCGCTTTGCCACAAACGACAGCTCTTGGTTTACCTCACGGGTGGGAACTAGTCAATCAGGTAGGGGTCGTTGCCCTTTTCGCCGGCAGGTCCTCTCAATGGGCCAGCTACTTCGGGGTTCCTGTGGTACTCCTCACAATGAGTTTTAGGGCTTATGCCCAAGTACTTCCCACAGTTAAGCGGATAGGGATTATTCCCAAATCCGAACCTGCAACAGATGCGAAAAAAAATTTTGGCAGAAATTTCACCCAGCGAGCCCAAGAAAGTGCTCTGATACCAGATGTGAGGCACCTGCAACAATTAATTAACAAGAATGCGCGAAATAGCAGAAATGACAGAACTCAGAATCACTTTTGTATTGATCACGGGCCACTTCGAGGGGGCAACCTCCTTTGAGCAAGCTCAATACAAATAACTTCACGGTGGCTTCATAGGTCTCAACACACACTTATATACTAATTCTAGGCGCCAATACTATGGGTCGAAACCATGGGCCGTTACAAACTATGGATCAACAATACTACGGGCGACTTACAAAGCATATGCGCCAACAACAATAACACAAACTATTGATCAACAAATACTACGGGACGACTTACAAAGCATATGCGTCCAATAACAACATACTAACAAAGTAAAGACATGGGTTCCTAACACTACATCTATGACATATGCAAGACCAATTTACATCAACACCATGGATTTGAAAAATATGTTCAATTTGGGAGAGTGATCTCTCATCCATAACTGTAAAGAAAAAAAACTATTTTTTCTTTTAGTATATATACGAAAGTTTATTGTTACCACAAATAAGTAGTAAAAATGATTAATACAATTTATGTTTCAATAAATCATGCTCGCTTCATAACCTATACAAAATAATCATAGATTTGCAATTCCTGCGACTTTCATGGATACAAAAATACACATACCCACATATAATTAGAGAGGTTGACTTGAATCATTTGGAACAATTGTTAAAAACATTATAAAATACAACATCAACCACTTTTAAACTTTATAATGCTGAAGATGTGAACCTAACACATTTAATGATGTTTAACCTATTCACACGAAAATTAGTATGATAGTTAAACCTATTATTTTGAATAGAAATAAAAAATTTCAAAGTAAATAGAAAATAGAAATTTCAAAGTGGTTATTTCATATTTATAATATAGTTTCTTACAAATAGCTCTCTAGCTCTCTCAATGGACACATAAACACAATGAATATTTTAAATACCAAATAAAATGACATTTCTTTCATAACATAAATACATACATGACTTTGAAAACTCATGTGGGAATCAATATTAGTTCAAAAATTGGTAGATAAATAGTTGGAATAAGTAGCAAAGGAATAGTTTGTACTAAAATGAATAAGTAAATAAAAAATAAAATAGAGTTTATTCTTTCAAAATATCCCACATAAATATGATGAACATCAATCATCAACCCATTTTATTGAACATATAATGTTTTTTTATTATATACATTTCCCTCACGAGCTTCACACTCGTATTATAATTTTGGCCCTACTGCATGGAGAGGAGACAAAAAAACATCAAATTTGAAATCCCCATGTACTAAATCATCAGTTAATAAAAAAAATGCCATCACAATATGAAAAGAACTTACACTACTACACTATGTAATACATTTAGTAACCATCAATATATTGCTAAAATAAATAATTTTTAGGACATAATGCAGCCTTGCCAAATTTCAAGAAGAAGTTGATTAAGAGGTGTATGATTTCCGATGCCATAGTATGTTTACACTTAAACATAATTGATTGAAAAATTGTGTTGAACATATAAAATATTTTAAATCTATTCATCTTTTGTCAAATACTTTCACCTTTGAAAAAATAATGTCATATGTTCAAGTCCAGAATTAATGCCATTGTTGGACCTGTCTTTGATATGGTTGGTACCAAAAAATTAGTTGCACTATCTAAGTTTGACAATTGTCTATGTTGCAGTAGATTGAATGTATCATTCACTTCTACATATAATGATTCTATATCAACCAAAATTTAGCTACCCGTGACGATATTATCATGCAATAATCGAGGTCAACAACTCTAAATAGATTGAGAGGTGGATCCCTCAACTGTAACAATAATTACCAAAATAACTAGATTGTGGAATTAATCCATTGAATCAATCAAATCTACCTTAGTTATTGTAAATTATTAACAAATATTATCAAATTGATATACCTCTATTGTATGGAGTCCAATGTTGCACTAAATCTGACCTATGTTCCACATTTCCTTGTTGTCTAGAAGAAATATTCATTTTCTCATTTATGGTTTGCTTTTCTGTATGCAACAATTTGAATGTTCTTGACCAATAGCCTCCTTTGTAGTAAAAAAAACCAAGAAATTCTTCTCACTATGATCATAAGTCCATTTAAGAAAAAAATGTGCTTGAAATTCATTACAATACCTATATAAGTCTCATTACTATGTTGTAGTGGGTTGAATGTATCATTCACTACTAATTCTGCTATTGAATTATCAACCAACAATGAGGTTTCTTCTACAGCACTATCATGAAATAATCAAAGTCGACAAGTTTGAATAGATTGAGAATTGGATCCCTCAATTGCAACGATAATCACCAAAATAATTAGATTATGGCATTGGGTTCAATCATATACCTTTTCAACCATATCAAAATAAATATCAGTATGACTTGCTCCGAAATCAATTAGAATGTCAGCAGGTTGATTGATAATCTTACCTTTGACCTTGGTCATGTTGTTGGAAATTGGTTTGTTGACTGTCCAAAACTAAATAAATTCTTGGAGTATTCTTGGCTACATCCTCCACTATACTAAATTTCTGAATATTGTGCATTGTCCTCATTATATCTCTGGAATTTGAGGACACTTCTTGTAGTACATGTGATTTCCTTCACATCCCCAACATTTAACAAGTTGCCCTACTCCAGGAAGTCCTTTGGAACCCATCCTAAGAGAAATCCATATATTTAAGTGGTTGTTGATTCTTGAAGAAAGTTAGATTGGACCCTTTCTTTCTCTACTCCTCTTTATTTCTCTTCTTATCTTTCCAAGACTTCTAAACATTTGATCTTTCCTTTTTCTAATCATATAAGTGCTTGGCCTTCTTGATTTCCTCTACAAGAGTCTTGGGCTTGTCATAGTGAGTTTTGTCTTTGAAAAAAGAAGGTAATCCACTCAAGAACCTTTGTATTTTTACCTTATCTTCCTTAATGAACCCCGCATACCTCAGAAACTCCAAAAAAAATCTCTCATATTCTTCCATGCTCATAAATCCCAATCTGATCTCGAAGAACTCTTCCATTTTCATTTTAAATTAATACTCAAATAAGTACTTCTCCTTACAGTAATTTTTGAATTGCATCCAAGAAACTCTCCTTTCAATGATATGCTTTACTTCCTCTAAATAATCCCACTACATGGAATATTTCCCTTACAGGTTATAAATGGAAATTATGGCCTCCATATTTGAATAATAATTATGCAATTGAATATATAACCACTCCTCGCCAATAACCAGGTTTCACCATCTTCTCCCTTCTTTATGATCCGATCATGCCACTGTATAATCTGGATCATTATCTTTCTAGTGAGTATTTATGGGTCTCATTTTGACTTCTGAGTTAGAATTTATGGCGTACCTTGTAGTGTACCCAACCACTCGATAGCACTCTTGGATTGACATGATAAAACATGACATCACTATGGTGGAATTCCAACTTTGATGCCTTTCTGCAACATTCTCAATCACCTTCATAACCCTTCAAGGTCACATGGCACACTACTAAAACACAAATTCCTTGGTCCGCAACCCCTATTGATTCCTTTACTTTTATTGAGACTCTAATTCACGTTCACCTTGAACCATCCACTCTGATTGAGTATTGGACTTGGCCCTTCGATATTTTTTGTGAACACTCTTGAACTTACCTCTGATACTCCATCATATTATCCCCCTATACACTATCATACCTTCCTTTGATGCTCTATACGAACTTCCTCTAATCCTCTATCATACTTTCCTCTAATGCTCCATTGAACCTTCCTCTTATGCTCCATCGAAAACTCCTCTGATGCTCTACCATACCTTCCTCTAATGCCCGATCGGACCCTCCTCTGATGCTCCATCAAAACTTCCTCCAATGTTCTATCAGACCTTCCTCTAATGCTCGATTGAACCTTCATATGATGATCCATTAGAACGTTCCTCGATACTCCATCGAACCTTCCGTCAATTCTCTATCGGACCTTCCTCTGATGCTCCATCAGAACTTCCTCTGATACTCCATTGGAACTGTCCTATGTTATTCTCTTGGACTATCCTCTAATACACACTCACACTTCCCTCCGATACATTATTGAACTCTTCTTCTGAATTCCTTTGGATTTACCTCCTAGAATCCCCAACAACAACTCCGATGGCTTACCTCTGATATAACTGTCGGCTTCCTCATATTAGAAAATTTGTCATACGGTTTCAACCCTTTCACACAAATTTTATATTAGCTCAATTCCGATAAGCTATCCATGCATGACCTTCTGACATAGCCATGGCACTCCATATTTCCACGTGGAATTTATGGGCCCCACACAAAATTTCAAAATTCTCAAAAAGTTATAAGCTGTCCAAATTTTCCCAAGATTTCAAACAGATGCCTATCATGCGGAAATTCACTATTGTCATGTCGCCGCGATGGAAAATTTCCCGTTCATTGACAATCCCATCACTTCTTCCACTAAACCAACTATGCGTCGATGGCACTAGCTCAGTTTCCCTTCAGCCCATGCAGGCCCGTTGTTGTAAACCTTCACTTCGATACAAATTTGTGACGTACTCGACCACCTATGCAACAATTATGAGGTGATGGGGCGCCCAATATTTTGCCCCTGATGGAAATATGCAATATATCCTTTCTGGAACTAGCAACGTTACTATTGCTAACTGAAACCAAACTATGAACTTTAAATTGCCATGTAATTCTGCCCTTTATCTTTAAACCGAACTCTACTAAATTATGACAGTAACATATGCTCATATAGGGATTTGAAACCCCAAAATGTCCTTATCCACGCAGGGATAAACAATACAATTAAAACCACAATTCAAATGGATAATTACTTTGAGATAATTTACAATAGAATTACATTACAATATCACCTTATACAATGGAATACATCATGACTACACAATGGAATACAATGTAATTTCACCATATTACTTATAGGCATGGTCAACCAAATCCATATCAATTTTCCATACAATTACACAGCGGAATCACTCATACTAGTTATACCTGGATGCAACAGATATTTCCAAGTAGTCATACATTTGTGCATTACCATAAATTGAGAAATAGAAAAATTCATGAACAACATATAATCATGACATCGTAATTCAAAACAAATCATAAACAATAACATGTTACTTATCTTAATATGAAATCCCAATGGGTTGCATGACTTGGACGTTCCTCCTAGCCATGGGCTCTTTGTTGTACTTAATAATTCTACAAAAAATGCCACCCACGAGCTGGGGATATAAATCCACAAGGGAGGTGTTCTTATATGGATTCTCCAAGCCTCTCACTCTGCCCAATCACTCAAAAACTATACACAATATCAACTCTTTTCCTAGGCAATAACAGGCTTCAAAAGAAGTCTTCTTTGCCCAATCCCACATGCAACCTACTGGTTTGAAAATCCCATCCACATTTGTCCCAATCCTTAGCACTCATTCCTCATCAACCTTTACAACAAATGGAACAACACCCTTTTATGAGCTAACATTCCCCCATGTGCTCTTTAGTTCCCTTCTAGTGATCCAATACAAGTAGGCTAGGAAGTCTCAATACCAGGACTCCAAGGAACACATCATGAAGGCTAGATTTCTCCAATAAGGGATTATTAACCCATTACACCAGTTCCAAGGTGATTTAGCATGTCTAAGGAATCCATAACAACTCCACAATAAGAATAGGGATTTTCCTTCCTAATTCAATAAAATTGTATCATGAAGATACTCGCTCTACCTCTTATGTGCAGAGTCCACCCAACTGAATGGTCACAGCATCCAAGTGAGCATAAACAATTTTCCACCCAAAACAAGGTTGCATTCACTTGATGGTATGAACTGCAAGTGGTAATGGTAATTCAGGTTTCCCCTCAAAGCTCCTTGGATAGCGAAATGATGGTCTAACTGTTAGAAAAAACAGGATCGCTGAGCAATAAAAATAAACAAGATGCAAATATAAATCACATAAAACACATTACAAGAGAGACACCAATATCAAGTGGTTCACCCAAGATGGGCTACTTCCACACAGAAATTTTCAGTCCTTATTATTATACCATCCAACGAATGAAGGGATACAACCTACAGTACATCTGCTGCAACTTCCTCTTCACTCTCTCACAGTCTCTCTCACACAATCATAGAGATATTTACAATGCTACAATACACAACTGTATTACAATGCCTTCCCTTTAAAGAGGGATTACCATGGGAAAATAATATGGGACACCCAATACCATGGGCCCGTAAATCACCCACTATTGACCAAGTCATGACTATAAAATTACAACATTTTACAAGGATTTTATTCCGAAATTTTCGCTACGGGGGTGCCGCCCTTGAATCCCTACCAGGGGGGACCCAAAACTAGTCACTTCCCCCCCTTGAGCCCCCATGGAAACTATTTTTGATGGGAAATCCACCCCAAACCCCCCCGTCATGGGCTGGGATCCAAACACGACTGAAACATGACCTCTGAATAAGGAATATCAGGCTCCACATTAACCAACAATCTCCAACTTGGAGACTGATCACAACAACTTCACCATTGCTGCACTTGCTCGACTATGCTCTGAAACTTGGATATGGAAAATTTCTCATCTTCACCTTCATGCTTGGAGGCCAACTGAAACCGAGCAGGAACTCATCTTCTCTCTGGTTACTACCTTTGTCAACATGTCTATAGGGTTCTATCTAGTGTGTATCTTTTCTAGCTTCAACAGTTTGTCTTCCAGAACAAACCATATGAAATGGTACTTGAGTTGTATATGTTTATTATTAGAATGGAAGGCTAAGTGCTTTGCAAGATGAATGGCACTCTGGTTGTCACTGTACAACCTACTATTCTCCTACTTCTTACCCAATTCCTCCATGAACCTATGTAACCAAATCACCTCTTTACTAGCCTATGTAGAAGCAACATATTCCGCTTTCATTGTTGAAAGTGCAACAACCTTTTGCAGTTTAGAAATCCAAGTTGTTGTTGTTTCACCTACAGTAAAGACATACCCTGTTGTGCTGCTTCTATTATCTTTATTTCCTGCAATATATGCATAAACATATCCCTGTAGAACAATTCTGAACCTCCAAAACATAATACATGAGTGGTAGTACCTCTCAAATACCTTAGAATCCACTATACTGCCTTCAAATGTTATTTACCTAGATTGTTCATATACCTTCTCACAACTTCCACTGCATGTGCAATATCTGGTCTTGTGCACACCATGGCATACATCAAGATTCCAACTATTGATGAATAAGGAACCTTAGACATGTATTCCATCTCTTCCTGTGTCTTGGAACACATCTCCTTAGTTAGTTTTAAATGATTGGCCAAAGGTGTACTAATTGGTTTTGCATTCTGCATTATAAACCTCTCCAACACCTTTTGTATGTACTCACCCTGAGACAATGTCAATTTGCGATGTTTCCTGTCTCTTTTTATTCTCATATCAAGGATTTTCTTCGCATCACCCAAATCCTTCATCACAAGTGAATTAGCTAGCTTCCTTTTGAGCACATTTATATCCTACATGTTAGACCCTGCAACAAGCATGTCATCCACATAAAATAACAAGATAATATATCTTCCATTATCTAGCCTCTTGAAATAAACACAATGGTCAGAATGACATCTACTATAACCTTGTTCTATCATAAACCTGTCAAATTTTAGATACCACTGCCTCGAGGCTTGTTTTAGGTTATACAAGCTCTTCTTCAACCTGCATACCAAATTCTCCTTCCCTTTGACCTCATACCCTCGTGGCTACTGCATATAAATATCTTCCTCCAAATACTCATGGAGAAAGGTTGTTTTTACATCTAACTGTTCAAGATGCAAATATTCTACTACCACTAGACTTAAAATAGTTCTAATTGAAGTCATTTTAACAATAGGAGAAAATATTTCATCAAAGACTATACCTTTCTTCTGTGCAAACCACTTTACAACAAGTCTATCTTTGTACCGCTTCTTTCCTCCATGTTCTTCCTTGAACCTTTAAACCCATTTATTCTGCAATACTCTTTTACCAGCAGGAAATTGAACCAAATCCCAAGTTTGGTTTCTTACCAATGAGTCCATCTCCTCATTCATGCCTTGCTCCCACTTCTTTCTAATTTCCACTTGCATTGCTTCTTAACATTCTGGTTCACCAGAAATAGTCATCAATAAATAATACAGTGAAGGATAGAATTGTTCAGGGGGTCTACTTAACTTGGTAGATCTTCTAACACTTGCAGGAGTTTGAGGTACCTTTTGTTGTTCTTGATTTTTCGGCACCTTTATAACTTCATTTTCTTTGATTTCATCAAGCAGTTGTGTACTCTATGTTTTCTTTCTCCTGTTTCTTTCCCTACAATTGATCTTTATACATGACCTTTTCATTGAATACCACATCTATACTCCTCATGATTTTGTTATTTTCATAATCCCATAAGCGATAACCAAAATCATCAACCCCATATCCAATAAAGGTACATTTCTTGGATTTAGCCTCAAACTTTGTTCTATTTTCTTTATCAATATGGACAAATACTTCACAACCAAAAGTTCTCAGAAAAGAGTAGTTTACCTTTTTACCTGTCCATGCCTCCTCTGAAATACCACCATCCAAAGCACTTGAAGGCCCTCTGTTTATTAAGTAAACAATAGTATTTACAACATCTGCCCAAAACTGTAAGGGAAACCCTACATGCAATCTCATACACCTTGCACACTCCATGATTGTTTTGTTCATCCTTTTGACACACCATTTTATTGTGGTGTTCCTGGGACTGTCTTCTCTCTATGAATCCCATGGTATGAACAATAACTATCAAACTCCTTGCTGCAATATTCACCTCCATTATCATATATGAGACACTTCAACCTTTTTCCCGTCTCGTTCTCAACCAAATATTTTCATTTCTTAAAAGTAGCAAACACATCATATTTCCATCTAATGCAATAAACCCAAGTTTTTCTAGTTGCATCATCAATAAAAGTAATACAATAACGAGAGCCACCAAGAGATTGTACCTAAGTCGGTCCCCATATATCTGTATGTACAAGATATAACTTTTCACTCTTCTTTTGTTTCCCAACCCTGAGAAATATGACTTTCTTTTGTTTTCCATAAACACAGTTCTCACATAATTCCAAACTTATCTGCTTCAGATCTGGCAGCAACTTCCTTGAGTGGAGAGTCTGCATCCCCTTCTCACTCATGTGGCCAAGCCTATGATGCCACAATGTTGTATATGTTCCTGTGGAATCTAAAGAGATAGAATAGTCAGTATTATGAGGACATAAATACAACGTACCTATCATGTCTCCTTTTTCTATCATCGTTGATCATTTAGTGATCTTCCACCACATTTCTCCAAATATAAATAAACAACCACCATCTCCCAACTTCCCTGCTGACATCAGATTTCATTTCATAGAAGGAATATTCCTTACATCTTTCAATATCCATTCACAATTCTTTAACTTTATCCGTACCTTACCCATTCCAACAATTTTACATGGTTCATAATCACCCAATAAAACATGTCCAAAATCATCTGGAACATAATCATGAAATAATTTCCTATGAGGTGTAGCATGACATGAAGCCCCTGAATATACTACCTAGTATTATCTAATGAAAGAATCAAAGCATATTGTAACATATAACCTGCTACATTTGCTTCCTGAGTAGTCTCCTGTTGTCCATCTCATTTCTTTTTTAGAGATCTGCAGTCTTTCTTCATATGTCCTTTCTTTCCACAGTTCCAGCACTTTATCTTTCCCAATCTGGACTTAGATCTTCCCTTTCCGAACTTGTTGTGATTACTTGGGATCTTTCCTCTCTCCCTTTGTCTTCCCTTACTCTCCATGGTCAATGCATTTCCTGATGTCTCACCTGTGTTTTTCCCTCATTTCCTCGCTAAGAATAACATCATCAAATTTCAAAGTGTTTTAACCAAAGACAAAGTTACTTACAGCCATGACCAATTCGTTCCAACTTTCTGGCAATGAACACAAGATTAAAAGATCCCTAACCTCATCATCAAAGTTCATTTTACATGACTTAGCTGATTTGTAATCGTATTAAATTCATTTAAATGGTCAGCAACAGGTCCACCTTCTGAGATATTCATATTAAATAAATGATTCATTAGAAATACCTTGTTGGAGGCCGAGGGTTTTTCATACAACTTACTCAATGCACTCATCATACCCTCCATTGTATTTTCTTTTGAAATATTGAAAGCCACCGATGAAACCAAGCACAACCATATTGTTCCTAGTTCCTTTCTGTCAAGAACCTCCCATTCTTCATCCTTTATAGCCGCCGGTTGTTTTGATTTTCCTCCCAACGGTAGGAATAGACCCTCCTGGTACAGATAGTCCTCCATTTGCATCTTCCATAACTGGTAGTTTTTTCCGTTAAATTTCTCTACCTTAAACTTTCTTTCTTCTTCCATTTCTCCCAATCGAATAAGGAACCCTTCTTTCCTGCGATTTTATCTGCCAAATATACCTTTAGTTATGATACCAATTCTTAGAAAAAATAGGATCGCAGAGCAATAACAATAAACAAGATGAAAATATAAATCACATAAAACACATTACAAGAGAGACACATATATAAAATGGTTCACCTAAGATGGGATACGTCCACACAGAAATTTCCAGTCCTTATTATTATCTTATCCAACAAATGAATGGATACAACCTGTAGCGTGCCTGCAACACATCCACTGCAAATTCCTCTTCACTCTCTCACAGTGTCTCTCACACAATCATAGAGATATTTACAATTCTACAATACATATCTATATTACAATTCCTTCCTTTTAAAGAGGTATTACCATGGGAAAATACTATGGGACACCGAATACCATGGGCCGGCAAATCACCCATTATTGACCAAGTCATGACTATGAAATTACAACATTTTACAAGGTATTTTTTCCAAAATTTTCGCTATGAAGTCGCTTCCCCGGAACCCCCGCCAGGGGAGGGGATCCCAAACTATTCTTCGCCCCCCTGAAACCCCCATGGCGACTATTTGGGGGGGGGAATCCCCCCCAAACCCCCCCATCATGGGCTGGGATCCAGACATGGCTGAAACACTGTTACACCTAAAATCCTACCATCATGTGATTCAGTGTATACACCCCTGGAGTTCTATTGGCTAAGTCATTTACCTGGAAGGGACATCATTGTGCTTATGCTAGGTTTTGAGAGGTCGTCCCAAGCTGCACTCATGCAACCTGCGACATCGCACCTTACTCCATTTCAGGGTGCGACGAAGTCAGTTAATGGGAAAAATATCTTCTTCGAGCTCATTCTCGAAGGTTGTTGACTTGGATCCTTATCCCTGACCTGTTGGGGGAGATGGCCTTCGGTTGCTAAACTCATAGAAGGATCCCCCATCTCTCTCCTATCATATCTCAACCTACCCTATCCATATCCTATCCACTTATCCCTATATAAGTGAGGCTCTACCCCTCTCCAAAAGGGAGGAAGTCTATGGTACTCTTATGCTGGTGAAATTAGGCTTAATAGATTTAGCACTCTAGCTTGGGAGACATTCACTTCTCTCTGGGAGCTTTGGCATGGCTTGTCGGAAGGAGCTTGCAACGTTAAGGAAATGGTTGTAATCCTCTTTTCTATTGTACTCTCCACTTTTCAATACAGTTAATACAATTGCTTTCCATAAATGTTGTCGCGTTGATGATGTTTAGAGTTTTCCTCCTTAACTGTTAACTTAGATCTATCATATGAAATGTATGCTTTCACTATTCTTGGTCTGTTATATGTTCAACAGGGTATAGCCATTTAAGATCTGGCAGCGCTGGAGCATTGGATCAACAAAGGAGAAAGGGATCTGCAAATCCAAGGTAAACGATCTATCCTTCCATTTTCACTTCTATTTGATCTAGGAAAGTATTTTGTGTTGTGTCCTATTTGTTATAGACTTACGTTAAGCTAGGGAGATCAGGCCTTGAGTCCGCTCTCGGTAGATTGTCTGTCAAACAAATATGGTGACCATACTGGGGAGAACGTTGCTTTATAGTTGTCGATTTGAATGTTGTTTTTAAGTTGATTTCTTGCCAAGCCATACTATTTTTTCATTTCCTTCTTGAAGTGGATTTCACCATCAAATCTTCACTTTGAAGAGTCTGGTTGGATTCCTTTGAGTTTGCACATCTCATTTGTAGACCTTTTTATGCTCACTAGCTAGAGAATTGGTTCATTTTTTAACTCAGATCTCGCCTGTCACACCTGGTCAGTGTACCCAGAGCGACACAGTGTGTTTTTTTATCTTTGTTCTTTGCCTGTTGGTCTGTCGTCGTAGCCCTTCCATCGGTCTACTGTGACACCGTCGCACTCCCCGCATTAGTGAACTGCAACATTGCACTATGTATAAGCACAGAGTGTGCCGATCTGCCATTTTTTCCATACATGCATACCCTCTCCAGTTCTGTTGTGAGTTTGGTTTGTGTGCAAACTCCCTCTGTACTATATGATCCAATCAAAGATTCCTTTTTTCTTTGTGTGATTGAGTTGTTTGGTTTTTGTTTGGAGTTGTTTTGGGTTCCATCTTGGACAAGTCTGAGACTTGGTAGTGGCGGATACTCTTGTCTCCCCCACCTGCATCCACTCACCCTTGCATTCTCTCCTCTCCTTTCCAGATCTAACCATTCTATTAGATCGGTTTCCAGACCTCACTTGCATTCATTTTGTGAGTTTTGTGTGCTCTTAGTCTTGCTTGTTGCTGATTGATTTTGAGTTTTTGTTTGTATTTTCAGTCCATTATGTGCTCATCTCCTCTTGAGATTTTCTGAGTTATTAGTGTACTGTGACTCATCTTTTCAATTCAAGCATTCATGTTTAAAAGCATAGCTGTTATCAAATTGTCATTTTGATGCACTCATTGAAAGATCAAAAGTACTTTATTTCTGTTATTTTTTAAGATCATTTGAAGAATTGCATAAGCATTGGAATACCTCATTCATAGATCTTTTGGAGAAGTTGAAAGAAAGTTGCATTATTCTCATTTTTCATGAATTATGAGTTGCTCATCTTCTTGGAAAATTCGAATATAAATCAAGTTTTGCAAAAGTAATTCTGTGCTTTGGAAATTGCATTGTATCTTTTGGATTTTGTGCTTTTAAGCTATCATAGTGAGAGTGAAAAGTTTGCATACCTTACTAAAAAATTCTCTCTTTTCATCACTTAACATCATTTTTGTTTTGAAAAGACAAAAGAAAAGAGAAAAAAAAACATGCTTTGATTTGGCTTAGGAGTGTTGTGAAAATTTTTGCGTTTTGTTGAAAAGGAAAAAGAATACTTCATAGTCATTTTTTGGTAGATTTGGGATTGTCTTGCATTGCATTGCTTTGGTTAAGTTGTTGGAAAGAAAAAGAAAATTTCTCCTTCCCATACATAGAGTTCATTGAAAGAAAAGTGTATTTTTTGCATGTAGTTAGGGCCTACATTATGTTTATGATTATGTACTCACCTCATGCATTCACCTAACCGTCCAGATAAAATTAATGGTAGAACTAGGGTAAAATATTTAGAAACTTGTGTGTAATTTAGAGACGTGTTCTGGCGTCATTAAGTGTGGAAGCTGTCGTTATTTTCCAGCACTGTATCACGAGGGTATTGTAGCCTTCCACGTACTTGTCAGTATATTGAGCTCCTTCATATACCCACCAAGTCACCTTGAGTACTTGGCGTATATTGAAGGGTGTATCATGTACTCAATAGTATATTGGAAGGTCTCTTGCCGAACGGTTGTGCATTAGACAGCACCACTACGGATTTGAGCTCCCACGTACCTTGCATATATCGGGAGACACCCTTAGGATTCCTGAGACCAATTGAGTTAACTTTTTGGCCATCTTGGAGGAGCAATACACCGAGAACAACACTCGAGAGCTACTACGCACGTACCATCTAGGTAATCGGGTATGCAGGAAAGGGTAGCGTCCCAATCCTCCTTGTCCATCTTGGAGGAGCAATACACCGAGAACAGCACTCGAGAGCTACTACGCACGTACCATCTAGGTAATCGGGTATGCAGGAAAGGGTAGGATCATATTGTTGGACCCTGCGGTATATCGTGAGTTGCGAAGCCTTGACAATCCTGTGAGGTTCCAGACCATTGAATCCACTCTTATAACATAAGTTTGCTTGTGGCCTTAGTTTGTGTAGGGTTTTGTCTGGTTTGCTTTTCTTTTAGTTTTCCCTTAGGAGAAACTTTTCGTTTCAGTCACTCTGGATGACTTTCCTTGGAGAAGGTCTCGCAGAATTCAGAATTTTCCACCCGAATATCCCCTTAACTAGGAGGTAATTTCGAGGGTAAGAATGGATCCACATGCCAGGGTCAGGTCACATGAAGTGGAAAACCCCACTTTGAATGTTGGAGGACTCTTGTTTCCTCATACTCCTCTAGATTCACCTGCCTCTCATCCCTCGCAGGATGAAGAAGCACAAATCCCCACTTCACAAGACTTACCTCCCGTTGCACCAGGAGAGCTTGGATCTTTGGAATGGATAAATCAACCCCAGGACGACCCCGCAACAGCTGCTGGTCCTGCAACAGCTTATTGGACATCTTCTACCGGCCACCCAGTGGGCCATTTTTCCATTGCACCCCCACCCAATGAGACTACTCCGGATGATCCCTTGGCCTACTATTGTAACCAATTGGCTCACTTTCTATCTATGGCCGAGAGGTGTCAAAATTCAAGTCTCTGATGAAGGGTTGAAGACCCATCGTTACCCCCTTACAGACCAATCCCAGGTCGCTCTTTATCTTTCGAATCACCGAAATCATCCACACAACACGTGACCACTACTGAAACTGGACAACCATCCATTCCTGCACATGCATCTCCTAGACAGGAGACCAGTTTAGTACCTCCCATAACCGAACCTGTTGAAGGACAACAGTCCAAAACACCCATGACTACTGTAGTTACGTCACCTGTTCCTCCCCCACCCCAAACTTTACGGGGAGGATACTCTTTTACCCCTACCTTCTTTACGGGTAGTGGTAACCTTGTGGTGAATAATCAACAACCAGTGGTGGGTCAACCTTTACCTAGTTGTCAGCAAGTTGTTGCTGGGGGGCAACCCCCGTCTCTTAACCATAATCCTGCAGCAGGGGTTCCCATCAGGCCTTCTGTTGGAAATTCCTTACCTCCTAGACCTTCCACTTCGGGAATATCCCATGTTGGGGGATCGTCCAACGTAATTCAACCTCCATCAAGTCAAGCGTATCCAGGTCATCTTAACCCTGTGTCGGGTCAACTTAATCCCAGAAACACAGTCTACGGGGTACCTTACCTCGGTAATCCTTACACTCTATGGGGCCAGCAAAATGTTTTACAACATGGACCCCCACTTACAGTCCCTCAAGTCCCTCCACCCCCATTTGGTCCACCCCCACCTCCCATTGGAGGCGGCGGGCCCCCACATAACCCTGGAGGAGGCGTACCTCTACCTTTTGGCGGAGGACCACCCCACTTTGATCATCATGGCCCACCACCCCCTAGAGGCGGTGGTGGAGGACCACCCCCCCTCTTGGCGGAGGTGGGGAAGGACCATCTCATCATGGTGGTGGTGGAGGAGCACCACGCCCTCCCGGTGGTGGTGGTGGTGGTGGTGGAGGACCTTCTAATACTGGTGGTGGTGGTGGGAGACCCCCACCCTACTATGGTGGAAGTGGTGGAGGAGGATCTTACCCTTCCGGCGATGGCAGTGGCCCACCACCCCCTCCCGGTGGAGGCCCGTCCTATTCCGGTGGTGGTAGGGGACCACCACCTCCTCCCGGCGGAGGCGGTGGCGGCCCATCCTACCCTGGCGGTGGTGGAAGACCCCCACCATTTGGAGGCGACCCACCCCCTCCCGGCGACGGAGGCGGACCCCCACCTTATGGTGACGGGCCACCTTATTATGGTTATGAAACTCCTTACTATGGTGGCAGACCTACATTTGGTCAGGGCGGCTAGTACCCCTATGCCCAGTTTCCTCCTGGAACACCCTATGGTCAGTGGATACAAGGTCTTATAGGTTCTTACACACCTTATCCGTACTATCAGTACTCGCAGCCTAATCCGCAGCTGCCCTTTTTGGCTACTTTGGATCTACCTAACCTGTCGCATTTAACTAATGACCCCATTTACCACAGAACTAATTGGCCACCCATTCCGGTGAAACTTCTGTCAGATATCCCAAAATTTCATGGTAAGCCGGGTGAGGATCCTAAAAACCACGTGATGACATACCACTTATAGTATTCATCCAACTCCCTGATGGACGACTCGATCCGTCTTCAGTTATTCCAATGGCCTCTCACTGGTTCGGATGCCAAGTGGTACATTGAACTACCACCCCATTCTTTTCCTGATTTTGGTTCTCTTGCTATGAACTTCTTGACTCATTTTCAGCTGCCTATATGATATGAAACTGGTACAGAGCATTTAACCTCGCTCCGTCAAAATACCGCTACTCATATATCAGATCATATACATGAGTGGCGGAGGAGACGATATCTCATTAAGGATCCTATTCCATATCAACTCCTAGCAGACTGGTTCATGAAGTCTCTCATACCAACCATAGCACGAGATGTTTCATGGGAGGTGCTGTCACTGAAGAACAAGCCATCGCATGTGCCCACTTACTAGACTTAGTCTATGCTCAGTCTGGCACATTGTTTGATATCCTTCCTGACGCACCTCGCAACACTTATGACCCCTCGACACCACCCAAGGGATCCCAAACTGATGGCATCATCAGATCCCTTACCACCCAGCCTTCTTCTCAAATTGTTGGTTCATCGAACCCCTCGGTTTCTTCCCCATCACCAACTCAGGCTGGTCACGATACCGCCAAATCATCCACTCCTGCTGTCACCAAAGAAGTGAATTATGTTTCATCAGTTTCACCTCAAAAATCTCGTGGTAAGAAGAAAAACAAGGGGAAACCTAAGAAATCTTCCACCCAGCAAGAACAAAAGAGCACCCCTGATGATCCCAAACAGAAAAGGAAGTTGAACTATCCTTGCCTACTATGTGGTGATTATCACTTTTCTAAAGAGTGCCCCCATAGAGATGAAGTTCAAAAGTTTCTTAAGGGTAAACCCACACCCACAGTTCTCAATTATCCCTTCCCTGCTCAAATCAGCAGTCGATCGCTCACACTTCTTCTTCCCAAGGAGAAGCATCCACCACCGCACATGTTCTCATGGTGTGTAACGAGACCATCAACTTGAACACCCATTCTCGTTCGTATGACTCTGTTCCAGCTAAGGAACCTATTGGAAGTAATACTAAAAAAGCTTCCACTTCGATGCCCGATGTCACCGTACCGGCTGCGCCTCTCACCATAGAGAAGCCCTCTCTTGAGTCAGTGTTGCGTCCACCCAAGAGCACAATTAGAAAATCAATTTTCAATCCTAATGCTCGAGCTGCTCAAAACTACAACATTGTAGAGGACCTAACGCAAGCTCCTTGTGCTATGTCGATGCTCGAGGTCTTGCAAACTATCCAAATTAGCGCAAGACTCTCCTCGCTGCCATCAGTGCAGTTGACCCAGAATCATCGAATACCATTATGTTCCAGTTGGAGTATTTCAAACCGAGGCTCTCCCACCAATTATCCTTTTATGTTGCTACAAACATAGGTGGGAAGATAATCCATCATACCGTTTTGGACAAAGGAGGCTCTACCGTCAGTCATGTCGATCGCCTGTTAGAGAGCCATTGGCTCTCTTGAGTTGAACTGTTCTCCTACCACTTTGAGAGCCTTTGACGGACGTGGCTTTCAACCTCATGGGCTGTTACAAGCTTTACCATTCAAGCTGAGGGGGAAGAACACAACCATTAACGTGGAGGTAGTCGATGCCCCA
The DNA here is from genome assembly GCA_027924585.1 of Larix kaempferi. Taxonomy (NCBI): domain Eukaryota; kingdom Viridiplantae; phylum Streptophyta; class Pinopsida; order Pinales; family Pinaceae; genus Larix; species Larix kaempferi. The sequence continues at coordinate 5,276,886 of BSBM01001166.1, read as the reverse complement.
TTGGATTATAACATTCTGCTTGGTCGCAATTGGTTTTACGCCATGACTGCGGTCACATCATCTGTCTTCCACATAGTACAATTCCCCCATCAAGGTCGAATTGTTACAGTCGACCAATTGGATTTCTACACACCTAACACCACTTCTCACCCAGGCGATAACGTTCCTTCGATTGGACAATCTTCGTAGAAGTATGAGAGTGTGGGGGTTGGCCTCCTTAAGGATTCATCCCTTATGGGTGTCTTTCCTACTTCGGATCCACCAAATCATGTTGCTACGATGAACATGATCTCCTCGCAGATTTCATCTATCCCCAACTCCACTGATTCATGGCTTGTACCTGATCAAGCCACCACACACCTGATTGGAGACACTATGCCTCTGTCACCCGCTTAAATCATGTATGAGGCTATCCAGTCAGCATCAGAAGACCACTTAACTGTAGCCTCCACCTCCTGTTCTCTACAATGGGCATCATCCGATCCTCTGCTACGAACTTTTCATTCTGACGAGTCCCATTACGGAAATCATGAGTGCAGATGATCCACCGTGGGAAGACCTCCACCATCGTTCGTCTTTCCTTCCCTTGTTGGATACTGTGGAGAACAACATTTCACACCATATTTACACCGAATGTCTACTCTGGCTCTTAGTCTTTGATACACACATGTCAAACAAACTATGAAGGGAACTTTTCCAACATCGAGCCCACCACTTTAATAGACATTTCGGTTACTCCTGGTGTAGTGGAACAGATTCATTTAGGCCAGAAGTTTTCCCCTGAAGAAGTCATCACCGCCACGACCTTATTCAAGCGATGTCGAGATGTTTTCGCTTGGACCTACGAGGAGATGCCTAGGATAGACCCCTCCTTTGTTTTACATGAGATTAAAACCTATCCCGACGTCAAACCTATTCGCCAGAAGCTCTGACCAGTACACCCTCGAAAGACTACAGCAATCAAGGAAGAGATTGAGAAACTCTTGAAGGTCGGCTTCATTTACCTTGTCCCATTGACAGAGTGGGGTCTCCAACACTATCCCTAGTAATAAAAAAATAGGGTACCATCCGTGTCTGTGTCGATTATCGATATCTCAACAAAGCTTGTCCCAAGGACAACTACCCGACTCCCTTTATCGACAATTGTGCTAGAAGTGTCATTTTTTCATTCATGGATGGTTTTCCGGCTACAACCAAATTGATATCCACCCCACCGACCAGCACAAAACTGCATTCATCTACCCTTGGGGAACGTTTGCGCATAGTAAACTTCCATTTGGTCTTAAAAACATTGGTGCTACATTCCATCGGGCCATGTCGTATGCCTTCCATGATGTGAAGGACTTCGTGGAACTTTACTTGGATGACCTCCTTGCCCACTCAAAGCAGCGTGAGTTCCATTTAGATCATCTGACGGCCATTTTCCTCAGATGTAGGCGATACAATATTCGTCTGAATCCTCACAAGAGTATTTTTGTGTCGAGTCTGGATGCCTCATAGGGTTCATTGTCTCGAAATACGGGATCCACATTGATCCCTCGAAGGTGGAATCCATCGTCGCTTTTCCACCTCCGACCAAAATTACGAAACTTCAGAGTCTGCAAGGAGGTGCATCTTATTTAAGGCGTTTTGTTTTTAATTTCACACAAAAGACACAGGGTTATATGAGATTGATGAAAAAAGACATCCCATTCATTTGGGATGGTCAAGCTCAACAATCTTTCGAAAGTTTGAAACATGCCATTACGCATGCCCTTGTGATCCAACTACCAAATTACTATCGAGATTACATTTTATATCTTGCAGCTTCCGACACCACTATCGCCATGGTTTTGGTACAGGAACACCAGAACGCCCAAGAACATATGATATACTATGCCAACAAAGGTCTCATTGACACTGAAACTCACTATTCACATGTTGAGAAGCTCGCTCTCGTGGCAATCATTTCCGTGCAGAAGTTTCAACATTACATTTTGCTTCGCACCACCACTATCATCACTGATTCGAACCACATGTACCATGTTCTGACTCTTCAGGTGCTTGGGGGAAAGTATTCATGCTGGATCGTGATACTGCAAGAATTCGATCTTCTTTTCGAAAAAGCCAAGTCAAAAAAGTCTTTGGTGTTCGCTGAGCTCATCTGCGACCTCCCCCGTATTGATTACAAATCTGATCCCAATGACTCGTTTCCAGATGAGTCCTTGTTTCTTATCAGTATGTCTGATCCATGGTATGGATATATCACATTATATCTTCAAACCCAATGCTTCAACCTTGAATTGTCTCGCGACGACCGTCGTCGAATACGCCACCATGCAAAGTATTATTTGATTATCCGTGATACTTTGTACCATCGTGGTATTGATTCTATCCTTCGACGTTGTCTGACTCATGATGAGGCTGAACACGTTATGAATGACTGTCACGCTGGGGCATGTGGCGGTCACCTCTCTGGGATGGCTACAACCCAGAAGATTTTGCGCGCATGATATTATTGGCCATCAATCTTCAGAGATTGCATTGAGGCCGTACAAAAATGTCCTCCATGTCAACATTTTCATACCAAAAAGCACACCCATCCCGCCCCATTACACCCGTTTATTGTCGTTGGCCCCTTCGCTAAGTGGGGCATCGATTTCATGCATTGTAATCCTACCTTGGTCGGGGGGCATAGTTACGTCATTATAGCTGTGAACTGCTTTACAAAGTGGGCTGAGGAAATGCCTACATACACGAATGACAGCAAGACCACCACACTCTTCATTTTTAATCATGTAATAGTGCAGTTTGGAGTCCCTCAAGCAATAGTTACTAACCATGGTTCACACTTTATGAACCACATGGTTGACGAGTTGAGCAATAGATTGGGTTTTCGCCATGAAAAATCAACACCGTACTACCCTTAGTCGAATGGACAGGTCGAGGCCATCAATAAGGTCTTGAAAACTAAGGTCCAACGGATGGTGGGTACGCACAAGGCCAATTGGCATAATAAGCTCTTCTCGGTCAAAAATGCCACCGTATTTACTCCTTTCCAACTAGTGTATGGATTGGAGGCGATCCTTCCCATTGAGTGCGAGATTCTGTCTCTCAAGCTCGCCATTGAACTTCTCCCAAACACTACTGCCGAGGAAGGGCGCTTCCTCTACCTAGCTAAGCTCGACGAGACTTGCCGATATGCCGCTCTCGCCAACATGGCTCATAAGAAACGCATCAAAGCGCAGTACGACAAGTCGGTAGAACCTCGCACCTACAACGAGGGAGATTTGGTCCTCATATATGACCAAAAGCATGATAAGATGGGGGCAGGAAAGTTTGATTCCATGTGGCATGGACCTTACGTAGTGAAACACATCTTAAAGAAGGGAGCTTATGAGCTTGAAGACTATGACGGGATATCTTTGGGTGAACCCCGCAATGGGATTTACCTAAAGAGGTACTATGCTTGAGTCTTTCATGCATGAGTACTTTTTTATATACTGTACATGGTGTGCGCGTGTGTTTTCTGTGTGGTGTGACGCTTTGATTTCTTGCATGTTTATGTCTTGTTTCGTTTATTATACCATGTTTTGTCTGCGTGTGCAGATGGCAACGTTTTATGGATTCGCGGACAGTGCCAGTCGGCATACCCATAACCTTGCTTCAGTAGCCTAGGTACTCTACACACCTGCCGACGATCTCATCAGCTCAGGGGGAATGTGTCTAGGTTTCACAACCAACAATGCTGCAGAATATCAAGTAGTCATTGGAACCCTAACTGACGCCATTTCTTTTGGGTATGGATCATGTTGTTATCCACCTCGATTCTCAACTAGTGGTCTCTCATCTTAACTGACTCTACGTCATCTACGATCCTACCTTACTCTGCCTCTATCGACGAGTCTGTCTTTTGGAAAGGTCCTTCGAGTCCATTCAATACGTACACATTCCATGAGACGTTAACACATTTTTCGACTCTATGGCCAACTTCATCTTAGATTGGTACATTGCACACACATAAGCATATTTACGAATTGTTAAAAGTAGACATAACATGTAAATAACTCATTTTATTTATAAGAAAACACATAACAAGACCACACCATTCATTCATTTGGAAACACATAATGTATAAATCGTCGGAATGTCTCTCTCTATATATGTCAAAAAGTAGTGTTGGTACAAAAATCTGAAGCACGATGGCTTTCAGTGAGTCTCTCCAAAATATGAAGCCTCGTAGCTTTCAGTAGTACAAAATCTGAGGCCTCCAAGATCTCAATACATACATAGTAACAACATAAGGCCTAACACTTGGCCCGTACAACCCTAGGTGGTCTAACAGCTCTGCCCTGCTAGGTGTGGAAACAGTCAACTGCTCTCGCAACCCTGCGAAGCAGCGCGTTGAAGCACGCAGTTGCTCCAACCGTGTATACCTGCATGGGTCGCGGAACCTCATCTACCATCAGCTCGGGAACATCTAATGTCAACCCACTCAGGTTGGTATAGAATCCATCCATCTTTGTAATCTCAGCATGCACTACAGGTCCCACGACCGCTCCCTCTCCTCTCTCTCTCCTAGCAAGAAGAGAGACTCCCACCGATCGCACAGGTCCCACGTCTACACACACATGTTGTTTACTTCTCAGCACTACATCAAAAAAATCATAAATGCAAAAAACTTAAAAAGTACAAAGGTTATTTATTCTTACCAAGGTCTCCCCATGCTGCTCCTTCTGGCAGCGGCAAGTCCGGATCATCTCTAAAGTCCATACCACTATATGGAAAGACCTCCACCATCAATAACTGGCCCTCCAACCAAGTGAAAAACTCGGTGCCAGATGAGAGGATGGGACCCCCACCATGACTGGACATCACCATCGTCCATCTGGCCATGTGTGGATCCCTGGGATCACACTTGGTCAACTGAGCTCGCATGTTTGCGAGGAGTCCCTCACACCAGTTAAAGATCTTAGGAGACATATAGTCCTCCATGTATAGCATCTGTAATCTGCTGGCTAAGTGACGAGCTTGGCTCCCTTCCATCCTTGTAATGGTGAAGAGTATGGCACGCAATGGACGTTCCTGCACGTTTTTAATGGGAATCTTCCCACTAGAAGTAGCAGTGTGGGGAGTACAATGGTGCAGGATCATGTCATCCACAGTCCGATCACTGCCACGTGATCCAGTCAGAAGCACATTGTCCCCTCTTCGAGACAATCCAGTCAAGAAATAGATGTCCTCGACATCTATGGTAAGCACGTGCTCATCGATCACAAAGTATTGCTGGGTCGCATCCCAACATTAGAGCATATGGGTGAGTAGTGGGATTTGGGACCTCATCCCCTGAATCTCGAAGAACTTGAGGAGCCCACAGTTCCTCAGTGCTTCCACACATCGTGGATCATTTGTAGCTTGTTCATCATCTAACCCATGCTCCCGTTCACACCACTCCAAAACCATTTTGGATGCTTGGAACCTACCAAAAGGAGAGTTTTAACATTGTTAGAACTCGCTTCAACCACAAAAAGTTCCTTTTTTGAGCTTGGCTTGAGTTTGGGGATGGACGTTTCCATCGTCGCACCATGTTTTTGCAAACAGTGCGACCTCTCGCAGTCCAGTTATGCGACCCTTGCGACGACTCAGTCTAGTCACAGTTCCCGAAAGGGAAGCCTGCGACGAGCCGAGGGTGTAATGGCCCTTCCCAAACCAAGCCAAAAACCCAAAAACTGAACGAAATTAAAAAATGTAAACCACGACAATTATGTTGGATGAATTTTAGGGTTACTTGCTCCGGACGGCTGGTGAAATGGCTGCTCATAGCTCCCAGAATCGACGAGTGAAGTTTTGGCTCCAAACGACACTACTCCTCCCAAATTTGGCAAATAGAACAATGGTGACTATATTTGGTTTTTATTTCTATTTATAAACAAAATGGAATATTTTTTTTTTCAAATATTTGATGCCTTTAACCCGTTTGCAATAGTTTGGATCAATTTTATCATATTTAAACATCTGGTTGACTTTTTGACCTAGTTTCCGAGTGTGCAGGAGTTGTTAAGTGCCTTTTTATGCCATTTTCACATTGGAATGGTCATCTCAGGTATGAACACCCCTTGTGAATTTTTGTCATTTATCTTTTCATTCATTAGATTGTAATTATTTAATGAGCTTACTCTTTGTTCTTTCTCGTGCTCTTGAAACTATGAGAATACGTTATCGAGTTACGATTTATCACTTTTCCAGGCTCGTTAAAATCCTATGGAAAAGGAACCCCCCGGAGTCTATCTTTAAGCTCTTTTCAGGCTCTCGAAGTACGAAAAGATTGCCAAGCGAACTTGTCGTGTTCACGCTTGTAAAAGGATTTGAATGGTCGTCTTCCTGGTGATAGTTTACCCCTTTTTCAGACCAGGGGGCACTACTTACAAAAAAGGTATACTCTAGCCAATCATGACTGGAAGAGTCCTCTCCCGTGTTGTTTTACCCTTTTCCGAGCGATGAGGCTAACTTTACAAAAAAGGACCGTTGGAGTCTTCTTTAGTTCTTTTCAGACTCTCTAAACATGAAATGACGACTGAGTTTACCTTCTATGGACTCGTTAAATTTTTACATTGAAGGGCCCTCCATGGGACGAACCCCTCCTATCCCTGGTTCAAAAAATATTTGGGATTGGACTCATCTATGAGATGAGCTGTACCGAGGATCTGGTTACCCTCATCAAGCTCATAAAAAACACATGAGGCACTCATTATTCATGATGGTGAAAAATGAAATCTTTTGTATTACACCTTTATCTGTGGTAGTACTTAGTCGTTCTTGAACGTGGCACTCATCTGCATTTGCATGTAGTACTTTGTCCTCGAGTTCCACTTACTTCTTGAGTCTTGTTACTCCTTTGAGTCATTCAAAGAAAGCTTCCATCATCAATTGCATTAGGAGTTAGTGTCATACTCGTCATGTCAATACTGCCAAGTCATGCCATGCCCATGTTCAAGAATAATTTCACCATTCATTATATACAGTCAGTACACCTTCCATCATGTCGGTCTACTCTGAGTCAATCACGCATGTTACTATACCATCCGATCCACTCTACACATCCTTTGTCGTGTTTCGTGTCAATGATGGGGGATTCATCATGGCCCTCCTTCAACGAATTCAACCTTGTCGACTTCAGCTCATCATCCGAGGATTGAATCTAGAAATCAATCAAGTACCTTGGCCCTGCATGCCTCAATGGTGGGTTACCTCACTTTCAACATGAGTTTGCATGCCTCAATGATATGTACTCATTTATTCTCGTGTTCAGTCGGTCACTACTACCATGGATCTGCATTGTATTGGTCGCCAGCCATGTTGTACATCATATGATATTGTTAGTTTAGACTCAATTGTACTACAGCAGTGTCCTTCATCCGACAAGTCCATTTTCCATTTCTTCTGCCAAAGCATTTCACCTGTCCAATATTTCAATAGCTTCGTGCTTTGGGGGGCATTCTATTACACCTAAAATCCTACCATCATGTGATAGGGTGTATACACCCCTGGAGTTCCATTGGCTAAGTCATTTACCTGGAAGGGACATCATTGTGCTTATGCTAGGTTTTGAGAGGTCGTCGCAGGCTGCACTCATGCAACCTGCGACGTCGCACCTTGCTCCATTTCAGGGTGCGACGAAGTCAGTTAATGGGAAAAAATAGCTTCTTCGAGCTCATTCTCGAAGGTTGCTGACTTGGATCCTTATCCCTGACCTGTTGGGGGAGATGGCCTTCAGTTCCTAACCTCATGGAAGGATCCCCCATCTCTCTCCTATCATATCTCAACCTACCCTATTCATATCCTATCCACTTAGCCTTATATAAGTGAGGCTCTATCCCTCTCCAAAAGGGAGGAAGTTTATGGTACTCTTATGCTGGTGAAATTAGGCTTAATAGATTTAGCACTCTAGCTTGGGAGACATTCACTTCTCTCTAGGAGCTTTGGCATGGCTTGTCGGAAGGAGCTTGTAACGTTAAGGAAATGGTTGTAATCCTCTTTTCTATTGTACTCTCCACTTTTCAATACAGTTAATACAATTGCTTTCCATAAATGTTGTCACGTTGATGATGTTTAGAGTTTTCCTCCTTAACTGTTAACTTAGATCTATCATACGAAATGTATGCTTTCACTATTCTTGGTCTGTTATATGTTCAATAGGGTATAGCCGTTTAAGATCTGGCAGCGTTGGAGCATTGGATCAACGAAGGAGAAAGGGATCTGCAAATCCAAGGTAAACGATCTATCCTTCCATTTGCACTTCTATTTGATCTAGGAAAGTATTTTGTGTGCTGTCCTATTTGTTCTAGACTTACGTTAAGCTAGGGAGATCAGGCCTTGAGTCCGCTCTCGGTAGATTTTTCGTCAAACAAACACGACCTCTAAATAAGGAAGATCAGGCTCCACAACCAACACTGACTTCCTAGATTTTACAAACTGCTCTTCATTGAACTCTGAGCAGTCCCCCAACTAAACTCAAACTCCTCCTCCCTACAAAAATGAATTGGTTTTCCAACTTTTATTTGCATGTTGGGAACTTGAGAAACAACCCCTAGAGAACCTCCTCCTAATAACCAATTAGCATAATTACGTAGGGAAACTAACACTAGCATAATTTAATCAACAATCCTTAGGTTATTTGGATTCCTAAGGTTAAGGTGAGGCCAAATACATTCTGACTAGGGTCCCATTCCCCCCGTGGCATTCTCTCACCCTCGCCACTTATGGATTAATAGCCCCTTATCTCTTTCATTTGTTCATTTCCTATAGCCACTCATGAATTTTTCTTATTACACACAACCCAAAACTACATATCAATATCTAGGTCATCCATACCTATGTCTCAAGCATCTAGTCTGTAAAAAATAATACATATTTACAGTCAGGGAAAAAAAGAGTTGTTACAAATCAGTTATAAACAATTGGCGAAATTTTTAGGGGCGAAATTTCGCCAATTGGCTATTTTTCGGGCCTTTTTTCAAAAAATTAATTCGCTATTTGGTCATTTTTAAGCTCTAATATCGCCTATATTTACATAAAATATGTTTTTTTACTATAATATTCGCCAAAATTTACACATTTTGGTAGTAAATTATATGTTTGATATTTAATATTCGCCTTCCTATCTATATATATGATTTTTTCAATCCAAAATAATCGCCTAGAATACTATACTTAGGTATAATATTACAATCCTTAAAAAATACCCTGATTCAGTATACACCTAGATCACGATGGAGGCATGCAAAAACTAATATAAAGGATCATCATGAAGAAGGAAATGGAGATGAAGGATATTATGGGGGAATTCAAAAGTTATAAACACGGGAGGTGAAGAGTCTAGAGAACTCCTTGATTTATGTGTAGAGGGTTGCTTCTACTATAATTCTATGCAACGAAAACTTATAGACAATGTCCAGCTAGTTTGTTGATCATATTGAGCAAAATTTTCCATTTTCTACTCTCTGAAGAATAATGTGCAGAGTGCATATACTTCTAGTCTTCAAATACGAAGGAATAGATTCCTAGAGATACGAGTTGCAAGAAAGGTTCAGAATTGGTGAACGAGATCAATAAGTCAAGGTCCTAGAACAAGAATTCCATCAATGGTACGAAGCTTCGAGATGTGGTTTTGCAAAGACCTGAGGCTATCAATGGAGTCACAAAGGTTAAGAAAAATTTCATGGAAGGGATTACCTTAATGACAAAGGGTATTCCAACTTTGTTTATAGCCACCACCAAAACTCTAGTACTTTGTAGAAATGATCCTACACAATCATTATGTGATTCCCATCCTAGAAGTTCATTGAAACCCAAAATTTGCAAGTAACAAGACTCTTGTTTCTCAGTAGAGTAAAAAGGTTTGGACAAGTGAGGGTTACGCCTGTATGAAAATATCTCACAAGACTCCTAACTCATGGGAATCTAAATGTAATATTACTCGATGAGTTGTTGCATCTGATGATGAATCATGCCAACTTAAAAAAATGGTAAAGGAATGGTAGAAAAAGGAGGAAATAGTTCAAAATGAACTTCTGCTTGAGAAAAAAGAGCTTGGCACGAAGTGTGGTGAAATTGAGTATTTAAATAGGATAATATAATATTTGAAAACCAAACATTCTACAAATGTAGAACAATAGTTGTAGGAGATGAAAGACTTAAACGTTGAACTTATCCAACTACACAACTTGAACATGGAACTTGAGTAGCAGAAAAGAGAAATGGAATCCACTGATGAATGCTATGAAGAGACTTTCATTGACGGACCTTTAGTCAACCAAGGGTCTAGGTTAAGTTTTGTTACCATTTCATGACCCTTTTGACCCTCGATGTTGTGTGTTTTCTAATGAATTTATTTATATGTGTTCATAGGTTTACTAAGCTGCAAACCATTTTTGAAATGCTTGAGATTATCAAAGTAGCTGAAGATTTCTGGTTGCCCCTTTGATTAACTTAAAATATCATTTTGTGCATAAGTCTAAGTCATCGAAAGAAAATGAACATGTATAGTTGTGTCCTATAGGTCAATTTTCATTCATACACAGTTTTCCAATAGACTAATGATGTAGAAATGGCAGGTATAGGGTATTTTTATCAAAGGTATACTATTTTTATTTTCAGTTCATTTATTCATTTCTATATATTCTCAAGGCCAATGTTTTCATGGATGCATATTACTTTGAGACAATTTGAGTGTGAGTGTATTCACATTGTCTAGGGTTTCACGTAGTTGGGTCGTGGCATGTCGAGGGCGCCATAGGATCGTGAAAACCTCCCGTTCTCAGGGGTCAAGACTGGTTGTAAGGATGTTATGTTTTGTAGGGTTGTCAAACTTTCATAAAATAAATTTTCTGATTGGGCATACCAACATTCCTTTCTATAAGATTCTGACTTCTTTTAGTAAATCGCTCTTTACTTTAGTTCCCTTATTTTGTGACTTGGTAAAAAAATCTATACATTTAATCACTTATTGTAGTTATGGTTTGCATGTAGTTCAATATCACTAACAATTTTTTTAATCGAATATGAGAGTCTAACGACTAATGTAACAATTGTAAATTTCATGGACAAAATTTTTCATGTAGTAACTGATTAAGATTTTGATTTTTTTTAAAAGCAAACTAATCGATAGAGTTAGTCTAGCTTGCTACAATAACAATATGGATTTCCCTTGGGGACCAAAATAACAAATTTTTTCAAAATTTTGCTGACAGTCAACAGATAAATTACTCCATTTGTTCATTAAAGAAGGGGGATGGATCACTTATTGGTTCGCAACAGGACTTACTTTTGGATGCAAATACTCATTTCCTGGCATACTACAATGAATACTATAGGGTTTCTATAAATGATCAATTACAGGTCATTAGAGAACTCCCAAGGTTCTTCACTGAAACAGAAGGTATTGACACATTCAAGCCAGTCATTCTGGAGGAAAGACACAAAATTCTGCTGGGTTTTGCTCGAGATAAGAGTCCAGGTCTAGATGGCTGGACCTCGGAGCTGTTCTTGGATTTCTTCGACATTATGGGCTCTGAGATTTTGGAAATGGTTGAGAAAACCAGGATTACAGGTAAGGTTTCATTGGCTTTAAACTCTACTTTCCTAATGCTCATACCAAAATCCTCAGTGTCGGATTCATTTGATGATTTTCGCCCCATTGCTTTATGTAATTTGGTTTATAAAATAATTGCAAAAGTTATGGAAAATCAGTTAAAGCCTATTCTATCGAGGGGCATTTCAGCTGAACAATCAGGCTTCCTGGAGAACGGACAGATTCTTGATGCCATTGGCTTGCCTCAGGAAACTTTTCACAGTATGAAAGTCAAGAACTTACATGGCATTGCATTCCAATTAGACTTGGCGAGAGCATATGATAAGGTACATTGGGGATATCTCCAGTTAGCTCTCATTCAGATTGGTTTGCCATGGAATACTATGAAGTGGATAATGGGGTGCATTTGTTCAGTTCATTATGGTGTGATCATCAATGGTTCTCCAACGGAATTCATTGAAATCTCTCGTGGTCTTCGGCAAGGATGCCCCTTATCTCCACTACTGTTTCTGATTGTTATGGATGGACTTAGCAGGTTTCTAAATAAGGCGTTGGAGAATAAGGTGATTAGATATATCATGGTATCTAAAAATTATAGGGTTACTCATTAGCTCTTTGTTGATGATGTCATGCTCTATGGGAATGACTCATTGAAGGAATGGAAGGCTATCAAAATACTCCTTGACTTGTTCTAAAGAGCCACTGGGATGGTTATAAACTTTTCAAAATCTGTCATTCTGTAGCATAATATTGAAAGAAAGTTACTTGAAGATATTGTCAGTTGTTTTCCTATGCAAGTGAAAGACTTGGTGGAAGGAAATACTTATTTAGGCTATCACTTAAAACCAAATAACTACAGAACTTGTGATTGGTTTTGGCTTCTCCGACATTATGAAAAGAGAATACACCTGTGGAGCTGGAAATGGCTCTCGATTGGGGGAAGAGTGACCCTGGCTAAGTCTGTCCTTCGAAACATGGCAGTTTACTAGATATCTTTATGCAGGGTCCCAAAATCAATTATTTTTGGCAGAAGGAAAATTATGAATTTCATATGGGCTGGAACGGACAAGACAAAGATACATCTAGCAACATATCTCAACTCCCAAAGCATATGGCAGATGGTCATTGAAGAATTTATATGTTTTTGTTGATGCCCTTCGAGCAAAATCCCTGTGGAGAGTTCTCACGGTGGATTGTATCGGGAGATCTATCATCAGAGATAAATACTTCAAAGGAATGTCGTTGATACAGTGGCTGAGATCGGCTCATGGTCGATGCAATGGTGCCTCTGCAATTTGGTTGGGTTTGGTCTCGGCCCTACCTATTATCAGCTGGTGGATAGAATGGAAACTTGGTAACGGCCGTTCCATCCAACTTGGTGAGGACTCGATCATAACTGTGCCAATAAACCTTAGATTATCTCCCTTCTTACTTGCCTTTCTTCGGGCCAATGGATTACTTGCTGTCACATATTGCAATACATACACCTCCAGTTATTGGGCCAACTGTTTGGATGAGCGCGGAATAGCCAGGGCTTGATGGTGGGTTGGTGACGGAATGGTATTCTTATCTAGAAGGTTTGAGCTATTGTTTCCTGCAGTTATTGGATCAAGATGATATTCTGTTGTGGTCATGGAATACCCACGATGGTCAGGTGATGGCCAAACTAGCATATGATTCCACTGTGGCATCTACACATGGTATATCTCGTTGGTGGTACTCTGCCTGTTGGAATTGGTATTTACCACCAAAACTGAAAATTTTATTTGGCTAACACTGGAAAATAAGTTGCTCACATGGGACAACCTTCTCAAGCGGGGGTTTATTGGACCAAATTAATGTGTTTTATGTGGATTCGAGACTGAAACTATCACCCACATTTTCTATCATTGTTCATTTGCAGTCAGCTTGTGGAGTGATGTTTGGGCCATTCTCTCTGACATTGGAGTGTGGAATGGGGACTCCATCCACCTTTGTTTACAGAATTGAATTAAGTTCAACCACCAGTATACTTCATTATCTGTATATATCCTTTGGGAGATATGGCTGGCTCGAAATCTGCTTATTTTTTAAGGTAAGACGACCTCTCTTACTTGGTTGGCGAAAAAGGTGGTTGCAATCTACTCGGCTACCTCTGATATTTCTCTGCCTTTCTATGAAAAACGGGAAAGAATGGATGATCCTATCACTTTGCGGTCTGATCTTTTATCCTTTTTTGATGGGACTTCTTAGCATGGAGGTGCCATATGTGGCTCTGGTGCTATTATCATCATTAATCAATATCATGTCTATAATATCTAGATGAATGATGGCATGGGATCCAACACAAGAGGTGAACTTCTTGCTCTTTGGATGACCCTATTTTTCTCCAAGCGGAAATCAATACCTCTTAAACAAATAGTTGGAGACTCCATGACAATTATTGATTGGGCATGTGGTCATGGCATGGCTCTCTACATTCATTGGTGCTCACCTCTTGGATGGATATGGTGGCATCGTTTTTAAATGATTTTCATCACTTGTTGATCAACCATTTATTTCGGGAACACAACATACAGGCTGATTTACTATCTAAGAGGGTTCTGATAGTGGTTGGAGGATGTATTCATTATGAGTTTTGGTCCCACTCGATCCTCTCTTCTAGTGGGAGTATTTCTCTTTCAGCGTCCTCTTGCTGGTAGTGGGGTTCTTTTTTGGGCAGTGGGGGGTTTTTTTGCGGCTATATTTTTTTGTCGACTTCATCTATTTTTCCTTTTTTCAGCATATTATTTTTTGGAAGCCTTTTTTCCATAAGATTGGCGTGGTGTGCCTCTTCTGGTTTTTCATCTCTCTTGGTTCGATTGGATCATGTGGATATTGTGGACATTTGCTGTTTGGAACTTTGTTTCGCCTTGGACTTTGTCGATCGGGATGTGACTATCTCCTTGTGGAGGATTGTATGGACACTTTATCATATATTTTTAATATAAGAATATAGCTATTTTTTTGTTTGAAAAAAAAAAGCTTGCTACAATAATATAATATCTACCAACAAGATACGTCATTTATATATTTATATTTAATGAAAGAGCTCACATTAATAATCAAAGGAAGATATCTTACAATTTGTTCTAATGTCACGTCTATTCATAACAATTTGCATTTCATATAGGACCTAGTGCTCAACAATATAAGATAAATCAACCCACTATTGTAATGCTCATCTAACGCAATAATTTCACGCATAAAGAAGATAAAATGAAAGAATCCACTAATTGTTCTAATGAATTGATATAATAGTAAAATTGTTATTCACTCAGGTTATGTTCACAATTAGTTTTCTTTTGCTTAGTAGTTATTGGTTGTAGTTTCCTTGCATCATTTATTTATTTGCATTTATTTGTTAGCATTTTTTTCATTGAGTTTATTCATGTATATATGTTGCTACAACTAATGTTTGCATGGTTGTTTTACACAAAGGGATTTAAAAAATACCCAATTTTACATCCCCATTTTGCCTTAATCAACCCTTGAAGGGTATTTTGGGTTGGTGCACGCTAATGAGGGTCTCTTTTGACGCGTTAGATGCAATAGAAAACTGAAAAAATAGGCATCCCTTAACTTACATGGATATTTTGATATACTTACACAATGAATCATGCTTTGATTAAAAAATATGAAATGTAAGAAATTGAATCACGTTTCCAAATATATATTTTATCTATTGAAAATGTTCATAACTATCTCAAGTTTGATATTTTCTAACATGTACTTTTTATTTTTTTGTAAACGATGAGGTATATGTATTTGTGGGTGCATCATTTGAGTGCCTAAATGATGGAGTCAACCTACAAAAACTGGTATACATATAGAGAACAAATAGTACTAGTGCGACACTATTTTTCCAAAATAATTTTAATAACCTATATTTTTTTTTAATTATCTAAGTGATCAAACCTCAAAAACAGTACTCCAAGTGTGGCTGCATCTTTTGGAGGTGTAGATGGGAGGGGGGATTGGGGGAGAGAATGAGATAGGGATCGGTGTGGGGGAAGGGGTAGGGGTTTAGGGAGGATTAGGGAAGTTAGAGAGAAGGGGTTTATAAGGTGGGGGGGGAGAGAGAGAGAGAGAGAGAGGGGTTTAGGGAGGATTAGGGAAGTTAGAGAGAAGGGGTTTATAAGGTGAGGGAAGAGAGAGAGAGAGAGAGAGAGAGAGAGAGAGAGAGAGATTAGGAGGAGGGGTGTAGTAAGTGGTATGGGGAGAGGGATTAGGAGACAAAGAGAGAGGGTTTTAGGGGTAGGGGGAGTAGGAGAGAGAGAGGAGGAGGAAGAGGAGGAGTGGGTGGTTATGGGTAGGGAGAGTGTGAGAGGGGTTAGGGGTTGTGAGAGTGTGTGAGAGAGAGAGAGGTGGTGAGGTTGTTAGGGGGTTGGGAGAGAGAGAGAGAGAGAGAGAGAGAGATATGGGGTTTAGGTGTAGGTGGAGGTGTAGGGGAGAGAGAGAGCCAGAGCGGGGGTTAGTGAAGGCTAGGGGGAAGAGGGTAGAGAGAGAGACAAGAGAGAGAGGAGGAGTGGGGGGAGAGAGAGTGAGAGAGGGTGTTAGTTAGGGTGAGAGAGAGAGAGAGAGAGACAGAGACAAAGAGAGAGAGAGATGAGGTTAGTGGCAGGGGGAGGAGTAGGTGTGTGTGTGTGTGTGTGAGAGAGAGAGAGAGAGGGAGGGGGATTGAGGGAGTGTTATGGGTTTGGGGGATAGAGAGGGGGTAGGGTTAGGGGTAGGTGGAGGAGTAGGGGATAGAGAGAGAGAGAGAGAGGGAGAGGGGGGGGAGGGTTTGGGTGATTAAGGATAGGGGAGAGGAGGGATGTTGGGGGAGATAAAGAGAGAGATATCAAGGTGGGAGGAGGGGGTAGGGTCTTAGGGATGATTAGGGTATTTAGATAGAAGGAGGGGTAGAGAGAGAGAGAGATATGGAGGGTGTTAAATGGCAGGGGGGAGAGGGATTAGGAGAGAAAAAGAGGGAGAGAGGGGAGGTTAGGGTTAAGGGGAGTATGAGAGAAAGAGAGAAGGGATTAGGGGGTGTTTATGGGCGAGGAGAGTATGAATGGGATTAAGGAGAGAGAGGGGGGTTAGGGTTAGTGAGATGTGTTTGAGAGAGGATGGGTGTTAGGGGGTTGGGGGAGTGAGAGAGGGCTCGTGGTTAGGTGTATGTGGAGGGGTAGGGTAGAGAGAGAGAAAGAGAGGGGTGGGGGTTAGGTGTAGGTGGAGGGGCAGGGTAGAGAGAGAGAGAGAGAGAGAGAGTGAGATAAGGGTTTAGAAGGGTTAGGAGGAAGATGAGAGAGAGAGAGAGAGAGAGAGAGATAGAGATAAGGGTTTAGTAAGGGTTAGGAGGAAGATGAGAGAGAGAGAGAGAGAGAGAGAGAGAGAGAGAGAGAGAGAGAAGGAGGGGGTGTTAGAGGTAAGGGGAGGAGTAGGGGGGTGAGAGAGTGAGGGAGGGGGTTAGTAATGGTTAGGGAGAGGAGAGGAGAGAGAGGGGGGGAGGAGGGTTAGTGGTAGGGGGAAAAGTAGATGTGTGTGTGTGTTTGTTTGTGTGTGTGTGTGTGTCTGTGTGTGTGTGAGTGTATGTGTGTGTGTGTGTGTGTGTGTGTGTGTGTGTGTGTGTGAGAGAGAGAGAGAGAGAGATGTGGGGGTTAGGGATAGGTTGATTAGTATAGGTGTGTGTGTGTGTTTGTGTGTGTGTGTGTGTGTGTGTGTGTGTGAGAGAGAGAGAGAGAGGGGGGGGGGTGTTACGAGCCTAAGGGGAAGAGGCAGGGGTAGGTGTGTTGAAATATTGAAACTTCTAAGAATATTATATTTGTAATTTATTATTCTGGAGATGTTTCATTCCTCCGTGAAGACATTATTGTATATTCGTAGATGTTTTATTCCTCCGTGGATAATGTGGCAACTTAGGTTATTAGACTTCCTTAGTGGGGTTGGCCGTGTATGAGTCATGTGGGTTAAAGGGTTATTAGACCACCCTAGTGGGGTTGGCGCTGTCACATTATGTTAAGTCGTTAAGTTGGGGCCGACCTGGTAAATGTAAAAGACAAGTCGGAGTAGTGTATAAATATAGGAGGTGTGTTCCTCATTTAACACACTCACTCATTATTCACTCACTTATGAATGGCGCATAGGTGAGAGAGAGAGATCTGTTATGGAGGAGAAGGAGCTCATGTTTGGGATATACATCTTTGTATTGTTGAACATCTATATTGAGGAAGCTTTGTTGGGTTTTCTACCCCATGAGGGTTTCCCAGGATAAATCTATGTCTCTTGTGTTTATGTTGTGCTTGTTGTTCTTTCAGTGATCTTGTTTATGCTATTGGTGTGAAATGAAATGCAATGCTGATATTTTTTGTCTTAGCATATTAAATCTTAACATGGTATCAGAGCTAACATGAGAAGAAGACACTGTGCAGTTGTAGAAGCTAGGGCTTCTTGTTTTTTGGGTTTCTCTCCACATATCTTGAAAGGCAGGAGGCTAGATTGACTCTCCTCAACAAGGTGCATTTTTCTGTCGAGACAGAATTCAATTCTGAGCATTTTTAGTTTTTGACCTAAATATTAGGGTTTCAGAGAAAATTGGAAGTTTTGGAATCTAAGTCCATGGCTGGATGCTCCTCAGAAAAATCGAAGTTTAGAGACCAAGATCAAACTTTTTGGTTGGGTGAAGCTTCGGGAAAATCAAACCCTAGTTTGGGGTCCTCTTGAGTAAATTTGGAAATTAGGGTTTCTGCAAAAAATTGGAATTTCTGAAATCTAAGACCATGGCTAGAAGCTCCTTGGAAAAATCAAAGTTTAGAGCTTTGGATCGAACTTTTTGGTTGGGTGAATCTCCAGGAAAATCAAAACCTAGTTTGGGGTCTTATCTAGTAAATCCGGAAATTAGGGTTTCTGCAAAAAATTGGAATTTCTGAAATCTAAGACCATGGCTGGAAGCTCCTTGGAAAAATCAAAGTTTAGAGCTTTAGATCGAACTTTTTGGCTGGGTGAAGCTTCGAGAAACTCAAACCCTATTTTAGGGTCCTCCCAAGTGAATCCAGAAGTTTCAAAAGCAATTTTGAGGGGTGAAACTTTGCATTTTTCAAATTTCGAGTATACCAGCTTGATCAGCTCAGCAAGGTGCATCTTTCTATCCTTTCAAAAGTTTGAAATTCAAAGTTTGAATTTTTAGGGTTTCTCTGACAAACCCTAATCCAACTCCAGATCCAATTTTCAACAAATCAAGTGGATTGGGTCAATCCTAAAAGATAATGAGTTGGACACTTGCATAAGTGAAGAGGTTCCAGTCCTAGAGGGAGAAGAGGCTAAGGCCTTACATAAGAATGCTACAAGCAATCTCGACAGGTATGACTTGAGGAGATACATGTATGTTTTTTTTTAATCTGTTCATGATTAAGGTTATGATATGTTTGTCTTCATATTATTGAGGTTAGTACAATATTGATTAATTTTAGGCTTGTCTTATCACCCTAGTAAAAATATGAACGCATGTGAATGATAGAAGACATTCATTGATTAGGGTTATGACACCTATGATTGTACTAATGCACTGTGGTATTGTATGAGGATGATGTTGTCCGCTAACATGAAAGGTACAAATCAAGTTCTAGATCAAGAACATATGACCATGGTGACATGAAGACAAAAGACTCATGGATCAGATAGAAACTCTACTTACGAGGTATGTATAATTTGATGGTTAACTTATGAGTTATGCAGGTTCTAGCACAAGGTCTCTAAATCATTGAAGAGAACAAAGAAGATTTGTTTGATATATTTTCCTATATCAAGTTAGAATCCTACTTTGTGTTAGGATCTTAGGTAAGTATACCTGTGTATGAAATGATCATGACCAGAAATAATGTTTTAATAATATTGAGATTATACTAATGAATGTATGATTATGTATGAGATCATGAGGATGACACTAGTGCACACTTAAGCATGCTTAGTGGTACAAAATGAATAGAAGTTCAAAGACATATAGAGATCAAGCGGGAGGCAACCACACAACATAAAAGATAAGTATTTGGGTTTTTATTTGAATCTCTGAATAGTTAATGATATTGCTCATAATAGTTGCATGCGTATTTGTATATATCATGCATAATGTGAGCATTCATAATTGAACAGTATACTACTAATATGCATATGATGGGTAAGTTAGAAAAACATTCCATTGTTGCTTGTCTAGAATGAAACCTCTTTGCTGACATGCTGAGAGCTGTGCATGCTCTTGAGAGTATGTTATGGTAGAGATGGAATAAATCTAGATAGCCACTATATGCATACAGGATATGGAAAAGTGTTCTATTGGTAGTTGCATAACTATGTGAATCATATATGTATGCATTATAGGTTATCATGTCAACATGATTTGATGATTATGAAGTATTACTAATCATGTGATTAACTTTGATTTGTAGAAAAGATCATGTGCTATGATGATGAACACCTATTCCAAAGAACGAGTGATGGATGTTCAACAAGAAGACTTACAAATCAAACATACTACAGAAGGCTCGTGGCTAAAAGATTCTCTTAAGAGGAATAGGATCATGATGAGATGTTTGATCCAAGTGGCTAGATAAGACCATTCTCTTAATGGTGTAATTGAAGAAAGCTCTGTACAGGCACCCAGGATCGATAGTCATTTGATGAGCTTAATGATCACCATGGGTGATGCAGATTTCAACCTTTGCTACAAGGTTGAAGATGGTGTCTATATACAGATGACATTGAGGCTCATATCAGTAGACCCATTTGATGAGAGATGGCACGGATAGATATGCAGAAGATCACTCAATGCAGAGTGTGAATGATGTCTAGTCACAGAAGGACAATTGATAGCTTCTTGATAAGATTGGGCTTTACCAAAAGAAAGTTGATCCTAACCTTTATCTTAAGGTTATGGATGATGAACATGCCATACTATTCTTGTATGTGGATGATCTCTTTCTGATAGGGAATGAGAAATAGATCATGGAAAGCAAGAAGAAGCTCTCTTCAGAATTTGAGATGAAAGATCTTAGATTAATGCACTACTTCCTAGGTCTGGAAGTATGGTAGGGCCAAAGAGGAATCTTTCTCAACCAGGGAAAGCATGCTGTGGAATTCTTGAAGAGATTTGACATGTTGGAATGTAAAGCCATGGCCAATCCCATGGATTCCAACTTGAAGTTATCAGCTGATGACTCATCAGAGTTAGTGGACATGACTCTGTACATATAGATTATTGGGTCATTGATGTATTTGACAAATGCCAGACCAGATATATGCTTTGCCATGAACACCTTGAGTCAGCATCTAGTGGAACCTATATGAGTTCACCTCATAGCTGCAAAGAATGTGATGAGGTACCTAAAGGGTACGATAAACTTTGGTCTATATTATCTTGGAGATCATGACTTCAGATTATATGGCTACATAGATGTTGATTGGGGAGGAAGTACTTCAGACAGAAAGAGCACATCAGGAGGATGTTATTGTCTGGGATCTTCCATGATCTCATGGTTTAGTAGGAAGCAGTCTAGTGTGGCTCTCAGCATGGTTGAAGCGGAATATATTGTTGCTTGCTTTGCTAGTTGTGAAGCAGTATGGCTCAAAAACTGTTATCAGGATTATTTGACTTAGAGATGGACCCCACTGTGATCCTGTGTGACAACCAGAGTTGTATCAAGATGACAGAGAATCCAGTGTTCCATGATAAGTCAAAGCACATAAAAATCCGATATTTTTATATACTGGATATGGTGCAGAAAGGAGACATCGAGCTTGAGTATGTGAGCATTGACAAACAAGTTGCTGATGTATTGACCAAACCTCTGTCTCGAGTAAAGTTTGAGTATTTTTTAGACAAGCTTGGTGTTGTTCAGAAGGACCCTCCTCGAAAGGGGGAGTGATATGGTCGTTGATGATGAGATTGCCTGCATCGACGGTAAGGTCGATGATGTGTATACTTGTATTGATGATGAAAATACTTGTATTGATGATGAGGATATATGTATCGATGATGAGGTTACCTGTTCGAATGATGAGATCGATGATGAGGTTACCTGTCCCGATGATGAGGTCAATGATATCAATGATAAGGTTGAGAAATGGTCCCTAGTGGACGAGAGGTGGATTGTATCATCCTTGGAAACATGTCCTAAAAGAGATACGTAGGAATATGTCTTTGAGAAAGTAGTCCCTAGTGGACGTGGTGGGGATTACATCATCCCGGAACCCTTGGTTCAAAATGTATGTGATAGGACTGCATCGTCCCTGAACTCTTAGTTCAAAATGTACGTGATAGGATTCCATCGTCCCTAAACGTTTAGTTCAAAATGTACGTGATAGGACTGCATCATCCCTGGATAGTTGGTTCAAAATGTACGTGATAAATCCTAGATCTGATCTAGGTCACATCCAGTATGAAAAAGGACTGGCTCTGTGGTGGTAAATCCTAGATTTGATCTAGGTCACATCCTGGATTGGCTATGTGGTGATAAATCCTAGATTTAATCTAGGTCACATCCAGTATGAAAAAGGACTGGCACTATGGTAGGGATTGCATCATCCCTAGATATGGATTTGTCTTAAATGGATCAAGGACTGCATCGTCCCTAGACATGGATTTCTCTTAAATGGATCAAGGACTGCACCATCCCTAGACATGGATTTGTCTTAAATGGATCAAGGACTGCACCGTCCCTAGACATGGATTTATCTTAAATGGATCAAGGACTGCACCGTCCCTAGACATGGATTTGTCTTAAATGGATCAAGGACTGCACCGTCCCTAGACATGGATTTGTCTTAAATGGATCAAGGACTGCATCGTCCCTAGACATGGATTTGTCTTAAATGGATCAAGGACTGCATCGTCCCTAGACATGGATTAGTCTTAAATGGATCAAGGACTGCATCGTCCCTAGACATGGATTTGTCTTAAAAGGATCAGGATTGACATGGATTTGTCTTAAATGGATCAAGGACTGCATCGTCCCTAGACATGGATTAGTCTTAAATGGATCAAGGACTGCATCGTCCCTAGACATGGATTTGTCTTAAAAAGATCAGGATTGATCATCCTATAAGTAGATCTGGATTGCATTGTCCATAGACATGAGAGGTGTCTTAAAGTGAGAGGGATTGATCATCCCGTAATTAGATCATGTGTGTTGCAGAGTATGCTACTATGATCGAGATGATCCAAATGATGTTGTCGATCGAGATGATCTAGATGATGTTGTCGATCGAGATGATCCAAATGTTGCTGTTGATCGAGATGATCCAGATGTTATTGTTGATCGAGAGGATCCAGTTGATGACGTGATGCTGTTGATCGAGAGGATCCATTTGATGATGTGATGCTGTTGATCGAGAGGATCCAGTTGATGACGTGATGCTGTTGATCGAGAGGATCTAGTTGATGATGTGATGCTGTTGATCGAGAGGATCCAGTTGATGATGTGATTCTTTTGATCAGAGGATCCAGTTTATGATGTGATGCTGTTGATAGAGAGGATCCAGTTGATGACGTGAGGCTGTTGATTGGGTGAACCAGATGATGACGATGCTGTGGCTAATCAAGTGCTGCAGAAGGTGAAGACTCCATACTAACGATGTTGATACTCCAGTATTGAAGACCTGAAGATATTCCAGTAACTAGTTGAGTTACTGATGATGTTGAGAAAGCTTCCAATGATTTATAGATGTATCATGTATCATGTATCATGTAGTTGATGACTCCTTGCTCCTACAGATGTTGTTATAATATCGTTCTCGTTAAGGGGGAGTGTTGAAATATTGTAACTTCTAAGAATATTATATTTGTACTTTATTATTTCGGAGATGTTTCATTCTTCCGTGAAGACCTTATTGTATATCCAGAGATGTTTTATTCCTCTGTGGATAATGTGGCAACCTGGTTTATTAGACTTCCCTAGTGAGGGTCGGCCTTGTATGAGTCATGTGGGTTAAAGAGTTATTAGACCACCCTAGTGGGGTCGACCCTGTCACATTATGTTAAGTGGTTAAGTTGGGGCCGACCTAGTAAATTATGTAAAAGACAAGTCGGAGTAGTGTATAAATAGAGGAGGTGTGTTCCTCATTTAACACACTCACTCATTATTCACTCACTTATGAATGGCGCATAGGTGAGAGAGAGAGATCTGTTATGGAGTAGAAGGAGCTCATGTTTGGGATATACATCTCTGTATTGTTGATCATCTATATTGAGGAAGATTTTCTGGGTTTTCTACCCCATGAGGGTTTCCCAGGATAAATCTATGTCTCTTGTGTTTATGTTGTGCTTGTTGTTCTTTCAGTGATCCTGTATATGCTATTGTTGTGAAATGAAATGCAATGCTTATATTTTCTATCTTAGCATATTAAATCTTAACAAGGTGGAGGGTGGGTGTGGATTATTAGGGGTAGGGGGTGTTAGGGATTTGAAGGGGGGTGTTAGGGGGTTAGGGGGGTGTGTTATGGGTTTGGGGAGTTTTAGGGAGTTGGAGAGGGGATATAGGTGATTAGGGGTAGGAGGTGTTAGGGAGATAGAGAGGGGGTGTTAGGGGGTTAGGGAGGGGGTGTTTGGGATTTGGAGAGGGGGTTTTAGGGGGTTAGTGAGGGGTGTTAGGGCCCGATTTAAGGAATAAAATATGCTTTACAAAGTGCATACGCATTTTTATTCTCTAAAATGTGTACCTGTTTTGGTTCTCTAACATGCATATATGTTTTAGAGAAAAAAAACACGTACCATTTTAGAGAACAAAAATGTGTACACATTTTTTTCTCCTAGCCTTTGTGGCATCCCACTTGGATGCCTTGGGATTTCCCATTCCTATGTTTAATAAACGCAAATGCGTTGTTTAATTCTAAAACAAGAACGCGTTTTGCAAAACATTCTCTACATCTAAAATGTCCCCCATCTTTGTGTGATGACCCTTTTCTAAGTGTTCTTGTTTGAATCATTTTGAACATCAATAGGTTCCTATCTTTCCCAACCTCTTTGCTCACATACAACCATTTATTTTCTCTCAAATCTGCAATTTTCCTTCACAATTTCAAATTTTTGGTTATTCCACAGTCTGGTAATGTCAATGGAAATGGAATGAACAACAAGAGCAAAAATTCTTTGTAGTGTGGAATTTGTTATCAAATTTGCTTGTGAAAAACAATGGATGATAGATTCCAAAGGATATGAGAGGATGGGAAAAGTACAATTGACATAACTTTTGACCATAGAAAAGAGGACTCTTACAATAGTCATAGAAGTATATTAATCCCATGATTCCATAACTACATGAGAATACTTCGCCCACCAACCTCACACATGCATTCAATGATTAGATTTAATAGGACTCAAAAGGAAGTAATTGGCTCATTTAAGGTACATTGCAGCAAACATATAAGTTCTATGGTTGACACTTGGCAATAGAGGATTTAATCTCCCATTGGCCCTCTTTCATTTTCCCCTCTAGTGGAATCATAACCCCTCTAGTGCTCTTTACTCAACCGTCTTGTCCACCATTTTATTATTTTTCAATATAATATTTATGTGGCTTTTGAGTTAGCATGAAATGCTAACCAAATGGTCCATATAGAGATATTTATATTATACATGTCTAGTCATTCACTAATCAGGCCTTGGCCTTGAGCTTTGCACTAAGAATCTATACTAGCATATTTACATCAATTACATCATTTTGATTTAGTATGTTCCAACTCAAAATTAGAAGTATTACAATAACAACAGTTAATTGCAATATCATAATACTTATGATAAAAAAATCTAAGTGTGAGGTCTTTAGGTGAGTTGTGACCTTGCAAATCTCTTTGGAAGGATCAAATAAATTTTGGTTGTGATATTGCAATACTTTTTGCAATATAAAATGTCTAGGTGCATTGTCTCGAAAAGTGGATTGACACTTCACACATCTATTTTTGGTTGTAATATTGCACTACTTTTTGCAATATAAAATGTCTAGGTGCATGGTCTCGAAAACACATCTATCTTGTAGGTTTACATAAATTTGTTGCACTCTACAAAACAATGGAGTGCAAGCCCAGAAAACAAAATACCATATAGATATTTAATTATGGAAATCAAGGGTTATGTTTAAAAAATGTGAAATAGGTGAAACAATGTGGATAGTCAACGCATACTATAACAATTTAATTTAGCCCAACAAAAAGACAAGAAATCGTTTTAGCATTAACTCGAGGCTTATCGATAATTAAATGATTAAATAGAACAACTTATGCCATGAACTTATTCGAGCAGCTTGTTTAATGTATATGTATTATTGTTGTGGATATTAGTGAACGATGCCTTGTGATAAGTGTGTAAACATTCCTTGCAAACGTAACAAGGAAAGCAAAGCCCATACAGTATAACGCAAGGAATGAGCAGTTATAATAACTTCAATAATAGATACTTATGATTCAGGAAAATCGATATGGTCAATACTATGACCTGGCAGGGCATAGATTGTTGGCCTTGAATGGCATGGCATAGCATTAATAAAATAGAAAAAAGAATACATGCAACTTGTCCATGATAGTGAGCAGCCACCGAATATGTCACAAGCATGGAATAACTTAATAAAATATGTGTAAGGAGCCACTCTGATTGACTTGATTGTAGCCATCACAAGATTATCTATGCTTGCATGGGGATTGTACATAGCATAGGCAAGGATAAATTAGGTGAGACTTTGAATGCCATGAAGGGTAATTAAAAAATTGTTCAATGTATGAGTACTAAAAAAGTCAAATTTGATAGATATATATCATTGAACTTATAGTTCAGTTCATCTTTAATCTTTGTCAAATGTAGTTAAATATAGAAATTGAGAATTAAAATAAAAATTATAAAAATATAAAAATAAATATAGATTTGTTTTATCAATAAGTAATTGTCCTTATAAAACTATTTAATAAAAATATATAGAATTAGTCACATCAAAATTAAAATATCACATAAAAAGTGACAACTATATTTTATTTTTATTATTTTTTAGTAAATAAAAGTCAACAATATGTTAAAGTTGACACATCATACTGTTTAAAAAAATTTAAATTAAATATTTTTAATCTTGAATTAAAATACAGATTATGCATACCCATCTTTAATCCATCTTGCACAACAAATATTGTATGTGTGACCATTCTCAGGGATGAATGCAATCACATTCTAGCCCACTTTCCATGATAAAATCTGTTATGTTACCCAAATGTAAGCTACAAAGTTTCTGATATTGTATATTATGAATACTGGTATCTAACTGGAATGGAACTCACAACGTTACAGTTTCCGACTTGGCCATTAGTCTTATTGAAAAACAAAGAAAATATGCACCTGGATTTGTGTTCCACTCGTTCCAAATGTGAAACCTGTTAATAAATTTTCACTTCAAAATGAATCGATTAAGGCAATGTAATTGGTAAATCATAGAGTCTGAAAGTAAAACGCTCTATCAATATAAACACATTCATTTATCGACACATCTCTTACAAATTAAATATCATATTATGAAAATAATGCTGCAGAGCATTTACAGTTACAGACACAGCATGAAAGGATCAATCTATTCTACTGATTTTAGATAGATGTTTTTCTTTTGATTTTTAAATGTGTAAAAACTCTGACATAAAAACAATCATACATCAAGAAATATGATTTTTCTAAATATTTTTTATTAAGTTTAGATTTAATATGGATTTAAATTTTTTATATTTAGTGTAAAATTAAAATTGAGTTGATAAATAATATGAAATATTTTTACTTTCTCTTTATAATAAATAATGAAACACATCTTCCCTTTACTGAACTATAAAACAAAGTGTTACTCTAAATACAATAAAACACCTTGCTGTTACTCTGGATATAATTATGCGATACTTTACTGTCTTTTATTTTTAAACATTCCATAAAACAAAATGCACAAATTTACACCGTTTTGCTAAGCTCGTTGAACAAGTAATCAAGTATATTTTACAACAACTCAATATAAATCCAAATATATTTTGCAACAACCCAATATAAATCCAAAGTAGATAGAACTTTTAAACAGCAACCAAATTTAGTTCACATACGTAAATCTAAATTAGATAGAACTTTTAAACCTCAACAAAATTTAGTTCACATATGTAATTTCTTCAGTGCCATTATTATTGACTACACCAGTCAGTTTTATCCTGAAGTCTTCACTTTACATATAGGATCCATGGACAAAGTAAAATTTAGAAGAAAAAAAAATTCAACTGAACTCTCATTTATCTAATAGGTGCTCTATGTATACTGTCACTGATATTTTGAAGTTCTAAAACATGGTTCCCATAACGAAATTCTACAATAAACTCTCTCTCTCTTAATATATAATCCATGAAATATAAATAAGCATAAACATTATTTATATATATATTTTCCCTTCTCTTGCCATGGACAAAGCAGCAGTTAAAATAATATTTGCAACTGAGCTCTCATTTATCTAATACCTGTTCTGAGTATTTTGTCAATGGTGATCTTTTGAAGTTTTAAACATGGTTAATCAAATATATATTTTCCCTGGACAAAGCAGAAATTAGAATAATATTTGTAAAATAAATTTTGCAACTAAACTCTCATTTATCTAATACCTGTTCTTAGTATTATTAGTATTATGTCCATGGTGATCTTTTGATGTTTTAAAATATTTTCCCTGGACAAAGCAGAAATTAGAATAATATTTGTAAAATAAATTTTGCAACTGAACTCTCATTTATCTAATACCTGTTCTTAGTATTATTAGTATTATGTCCATGGTGATCTTTTGATGTTTTAAAACATAGTTAATTAAAGGGAAAATTCAACCATAAACTATTTTATTTCATATATATTTTTTTATCTCTTATATAATAAGCATCATCAGCATTCTTCTTAGTCTTCACTGTATAGAACAATTGATCATAAGATGTAGTGTTAAGACACTCCATCCAATAGCCTATACACCTATGTGGCCCTCAAAGTATAGAACAATTGGCTATAAGATGAAACTATTAAGACACTACACTCCATCGAATAACCTATACTCCATCGAATAGCCTATACACCTATGTAAGGGCAATGTGAATGCACTTAAAAATATTTCTGACCACTAAAAAAAGTACGAATCCAATTGTGGATTCCCCTAACAAAAAAAACAAACATAAACATTCTTCTTATAGATATATTTGCCTTCTCCTGCTTCCTGTTTCCCTACTGGGTAATGAGAACCGGTGCAGCAAATCTGGCAGAGAAAGTTCGATAGGGATGGACGTCCTCCTCTTCCTGCAAATTGCCTTCATCAAAATTCTGGGCATAGCTGTTTTCATCATACTGACAGCTGATTGTTTTGCGAGAATAAACAATGGATGATATGATTCCATCTTCTCTTGCAAACAACTTAGCTATCCACCTCCACCTCGACTTGCGAGCCACAGCAGCAGCATCTTCTGTAAACTTGTCATCGTTAGTGGACCATTGATCTATCCCTCTCCTGACACTGTTAGTCCATCTTTTCCACCACCAGCTCTCCAAGACATCTCCATTCTCATCATCATTTCTGGAGGATTTGTGTCTGCCCCTCATGAGCCATAAACGGCCCTGATCCTCCAGTGAGACGATGGAATCATCCTCCTCGTTGCCTAAACGGGTATGGTAGCGGTGACTCATTGATCTCTGCTTCAGAGGCCTCAATGGAGGCCTCTCTGCCCTTTCTGATTTGGATCTCAGCATTTTCTATTTCTCCTTCTCTTCTGAGAAAGTAAAACAGCAGCAGCAGCCACCTATGGAGTTATCACTACAAATTCCTTCATTCCTTGCAGCAAGAACAAGAACAGGAGGAGGCAATGCAGAGGGGACAAATAATGAAGAGGAACGCTCGGAGACGGATGGTAGATATGAAAGCGCACATAGTCTATTCTATCAAAATCAGGCGGCCGAGCTTTAGACTTTTGTGTCCCCGAAGACTTTTGTAACCCTCGCCATTATTTTTCCGTTAAAGGTAATTGGTCTATAGCTACGGAGTTCTAGAAAAACACGACACGGATGTGACAAGCTTTATCTCTAGAGTTGACATATTCTACGATATCTAATATAAATCGAGAACAGTATTATTTTTATTATTTTTTTAATTGAAGTATAGGATTCCTTTCGATCTTAAATTTAGTAAAATAATCAAAGATATAAAAAAATGCTAAAACAAAAATATCTCATATTTATAATATTTGAAATTGAGATGGATTTATTTTAAACTAAGTAAGTTGAGGTTATTTTTTTGTTTTTTTGTTGTAGTGATTTGTATGTAAGATATCTGCTACATCTTATGATAAGTTTTTACTAAGACTTGGACGATTATGTACTTTTTGATTCAAATGAATAACATTGGTATGCTTTTTTCTGCTGGAAAAAAAAAATTGAAGTTACACACTTTTTAGGTTATTGGAACATATGAGTTTTGCTTTTGATTGTATTAAGTCAAGTTAATGTTGTTTTATGGTGTCTCGTGTTTACGATCACTTAAATATTGTAGATGGGCCAAACTAGGGTGATAATGCATACTCCCTCGTGTGTGAGATTAAGAGTACATCATATAGTTGAAATACAACATGTGTTTTTTATCCATGGTGTTGGAAAAAATAAATAGAAAGAGAGTATAGGACTTGAAGGAAGGAGTCTCAACATAGAGATAAAGGAGGCCACTTGTAAAACAAACAATTGTGAGGTGATACATATAAACAGTTTCTTTACAAACAACATCGACATAACCATGTTCATTAAATAGTCAAAGAAAACTACAATTTGGGACCATGGCTAGTGGATCTAGATTATGGTACATATGAAAATAAATGTTGCTTCTGTCAGATATGTGCAATGAAACAATGTCACTCGAGGGGGGAGAAAATTTGTGGTAAAGACAACCCATTAGAAATTGGGGCTGGAAATAACCTAGAATATGTTGAGTATTTTTTGAAGGGTAGCTCAAACTTGAGGCTTAGAAACTAATGTTATAAATTGAGCCATACATGTCCAAAATATTCAAGTAAATCTAGGAATATGCTTCCATTGGTGCATACAATCTCCACAATGTGATAATGAGTCAAGGTCGAGCATGGAGGAAACAATTTAGTTAGATATTGGTAATAAAAATCCCCGCTAAATACAAAGCATCCCATAGATAATGATAATGGGTACCAAGGTACTAGTACAAACCAATCTGATGCAAATAGATATGTTGAAGTTGAACATTAAAAGGAATTGTGTTGCTAGGGATCAATGATGAAAAATCCATTGTGGCATATAAGGAGAACCACCAATGATGAAAATGGTCACCAAACTAGATGAAACTCTAAATGAAATTCCTATACTAAATGTGTTAGTGCTAATAAGGGTAGATTCATTGGAGACATGACACTAATGATCCCTTCTAAATCAACACAAGGTGCAAAAAGTACTAATGCAATAGACTGTGACTTGACATAATGAGACAGATTGACCAATGGGTAAGAGACTTATGAATTCCCTTGAACATAGCATAAACAAAAGCTAAATTAGGCAATGACCATTAGTTGAATAAAAAGTATCAAAACACCATGACTTAGGGGAGGGGGAGGAAGAATTGGAATAAAGGCATCCTAGGAACCATGAATACAAAGTCAGACTGATCATACGAGGTTGGCTCAAGGATCAAGGTTATGAGTAAAAAAAGGAAATGTGGTTTGGAAATTTTGGGACTAGTTATCACAAAATCTCTAGTGACTCTGAGTGTGTGTGTGTGTGTGTGTGTAATCCAATCTTGGATGGAAGAGAACTGCAACCACTAGGTCCATGATAGCTAAGGAATCCTACCCCCAAAATGGTGTCACGTTGAGTAGGATCCTCTTTGTTTAGGCTTCCTAGTTTCACTTGTGGTGAAACCAAACTATAAGCCATAGGATGTGACCCTAGCCCAGCTTTCCAAAGAATGAGCCAAGAATGAACCCAACTGTTCCCAAGTACTTGCTAGACCACTTTTAGAAGGCCACCAAGTACTTAAAGCGTTTTAAGAGAAAATAAATAGGAGGCACCCTGGGTAAGAATTCAAAGACTTAGATATGAGCACTGAGTGGATATCT
Source organism: Larix kaempferi (assembly GCA_027924585.1). Lineage (NCBI taxonomy): Eukaryota > Viridiplantae > Streptophyta > Pinopsida > Pinales > Pinaceae > Larix > Larix kaempferi. Next base: position 5,245,178 of record BSBM01001166.1, on the reverse strand, counting down.
TAAAGGCTGGTCACAAAATTAACCGAGTGTGTAAATCAGACCAGCAAGGAAAAATTACTCAATCACCTATTTAAATTGAAGTCTAGAAGTAATGTATGAAGCCCACAATGTCTCAAATCTACCCCTAGGTTGATATCACTTACGAGAATAGTTGAAATAACTTAACGCATGCATATGGGGTGATTTGATTTGGTCTTAGAAGAAGCTTTACACACAAAATATATCACTGTAAATTGAAAATAACACAAAGAAATGTAAGGAAACGATTAAAACACACATGCAATGATTAAATGCAAAATATTCACTTGAAGAAATTTCATAAATGGCTAGTGCCTACAATATGGACTATGGAGCCTATGATTTATGTCTTATCAAATGAAAATAACCCATTAAATGTAGTATGCAAACAATTCCCAAGTATAAACTAATCACAAACCCCACATGCAATAAAAAAAATGAAAAGCATTATAATGATGGTGACAAATGGATTTTTCATAATTTTAAATTCAATTTCTAGTGTAGTCACCTTGATCCGGATGGTTGGTTAAGTTTTCTTCGCTTCCTAACAACTTGTGAATAGATTCCAACTTGTGGAGAGAACTCTTTTTCTTGCTAGGGCACACTTGATAACTTGGTCACTTCAAACTTTGCCACACAAAAATGAAATTAGTGAAGTGAAACTAAAACTAATACATCTCATCATAAAAAAGATCTAAATGCATGAAAAATTATGAGAGGAAGGAAAGAAAAAGATGTCAAAGAGAAAATCGATTTATGTAAGAAAACCCCCCTTCACAGTGAAGCCAAGGATATTTGGGGCAACTTATCTCCTCAATCCTACATGAAAACCACTCTGAAAATCATCTAGAACAAGTAAGAGCTGGAATATAGCATATAGTAGAGGTCACAAGAGAAAGAAATTCATCCAAACACTTTTGGAAACAAAGAAATTTTGCACAAGAGAAATTTGGTTTGTATTTCAAAACAACGACCAAGAGTTTTTTACAATGAATATCTCACTCTCTTTTAAAGATAGAGAGTGTAAAAAAACCTAGCTCATCCTTTTGTGGATGTATGAGACTAAAATATGCAATACATGATCAACGGTTGAGGATTTATCTCATTTTTATCATTTTACAATAGCTAGAAATGACTATTTAAGGAGGGGGTGAATTACCTCCAAATTCCCAAGTACATGCTCATGATACACAAGTGATACATCAAATAAGTGGCTAGGGGCATCAAGTTACCCCATAGGTGATTGCATTACACTTTTATTACGTGGCCACACTTGAGATCTAAGTTACCACATAAGAAATGCACCCCCTAGGGAGAGAGTGCGCCCCACCATGTCCACATGCCAAGTAAAAATGAGTTGTGGTGGTAGGGAAAGTGGTCCAAATGTGCCTATGGGACCATCATGTTATTACCCAAGTCATATTTTTCCATTCACTATCCCACCATCATACATCAAAGACCATGGTTTAATTTTATTTTTTCTTGAAACAAAATAATTAATAGCTCAATTGATCAAATCTTCATCTTCCTTTTACCGAATTGGAAATATAATTGCACAAATGGATTTGTAAGCCTCAAAAACCATAATATCCATTACTCATATGCCCATAACCAATCTAATATGATCTTCTTGAAGTCATCTCCAAAATATTTGTAAATATTTAGGCTAAATATTTTTCCACAACCTTAGGAAAATAATTAAATTTTGCCAATTAATTCAATAATGCCTCAAATTATACTTGGAGGGGTCCATTTTTCCTCCAATGGATGAGATATGATCACTAATGATAAGTAGTGAAGTCCATGTTGTTGACCTGCCCCTTTTAGCAAGTCAAACCCAAGTTTGACTAGTCAAAAAGTCAAAATTTTGGTCAAAATTTGACCAAGGCTCAAGATGATGGAATAATCTTATGTGATGTCTACAAGAGGTGTTAGTACCTTAATCATGAGTAAAATTTATAAACAATTGCATGCTAATTCATGCTATATACTAGTTTTCATTTCAAGTACAACAAGTGCAAGACAAATGCTACGTGCATAAAAGGAAAAAAATAACTAGATTCATATAAATATTCCCCCCCAAACTAATCACACAATGTAATGCATAGATCAACCTCTCCCTTTGGTGAAGTGGAATGAGGGATAATCATGGGCTTTGTCAAAATGTGAGATTGATCATAGTATTGACTTGAGCACTTTTGGAAATAGGGGATAAAGGATATTCCGTGACATGTTGGAGTGGCTAACACTAGGGAAGTAAGGTGTCTCACAAATGGATCAAGTGCTTAGAAGGCACCCCTTTGAATCTAGCAATCCTCCCCTTTATTCATCTTATAATTTTTCTTTCAGTGGTTTTTTCTTTTTCATTGATTTTTCTTTTGATTTTTTTGCTTTCTTTTCTTTTTAACTTCTTTCATGGAGCACTTTTCATTTGCAATCCTTTAATTAGCTAATGGCTGAGAGATACTGGCCTTGGATGGAATTTTGAGCCCTATTTATGACATGACCTTAGCTCTGATGCCAGCCACCATCCATAGGTGTGACGATGTTTCCACAATAATGTTTTGTTAGAGAAAGTAGGATTAACCTCTTAATTCAAGGATTACCTATCCTCCTAGTCACTAACCAACTTCAAGGATGGGGACCACTTGTTTCAAGTCTAGGGGGTACTCTTCTGGTGACTAAACCTACCTTTACCACACTCAATCCTCCTGGATCTACAAATAGAAAGAGATCAATGGGATGAGCAAGATTTTGCCACACACATCAAATCTGAGACATCAGGTAAAACATGGAGGCCATCCTAACAAAAATGTCACATAGGGGAAAATACTCTAGTTAATCAGTCATGTCTAGGTCATAGGAATTTTTCAACAAATGGACGAGACTGATAAGTGGAAAATGCTACAGATGAAACCAATAGAGGGGTGGTGGTCTATACATTACACATGAAATCAATCACAAACAAAAACATGTGCATGAAGCTACCACTAATGCACCAAGACCACACCAAGCACAAGTACCACTAATAGAAACCATGCATAACAAATTCTAACATAAGTCAATCCGTTGATAAAATTCATGAAATCCATAGATATACATCTTCCATATACCTGATATGAGCTACAGTTGGAAAGTATCCACTAGTGATGACTCTACAGGACTATGGAAGATGAGATCTAAAATGCATAATAATAGTCATGAAGGTCCATTGCACCAAGGTCTAAAGTGTATGAAAAGGGATGACATGAAGAGGTATCAACATGACAAAGGTATCCCCTCTGACTCTATGCCACTGTATCTGATCCAACTACTAAAATGTGAGATAATACTCAAATCCTCTGATACTATTTGATAGGACACTGCATCGACTATAAGGAAAGGCTCAAAACTGCATTCTGCTCTGACAAAATGAGAAGGGGTCCCGTCTGTAGAATATGTGATAACATCTAGCTCCAATTGGGACAAGTGATATAAGGGAGAGAGTGCTTGAGAACCTCAACATATCTTGTTCACAACAACCCTCTATGCATCAAATACATGAACCTACAAAATGCCAATGCTATACCCCTCTCACAGACCGGTCGTCAGTACTCGATATATACAAATATATAAAGGAAATAAAAGTAAAGTAAAACGACAAACTGGAATTTTAAAGCTCAAAACTTTATAAGTACCAAATGAAATAAAATGCTAACTACTGAAAACACACACACACAAGAAAAAAACTATGATAGCAAAAAAGGAGGAAAACAAATTTTAAATGTAATCTAATGTTCAAGAGTGAACTTATTCATCCTACCTACCCTTAACTAACTAGTTAGGACATGAAATAGGTGAAATAAAAAATCCAGTGTAACCCCTCATCACATAGATTAATAGATCTTTCCTTATGGTTTCTCCTAAAATAAATCAAGGATAGTATAAAGATTAAGACAATAAAAATCTAAGTTACCTTAACTTGTTGTTCGAGAATCAAGAAAAGATTAGAATGGTATAGTATGTGATTATGCCAAAACTGAAACTACTCTTTGCATAATTCCTTAATCCAAAGGTCAATGGGATTGAAAAATTGATAAGCGTTATTTGTTAAGGATGGGGAAAGAAATGGTCCTAACACTTCAACATAAATTCTCTGGCACTCATCAGTTTCTCCACTCAAAAGATTTATCAAAGAAGTGTGATTCAACATAATGATAAATTCCAGGAATGAGGTTGGGTGGGTGGATTGAGAAAATGTACTTTTACCCACATAGATTATAATTATTGTCCTTAGATTTTGATGGAAGGAAATGGTTTGTAAATTTATGATGTCATTGATTCCATGGATGATTTCAAGATTGGGAACAAGGTTCATGTTCAATTCTGAAAAATGGGGTGATAGTTTATTAGTTTTTATCACTCTATCCTCCCAACAATCTTGATCAGATAAAATAGAGTAGGGTTTTTCCAAGGATTCTTGGCAGTTACTACCCAAGTATTAATCAATACCTAAGAAATGCTTCCAGAAATTTAATTTTTCAAAGCTCACAATATGTTGATTCAGAATTACACAATGATCAGATGAGTCTAGGCATGTAGAGGCTTTAATATAAAAATATTTTATCAAAAGGGAATGGTTTGATGATGAGAGATGAATATACTATCCATTCAATGACTGCAGCAAGGTGAAATACTTAGAGGTAACATGTCCCATATTTAAGATAATTGACCTCAACTTCTCGTGGGCCAAAAGGTTCTGGGTTTGGAGATTATTGAAAATGTCAGTACCATCCCTAACCCTTTATTTAATAAAAAGGTCAACATTAACTTCACAAGGAAAATACTAATTATGCCTACTCACACTTATGCATTCAACCAACTTATCTTGATCAAGGATTGAATGAGGAACATTATCAACATTCTATGAATTAGGCTTAGGATTCTTTGAGAATTCCCTATAACTAATTAGACATTGGTTCCATTTTGAATGTTCTAACAAAGAACACTCTTGATTAGGTTGATTCACAATCATATCATCATCATGTGATTGATATTCATTGGATTTATCAGTAATCTCAACTAAAGACAGGTGATTATTTTCACCCATTTGACTAGGGAAAACATCAACGAGTTTACCATTAGACCCTTGATCATCCTCACCAATTTGATTTTAAACCACATAATAATCACATGATTTCCTCACTAACGATGTCATATTATTCTCACCACCTCCTTCTTCCATAGTGACTTGAATAATACCTTAATAGTTGTTGGGATCATTTAAACATTGATTCGTTTTGTCATCAACCACAAAGTGATTATGGAGTTGCTCTTCCAGATTTACGTTGGCAAGACCCCAAATGGAATCCTCAACTACAGATGTATCTTGTAAGGGATCACTTAAACTTTGATCATGATGCTTTTGTTGGTCATCATTGGAATCCCATCCGTGGGTCATATCAAAATTACCCTCAGCTCCTTTTCTAGGCGGCGATGATAGAGTATTACGTATGATCTAATAAATATCGCTTTTAACTTTGACATGAATTTTTGAATGAATATTCCTAAAATATTCTATAACATTCTTGTATATTGAAGGATCACTCATAACCTGAATGAAGGGGACTTGCACAATTGGTTTGGGAGAGCCAACATCCAATTGATAAAGAGCATCAACAACCATTTCATCATTAACCACATGATCATCCATATCAAATTCATTTTAAAAATCATGATCATTATATGATTGGACTTATGAGGATTCATCAATTGTTATTCCCTATTTATCTAAGAACATATGTGTAAAAATATCATACCCTCTGGTAATCTTGATTCCTAGATTTAAGTACTTATCACGAGCTTTCCCAACTAAAGAATCAACAAATAAATACGTACAAGCATCCTCATGTTTAATGTGCAATTCCTTGATGACATCATGTATTTAATCAAGATGCGGAGTAGTATGATCCTTATTACCCCTAGTAAAACTACGTATCCTTCTATACACTCTCTTTGGGACTTCATTTGGGTATCCAACTATTTTTTAAAATCCAAGAGGATTATACAACCCTATCACTTTGTTCCAATAGCTTGGGTTCCAATAGCTTAGCGGGGTTTGAAATATTGGTTCATGTTTAGTCTCTAGCTTGCTCAAGGAAGCTTGGACAATTAATTTAGAAGGATCAACCTTAGACTAATAAGGAAGAGAATGGGTATCGTAAGGCTCTTGATATTTACGTTCATAGCCATAATTATATTCAAAGTCACGCTCATCTGTGAGATGATGATTCCCACTCATAATTTTCTTTCCTTAATTTTCTAGCTTCGATTTCCCTTTGAATTTTTGGGTTTAATTCTTTTATGGATTGCGTAAGAGAGAGGTATACATATGAGTTCATTGTGATTCTTTATTTTAAAACATCCCATTGGAGTCTCAATAAGGGTTCACTAGTGGAGGCGCATTGTGGATTCGCTAGGTGAAGAGAACAACACTTCACCAAAATGAATGTTGTTAAGAGCTTAGTGAAACAGAGGCGCAAAAAATGTTGTTGGAAACAAAATTGGAAAAGAGAGTATGATAAACCAAGGAACTCTCTGCCTCCCCAACAATGATGCCAAAAATGTTGTCACAAAATATCTAGTGGCTCTGAGTGCATGTGTAATCCAATCCAGGATGGCAGAGAGTTACAACCACTAGGTTGTGATAGTTAATGAATCCTACCGCCAAAATGGTGTCATGTTGAGTAGGATCCTCTCTATTTAGGATTCCTAGTTTCACTTGTCGTGAAACTAGACTAGCCACATGAGGTGATGCCATCCCAACTTTCCAAAGAATGTGCCAAGAATGAACCCAACTCTTCCTAAGTAATTTCTAGACCACTTTTAGAAGGCCACAAGGCACTTAAATCGTTTTAAGAGAAAATAAATAGGAGGAACTTTGGGTAATACTCCAAAGACTTAGTAAATATAAGCACTAAGTGGATATGTTAAAGGCTTCTCACAGAATTAACCGAATGAGTAAATCATACCAATAGGGAAAAAGTACTCAATGGTTTTTCAAAATTGAAGTCTAGAAGTAGTGTATAAAGCCCAAAATGTCTCAAATCTACCACTAGGTTGATATCACTTACATGAATAGGTGAAATGTCTTAATGCATGCACAAGGGGAGATTTGATTTGGTCTTAAAAGAGGCTTTACACCCATAATATATCGCTGCAAATTGAAACTAACACAAAGAAATGTAAAGCAATGATCAAAATACACATGCAAAGGTTAAATGATAGATTACCACTTGAAGAAATTTCATAAAATGGCAAGTTCCTACAATATGGGATGTGGATTCTACGATTTTTGTCTTATGAAATGAAAATAACCAATTAAATGTAGTATGAAAACAATTCCCAAGTAGAAACTAATCACAAACCTCACATGCAAAAAAAAAAGTGAAAAGCAATATATTGATGGTGACAAATGGAATTTTCAAAATTTTAACTTCAAAGTCTAGTGTACTCACTTTGATTCGGATGGTTGGTGAAGTCTTCTCCACTTCCAAATAGCTTGCGAATAGATTCCATCTTGGGGGATAGGTTAAGCATCCCCAACCCTTCAATGTCCCCCAAGCATTCAAGTTCCCCCAACTTGAACGCTTAGGGGAATCTTAAGGGTTGGGGACGCTTAACCTTCCAGATATCCCCCCAAGACAACCATCGATCTATTTACCCCTTTATCCATCAGGTCGGTTGTATTTATTATATGGTATACATATCTATTCCTGGATATATTGATACTACACTGATCCAGTGTTGTTTCTCAAATTGATAAATTAAGGAAGGACCTATTTGAAAGGGATGGTAAGAATGAACAAGAAGATATACTTGGATGACTTTACAGAAATGTTATCTATGCATATGGATAGCTATTTCATAAGATTTTGGGAACCAAAGGATAAAAAAATTGTCTATTCCCTCAACTTCAAGGGGCCTTTGGCTGAGATTGATGCAATTCTTCCTAAAATGTGCCACGAGAAGCTGATGCTACTCTAGAGAACCCATAACTGCACCATTTCCAACAATAAAGAGAGCTATGTGAAGTTTTGAATGTTGGTTTTCCCATTTGGGTTTCCAAGGTAAACTTTGTATCCATATGCAATACTTTCTCATGTGTGTTCATTTTTCTGTATTACTTGTTTATTTTGTGGATTGATAGATTCCCAGTGTCATTAAGTAGTTTTCATTGAGATATTCAAACTATTGTGTGAGCTACAAGTAGCTTAAATGGTGTTGTGGTATATCTCTTATGTTTCCTAAACTAGGGGAGTTCCAACAACTATAAGATCTCATTCGTTGGATTCCCAATTGATCTTAGAGATCAATGGACTAAATTTAATAGTTGTTGCAATTTTGTAGTATTTTTCTAAATTGATTTTATGAGTTATTAGTGCCCCAGGAAAAATAAAAAAATTCCAGGGGAAAATGTAAATTGCTAAAGATAAATAAATAAAACATTTTAGGAGATGTTTGCTAGTGAGACTGGTAGGACATGAGCTTGTTGTTTATGGATCACATGGTATCAAAGCTCATGTTCGAATACATCTAGTGATACCTATATGGCTAATACCCATAGTGATTATAAAATGAGCGGAGATGAATTATTGATAGCCTTGGAAAGAAGCAAAGCATCAACAATGACAAGATATTTTCATAAAGAAGAAGAAGAAGACCCCAGGGTTAGATTGGACTGGTTAGAGAAGAGCTTAAGGAGACTCACAAATATGGTATCACAACTACTGACATCAAAGGTAATAGATTCCATATTAGATAATGTGGTTAGAACAAAGAATCAGAAGAGAGGTGAAGAAACTCCAGATTCAATGGGAAAAGTGGAGATGGATTCCAGAAAGCGTAGCTATAACAAGCCATGGGTACCTTTTCATGTGGAGGCCAAAGTAGACATCAACGTATGTAGGTGAAGGGGATTCCATAAAGTTGAATCAATGGCTACATCATATGGAAGTGTACTTCAATGTACATGAGGGAACTGGAAAACAAAGGATTTCATTTGTCCTCTTAAGGCTTGAAGGCCATGCTTTGGCCTAGTGGGATAGTGATGCGACAAGTAGGGAATTGTAGAATGATCCACTGGTGGCTGGTTGGGAATTGTTCAAAGACACGATCAAGGCACATTTATATAAAATTAGGTATGAAGAGAAACAACAAATAGTGTGGCACTACTTCAACCAAAGATAAGGAAAATACATACAAGAGTTCACTATTGAGTTTAGAAAGAGTGTTATTCAACTTGGAGTATCTATGAAGAGTGCATAAATGTTGATTAAATATCTAGCTGCATTGCTACCCCAAATTCAACATCAGTTAATGTTATTTAGAACTAAGACCATTATGAACCTATCCTCCAAGCACGGTATCTTGAGGTAAGCAACAACCTACTACACATAAGAAGGTAGAATCCCATGAACAAAAGAAAGGAAAAGGAAAGAAGAAATGGAATGGGAATAAGATTACAACAACAACATAGAAGACCGACCCCTCTTCCAAACAATGTAAGGATTGTAAAAAGACTAAGCATACATAAGAGAATTGTTGGAAAATACATCTTGAAAAGTGCCCCAAAAACTTTCAAGGAAGGATGAAGAAAAAGGTGTTCATTATTGTCGAAGACGAGGAAAAGGTGGAAATCACCTCATACTTGGAAGGAAAGGTGAGTTGCACCACTTTACATAGGGAAGTCACCATGGTTGGTTGGATTCAACAATAAGACAAGGATATGAGAGAGTTATTTAGTATTAAAATCCACATGAAATAAAGTATAATGGATTGCTTGTTTGATCTCGGTTCCCAATCCAACTTGATCTCTGCATGGTTGGTTGAGAAGATTGGATTAGAAACCCAAGACCATCCATGGCCATATCCCCTAGGATGGATGATACAAGATGTGCAGTTGAAGGTAAACAAGCAATTTATGTATAAATTTTCCATTAAACAAACTTTTGTGGATGAGGAAGTTGTTGGGTAGAATTAATTGTCTAATTAATAAAACAGTTGAAACTACCAAAACATAAATTTTCAACCCGGGGAAGTATTTTATTTCAAAGCTATCATGCAAAATCTATGCAAGCACAATTTCTACCTGACACTGTTAATCTATTGGTATGAAATCAAAACTCTTTGTAAACTAGATCACACCTTCTTGAGAATAAATCAAACCTCAAACCTATTCATAAAATCACACTGTAAATCTAACTTAAAACAAAATCAACTCTTTACGAAGCAAGATCTAATTGCATGAATCTAAAATAAGTGCTATGTTGGCCAACAATCTATCAAAATGAATTAACATGAAAACAACTAAGATAAATCCAATGAATGAAAGCATACAATTATGATAAATCTAATGAATGAAGGCATACAACTATGATAAATCTAATGAATGAAAGCATGAACTAAATAATAATCAAATCTACATGATAACACACTTATAATCAACACCACCAACATCTGCTCAGGGAAGAGGGCCCTTCCTCCACTGAGCAGAGCTAGATCTAGATCTCCACAATGAAAGTCTACAACTCCATAATTAAGAAACTGCCAGCATGTATTATCAGAATGAAATTATTACATCAGAATCTGGATCAAATTCTACAGCAGCTTACTCTCCCCCTCTCATACATGAGAATGATTAAATATTTATACATACAGATCTCTCATGAGAATGAGAAACCGAATTCCCAACTTGGAATCAGTTTCAACAAATTGCTAATTTATAAAACCGGCCGCAATTGCAAATCTGGGAATTACATGTTTAGAGAACTAGCTGTATATCTCAAACCATAGCTTTGTTTGGCAATTTCTTGAAGAGTCAGGTAATTGAGGCCGTTACGCACAAAACCCATGTCCCAGATTTTCGAGATTCTTCTTCATATGCTCGCAATCGAGATGCGAATCAATGTGTTTTTATCTAGCACACGTTTATGGTTGGAACTGTTCGAGTATGAGCTGGAGGCTTCCATGTTGGACTTGGGCATGAATTGAAATCACAAATCCACATAATCAATCCTAGGAATGAAACCATGTCGAGAATATCCATGTGGACCTGTGCTAGCATGCCAACTTTGGAGGCTTGAACCATGAGTGCTACTGCTGTTAATATGAAAAATCACTCCACAAACCATCATCAGTAAAATTATGCATAATAGTCTTTAATTCATCAAAGATAAAGGAAAATAATCATTATTAACCACTAAAGCATCAATGGAAGTAATATGGTATTTTACAGGCAGTTACAACAAATTGATGGAAAATGGAATGATAAATGGATAATAATATGAGGAAGATGGATGAAATACATGTCGATAGGTGATGAAAATATCGACAAATCCGTGACCCAACATCTCCCCCAAACTGATCTTGTTACATGTCCTCACGCAACCCAATACATGTGTAGCATCCAAACTAGAAGGACTCATTTGACTATTTCTTTCGTTTTACCATGCATAGTGACCAAAATCAGAAGAGTTACACTCGAAATGGGAATTTAGCAGAAAATTTGGCGGTGTTGTAGCCACCTAGCGGAGAGTTTAGCAGAAAATTTGGTGGAGTAACAGCTGCTGGATAGGATAAATTGGTGGAGTAACAGCTGCTAAATAGGATAAAATCGGCAGAGTAACAACTGCTGAATAGGATAAAATTGGTGGAGTAACAACTGCTGAATATGATAAAGTTGGCGAAGTAACAGCTGCTGAATAGGAGAAATTGGCGGAGTAACAACTGCTGGATAGGATAAATTGGCGGAGTAACAGGTAGTGTTGCAACAAAATTCCTGAGCTAATATCTCCCAAAATACAAACTGGGTTTGGCTGAAATTTTGCAAGCAATTTTTTACCATTCCAATGCATCTCCACACCGAAAATCAGAGATACCCAAATCACGGATTTCAAGAAAAATGCAAATTGGCTGTAGGTGATGATAACCATTTTTTCGCAATCCGTGAAGTATTTTTACCTGAGAATATCCATGTGGACGTGTGCTAGCATGCCAACTTTAGAGGCTTGAACCATGAGTGCTACTGCTGTTAATATGAAAAATCACTCCACAAACCATCATCAGTAAAATTATGCATAACAGTCTTCAATTCATCAAAGATAAAGGAAAATAATCATTATTAACCACTAAAGCATCAATGGAAGTAATATGGTATTTTACGGGCAGTTACAACAAATTGATGGAAAATGGAATGATAAATGGATAATAATGTGAGGAAGAGGGATGAAATATATGTCGATAGGTGATGAAAATATGGACAAATCCATGACCCAACAGTAGTTGCAGATGTGGTTCCTTTGGATGTTTGTGGGGTCATCTTTGGAAACCCATACTTATATGTGAGAGATTCCACCTTCACAAGGGGAGAAAACCAATATAGGCTTGTCAAGGATAGGAAAGCATATGCTATCAATGCACATAATGACAAAAACAAACTCTCTCTATTCAATGCTCAACATGCTAGGAGGATCATAGGTAGCACAAATAAATTTGTTCTATTGTTACTTAGAAAAGGGAAGAATTAATGAGAAACCATTTAAGTGGAGATGGAATCATGTCTGAAGGGATACAATGGAAAGCACCATCAACAGTTACAACAATTGATTGAATCCTACAAGGAAGTGTTTCAGGATTATAAGGAACTTACACCCAAATGAGACATGGAGCATGAAATCCAATTGTTTCCCAAATCACGAGTACCCAATATTGGGATGTATAGGAAATCAATCATTGAGGCAAATGAAGTGAAGAAGCATATGCAACAATTATTGGAGTGGGGATTAATCATTCCTAGTACATCACCATGTGGATCACCGATCATCATAGTGCCAAAGAAAGATGGGAGTTGGAGAATGTGCATTGACTATCAATCCTTGAACAATATTACCTCAAGAAAAAGTACCCTTGCCAAGGATTGATGACTTGTTGGATCAATTGCAACAAGCCAAGTTCTTCACCAAGTTTAACCTAAAGTTTGGATACCATCAAGTGAGGATCAAATTTGAGGATGTATTGAAGACTACATTCAAAACAAGGAAAGGCTTGTACGAATGGTTAGTGATTCCTTTTGATTTATGCAATGCACCTGCAACTTTCATGAGATTAATGAATGATGTGCTATGCACCTTTATTGATTCATTTGTAATAGTATATCTAGATGAAAATTAATCTTTAGCAACACTTGGAAATAAGAAATTTTACATGTGGCACAAGTATTGGAAACCTTGAAGAAGAACCAATTGATTTCCAACCTCAAGAAATGTGAGTTTGGAAAGGAGTCATTCGTCTACTTGGTGCATATTATTGGTGGAGCAGAGCTGAGAGTAGACCCAGATAATATTGTAGCCATGAATAAATGGAATACATCAACCAGATTGAATGATGTCATAAGCTTCATGGGAGCAACCCAGTACTTGAGGAAATTCATTTCCAAATTCTCCATGATTGCAGCACTCTTAGACTCCATGAATTCCAAAGGGAAGAGATTCCATTGGGGATGTCCAAAATCGAAGGAATTTGAAGACTTAAAGAGAAGGATAAGTAATGCTCCAGTGTAGGCCATGCCCAACTTATAATGACCATTCGAATGGGATATTGACACCAGTGGTTATGCATTGGGAGCAATGCTTATACAATGGGGGAGACCCACATTCTACTAGTATGAGTTATTTCATGAAGCAGTGTTGGATTACCCCACCTGTGATAAAGAGCTATACACAATTGTTCAAGCAATAAATAAATGGAAGAACTACCTCTTGGTAAAGGAGACCATAATCCACATAGATCACCAACCATTACAGTAACTACAAAGCAAAAACAAGATGCAATAAGCAAGGAATTGCAAATGGTTGGGATTATTACAACAATTCCACCTACTAATTAAGTATAAAAAAGGAATCATAAATAAACTTGCAGACATGCTCTCACGGCCTCCAATGTCAAAGATAGAAGCAGTAGGTGTGATTATGTAGCTTGATCCATTCACGCATGCTCTTCTTAATGAGGACTATGAAGAAGATGAATATTTTGGAGGCATCTATAGGTAGTTGAAATAGAAAATAGTCACAACCATTGATGGTAATGAATTCCACCTCCAGGAAGGATTGTTATACAAGTTAGATAAGATGTGAATTCCCCAATGTAGAAGGATTTAATCAGAAGGGGAAGCTCACACCTCAAAGATTGTTGGGCATTTTGGAGTAAATTTGCATAGGTATGTGTATTGGACAAAGATGGAAAAGAAAGTGGGAAAATGTGTTAGAGGATGTGTGTTGTGCAACACTAGCAATCCAATCAATTGGGAGCTTAGGCTATATATGCCACTACCAATACCAAGCAAGCCTTGGGAGAGCATCTCCATGAACTTTATGGGTCGAGTATTTCCCATGACATGAAGAGTCTACGACTATCTGTTTGTTGTGGTTGATCGATTCAACAAGATGTGTGTATTGATACCATGCAAGAAGATAATATCTGGACTATAGGAAGCTTCAATCATGTCTAGGTTCATTTTGTATTTCCTAGCTCCATCATATCTTACAGAGATAGTAGGTTCTTGGGAAAGTTTTGGCTATCCCTTTGGGAGAGAATGGATACCAAGCTAAAGTATTCCACTGCATTCCATCCAAAGAATGATGGACAAATCGAGGTTTCCAATTAGACATTGATACAACTACTAAGAGGATATAATAGTAGGCATCCCAAGACATGGGATGGATAATTGGTCTACATTCAATTTTCCTTCAATCAAGCATTACATTCTTCCACCAGTAGGTCTCCTTTTGAGACCTGATTTGGATACCTACCTCCTTCATCGTTCTATATGGGCTATGGAAAGAAGAATAATGAGGTTTAGCCATAAGGATATGAGAAGAGGGAAAGCTTATTCATGGACAAGATCAAGCAGATACATTTAAAGGTTCAGGAATGACTTGTAATAAGTCAACAAGAATACAAAGAAATTCATGACCAACACCAGAAAGACCATAAATTCCATGTTGGAGAAAAGGTTTGGATTCATCTACTCAAGGAAAGGATACAAGGACCAATAAATAAGCTCATGCCTATCAGGTATGAACCATTTGACATTGTTGAACAAGTGAATGAGAATTCCTTTAGATTGAGGCTCCCACCATATATGTATCTAAGTTCGGTGGTGAATGTAGAATATTTGAAGTTCTTCGAGCCATCCATGTTGGATGGAGATGGGGATGAACAAATTCTTCCCATTGTTGAATACTTGGCACCACATGCATTGACATAATTGAAAGAGGACAAGGTAATGAAGTATAAGGAGAAGGTAACCCAAAGAGGATGATAAGAAGCATGGAAAATTGGTCTAAAAGGATAGAATCCAAATCTAAGAGAAAATTGGTATGAGGGGAGTTACCAGATTGAAATTATGTTCCCTCATCTCTCTTTGGAATATTTTGGGGACCAAAAGCCTCCCAATGGAGAGATTGGATCTGAATTTGGATCTAAATGAAGAATGGATTCACTACTGTCTCAATATTATTGGTAAATGGATGCTCATGGTTAAGGATGAGGCAAAGGACATAGTGGAGGTGTGAAGGTTCCCATGTCTCCATTAGCATAGTCTGCTCTACATTAAGAAATTACTCCATCAATGATATTAATGTAAAATATGATATGTTTATTTCATTCATTTTTTATGTAAGCACATGTATGTATCTCATAGATAAATGAAGAAGAGAAAAAAAAGATAAGGAACTTAAATGCTTGGGGGAAGATGAAGGATTGGGGACACTTGACCTTCCATCTATATCCCCAATCCAGCCATCCATATATTTACCCATTTCTCCACCAAGAGAATGGTCCTTTGGATGAGATTGATGGAATGCTACCCAAAATGCTCCACGTGAAGTTGATGCTACTCCAAAGAGCATGTAACTCTACCATTTCCAACAATAAAGAAAGTTATGTGAAGCTTTGAATGTTGGTATTCCCATTTGGGTTTCTAGGGTAATATCTATGTCCATATGTAATACTTTCTCATGTGTGTTCATTTTTATGTATTACTTGTTTATTGTTTAGATTTACAGTGTCATTAAATGGTTTTCATTGAGCTATTAAAACTATTGTGTGAGCTACAAGTAGATTACATGGCGTTGTTGTGGTATATCTCTTATGTTTCCTGAACTAGGGGAGTTCCAACAGCTATAAGATCGCATCCGTTTTTTTCCCAATTGATATTAGAGATCAATGGATTAAATTTAATAGTTGTTACAATTGTGTAGTGGTTTTCTAAATTGATTTTTATGAGTTATTATTCCCTAGGGAAAACTAAAAAGTGCTAAGGCCAATTTAAGCTTGTTGGGGCGGGGAATGTAAACTGTTGAAGATAAATAAATAAATAAATTTAGGAGATCTTTGTTAGTGAGACTGGTAGGCTATGAGCCTGTAGTTTATGGATCATGTACCCACATATAAATATCTTATGTATAAGGTTGATCTGATTATGTGATTAATATTGTTCATGGATTTTATTAATAATCATATATATTTATGCTAACGTAAATGAATAAATTAGTATGCCCATAGTCCATCATGTGGAATTAGTCCCTATGATTGTCAATGTGTATGTGGTTGCTGGTTTATGATTTGGCCTTCTATTATTCAAAAGCTTCACAATATCCAAATCTTGATGTATAGTTTTATTTCATTAATGAATATTAGTTTCCCAAATCATCATGTCAATTCATGTTTAAAGAATGAATTCATTTATATATAAATCAAATTCATTACCTATCATCACATAAATTATGAAGGACTATTTATACTAATTTCAATATGCCACAACTTGTGTTGTAGTTGTTGTAATTCCATTAGTGCACTCCTATTTGGATAATATTAGTATCAATTCCATCCTTTTGGAGTTGAAATTTTTCTATTTTCTACTTCTTTTTCCTTTTTCCTTTTTCCTTTTCTCTCAGAGTCATCCAAATTTATTCATGAGATTCATTCTCTATATGGTTGGGATATTTCATTGTTTTTATGCATTATTCATTTATGTAGATCATAGATCATTTTAACGCCCTCCTCTTTTTTCAATGCTACTCCTTTTCTTACTTTCATCAACTTTCTTCTTCAAGACCGTGTGGCCTTAAATGTATTTTCCTCTTCAAGTTTCTCTTAAAATTACTCTACCTTTAACTTATTTTGAAGTTGGTAGTAGCTAGTTGGATGGCTATAATATCAGGGTGCACAACAGAACAAAAAGGACACCCTCACCACAAAAAAACAAAGAAGATGCCAAGAATTATGGATTTCTATTAATTCATAAACAAAATTACAAAGATAGATTACAATCAGAATCAATGCTACGTTTCATCTAGCCTGTTTATGACCTCTTTTCGGTTACAATTACATAGTTTAGAATGAGTGCCAGAAGCTAAAAAAGAGTTCCTTTATTATTTTCCTCTATCTCTATTTATATCCTCTTCTCAACTTCAACTTTCCATTCAATCTTCTTCTAGAAGTCTCTTGGTGCTCCCTTGTGCAGTTATGAGCATTCAATGCTTCACCTGCAACCTCCTCAGTGTATCCTGCCATCTAGTGCTCTCCAAAACCCACCTTAAATCCTCCCATAACGACTCCAACTACTCCTTCAAATGCCCGACCTTCTACACTAGATTATCATCGGCCTCTCTCTGTCATCATTGGTAGCTTATATCTCGACTTGTCTGACTCCTTTTATACCCTTGGTTGGATTCAACCTGATTTCCACCTTTTTGTCAGTAGGCTTGTTCCAACTAGAACTTCCTTGTCAGATTGTCCTACCATTACGCTTCCAACTTGCCTCCTATGGTACACTGTCAACTTTACTCCGTCATCCTTCTTCAAACACGGGTAAATTTCAACCCAAATTCCGACGGCATATATGTCTGAATTTCGACAACACACCGTCGCAAATCCAACAACGTATTATTTTTTTAGATGTCGGTAAAACTTCGACGGATATCCGAAAGCAACAACGACTCTTTGAATCACCGACAACATTGTCGAATAACCTATGTATATATTTTAATCGAAACGTTGCATAACCGACGCTAATTATGTCGAATATCTGACAACATGTGTTTACCACACGATCGGATATTCGAACCAGAACACGTTGAATATCTAACAAATGCTTAGTCGATTAACCGACACAATTTACTTACCACAAGCTCAGATATTCAACCAAGAGTGCATTGAATATCTGACAACAATTACTTACCATATGGTCGGATAATCGACCAAGGAGACGTCAAATATCCGACATATTTAAGCACAACCGGAAGACAAAATATGACAACAATCACCGTTGGAGGTATAGCAGCCTCATCGAAGCTATTCCTGTGGGCGTCAGATTTGCAATGGTAGTGAAGAATTAAAAAAAAACCTTGGGAATTGTTTGAAAAACTTATGCCCAAAATAATGACTACATGTCCCAAAATTTGCACTTTCACAATTCTACCCTCATATTGTTCATAATCACATTTGCTATGCAAATTTAAAATATTGTTAGAACAAATCTAGTAGAGATAGGTCTGTGAATATAATTTTATCTCCTAGTGGAATCATATCAATTTGACACCAAATGAAACATTTGTGCCCATAATAGTGACTATTGGTCCAAGATGGAAATTGAAAACAACTTCTCCATGCTAGTTGTTCCTTAGTATTTTTGAGATAGAATTTCAATGCAGATTAAAAATATGTTTCTAATATATATATCCATAGGAATCTACTTCAATATGGATTTGGAATCACTTCAATCAAATGTAGCATGACAAAATTATAATCAAAACAATGTTGGGAAGTCTATGTTGGCCACCACTCCTTGGCATGTTAAAAATGAAAATTTCCAAATGAATATCTTTATATCTATATTATATGAAATATTGACGATTATTTTTCTATATCCATTTGAATGAGAAATTTAATACATCTCTATTCTTCCATAATCTCACCTTGCATTGCATAATAAGTACTAGAATTTTTTTTCCAAGTCACCAAAGGATCAACAATTTCAATGTATTCATAAAGAAGTTCTTATTGAAGAGTTCTAGGGATCTATAAAAAAAGGTAAAATCGCCAATACATCCAAAATGTGTAGTGCTATATGCTTATATTGTTCCCTCAAAAAATTTATTGCGTGGCACAAGCTCCTAGGATATTGCTATAAAATTCTTGAATGCTCAAGCTACTAGCCAATAAGTCAAATATATCCCATGATGTTGTAGATGAGAAGATACTTGACTAATGGAGAATTAGATCTAAACATCAAGTGAAGAAAAAGAAACAATGTTACGAAAAAAAATCTATACCATTCTATAGAAGCAAATAATTCGCCACCCTTATTCATCAATAAAATTCATTATCCTTATGATGAGGACATTGCTACATGAGAATATTTGAAGATGACTTAATGTTTTCTATTGCTATGGAACCATCATATGCTAATACGTTTTCTTATGCCTCAGTTTAAATGTTGTTAAAAGAAAGTTAATAATGAATTGAATGTAATTTCCCTATATTACATTATTTACATTGAAGACAAATAGTTTGGAGAGCCAATACATTCCTCAAGGTTTCACAAGAAGTTCACTCATAGAAACATTGTTATAGAATCAAAACTTCGACTTGGTACCAAAAAACCAATCCTATACAAAGGATTTTGTAACTTCTTACTCCACCCATTCCTAACTCAAAAATTGAAGTAACTCGACTTACTTACAATGTTGAGTTACTTGTTTGTGCCACTTGTTCTATCTAGAAATTGAAAAGGATAAAAAAACCAATAATAAAATTCTAGTAGTGAAAACTGATTTACAAGCACTACTAGACCTTGTGATGTTGGAAAAATAGTATCTAGTTGGTATTTCTTGGCTTAAATAAATTATGGGCACAGTTAGAGAAGCCTAATTTGAAAACCATCTTGTTGGTGGACATGGTTTGCAAATAAAAATTGAAAAAAAAGGAGACAAAAGAAAAAAATCAAGCAATAAAATTTCTTATTTGGTTGTTTACTTTGATCTTCCTATTTGAAAATTTTTCCAAAGTTTTGTTAATACCAATCCTTTAGAATTTTTTTTCGGTAATGGGTTTTTTTTCTACCGATCCATTAAGGTTTGGTCATAAAAATACAATAGTCTAATATATGAATCTCGCAACATACTTTGTCAGAAAAAATTTATTTACTTTCTACAAAACTTCGTTTATGTTTTCAAAACTTCATGTTCTAGTTTCAAACATTCATTTTCTTGCTATAGAACCATACTTTTGTTTGAAATTCATCACTTTTCAAATACAAGAGATATATTCTATCTACAGTTCTTACCTGATATTGGTGCAAATCTCACCCCTTTATAATTGCAGTATACTTTCATTCCAATATATTTTTAGTTAAGGTACAATCTATCGTATGGCTATTGTTTCAATATTCTATGCAAAGGTCATATGTTCAATCCAAGAGTATTCTTCATTTTTTTAAACACGAATAGAATTAGACCTCTTTGGCATGGGTAAGTTTATGTATTGTCATGATTCTTTTATGGTTCACTAGTCTTGAAATTCTCTTTAATTTGTTTGTAAGGTTATATATTGCTTTACCTAGTTTGGTCTCATTCTTATTTAGCCTCACCTTGTCTCTGCATGATTAATTGACATGATTATTGAGCTTGTGTCAAGTGTAAAGGAAATTGTCACAGTCACGTATGTCTTCAAATGTGATGGTCAGTATGAGAAATAATGGGATGATGATAACTGCTATGGATCATGGTTATAACTAAGGGAGGTAACCCATGCCCATGAATTAGTAAATCAACAAACCTATAGAAAAAACCTTGGATTAATTAGCATAATGGTTGGGCACTTCAGCATGCCTGGAAATAAAATCATAAGTAAAGTTCTATAGGGCTGTAAAGGGGTTGCATTGCATATTCTTGAAAAAACTTTGGATCATTGTTATCTACACTAGTTTCAACCTTTAAAACAACATCATGTAATAGAACAAGCCAATTCAAACAAGTAACACAATTTTCTTGGTACAAATTAATTAGATTAGTATAAAGCTATAGAAACTAGTGCATCTTCAATATAAGGAGTATTTAACTTGATAATCCAAAAGCAAAACAATGGTGTAAAATTGATACAACAAGCAATTCCCTTGAACAATCAAATTTCATGGGACATTTCTAAAACTTGTTTGAACTCATACTCAGATCAATATATAAGCCCTTTATGCGTGTAAATTACAAGCTTGAATGTTCTAAAGGCATCTTAGATCTTAGGCGCGGACATTGTATGTAACTTTTCTTTATATATTGAAAACTATAGGTATTGTCAAGGAAACTAGAGAGTTTCACATACTTCTTGATCTACAAGGCTTCTTTGGATTGGTTTATATTCAGAATGGGTATTTGAAACAAATAGTTCAATCTAATGTGTTGCTAAGGATGTAAATAACAAGACATAATAGTTGTAAATAATAATGCATAAAAAACATATATATCTAAAATTCATATCTGAAAATTGTTCAAGATATGAAAGATATAAACTTTATATATAAGCTCAAGATGAAGTAAAGTACATACCAGATCCTTACATCAAGGATAGTACAAAAACTCCAACTATCCAAAAATCCCTAGGTAGGGTAAATCAACAAGACCTAGCTCCACCAAGAATATCCAAGTGCTAGAATCTCTCTAATGCAACCTTTCAAGTACTTTTAAACTTTTTTTTTCAAATGGTGTTGTATGCCGACCATGTTTCTCCTCCTGTAAAACACATGACACATGGACTAGTTAAACTAACTATTATGCAATCATTTAATTTTTTTCTAGGAATTAAAAAAATATCATTTCACAAATTAAATATACTTACAGAAGTACAAACCAAGGCCTGTATACCTTTATGGCCACTGTGATGCGTGGCATGAATTTTGGCAAGCCTAGCCTTGGAGGCCTTGTCCTAAAACATATACCAAATCATTTTAAGTATGCACAAATAAAACATAAAAATTGTTTATTAATTATGATATAATGCTATGAGCAAATTTAATTACTTGGTAACTCTCCTCTCTATACTTCCTCCATGCATCTGAATCATCATATGATTTTACAAGTTTTTTCCATATTTTAAGACTTACAACAATTTTCCTTTGTTTAGCATTTGCTAGGGAAGGATTTTTTTTATCTTCTTTGTTTGGATGCTCCAGAATCGCTTGCAATTTTGAGACATTTGTTTTGTTGTCTTCTTTGTAGACCATAGGTGTGACAAATTCAGTCTCCATGTCATTGATGACTACTTTCTACAGGTGCATCAGTATCTTTGAGAATGAAAAATAGATGGTTTTTGAACCGTTGAAGGCATGATTCCTTCAACCTGTTCACAAAATATTTTCTAGTATGGGAAACTTTAGGCATCATAATCATGCAATCTCTAGTATGAGAAATCTTATCTGGTTTTGGAAAGACTATATATTGTATAGGGTAGGTTTTAGCGGTGATAAATGGACCTATTGTCTACAAGAGCACTAACACGAAGACCTTGAGCATGGTGAGCTTCTTTGTTTGGAGGACTTGGAGCTTGATGTGATGTCATGATTGATGTATTTTGGAGAGATTAATTTCTTGGGAACATGATGTGATGATGTACTTGCATGTTCACTTTTGTTATACGAATGACGAAGCGACCAGATTTGGTTGGAATTGACTTCATAAAGCTAGGGTGTTTATTGGGATGAAATTTCCTTCTTGCTATTTTGAAGGACAATTATTTCGGTTGGTGAATCTTGGAGTGGTTGTTTAATGGTGAAACCCTTGTGTTCTTGAGATGACCACTTGCATGTGTGAAGGATTTGATGGGTTGAAACCTAGCTGATCTTGTGATAATAATAGTGTGGTCTCACTTATGATAGGTACTAAATCTACTTTATTGATGACAGGTATAAATACTTTATTGAGCTCCTCTTTTTTTTTAGAATAATTTAATATTCTCTACTGAACAGGGCCAACCACGTGAAGTTGGAAGCTATTATGGCCCCTCCCCCCCCTCACATCACTCTCAATTCCCCATACCCAATGCATGTACTTGAAAGAAATTTTTTTTTATGTGAAAACATGTGTATTTCATCATAAAGAAACATTTACCATTCATTCATTACAATATAACATTCATTAAAACACTCATTCATCCAATAGGAAAAAAATAATGCATGACATTATATTATAAAAAATAAGTATACATAGTGTTTCTTCAGTCACTTCTTTCTAGGTTTTTTTCTTTTGACAAAATCAACAAGCAACTCATCTTCTGCAACTTGTTGTTCAGTTCTTGTGGCATCTACAACATGTCGTACTATCTTCCTAGTAGAGTACTCGCGACGTGGATGCTGCGGCAAGGGGTCCGGATTTGCTGCAATAATGTAAAAATGTTACATTGATATCTTTTGTTATTATAATGAAAGTATTTCATTAAAAAATATTACAGAGGTGTTTTTTACCTGCTGTGGCCACATCATGTACTTCATATTCTTGTCTAGGCTCATCTTGTATAGTGTGACCCTCTACATGATCTGCAGTTGAAATATGGAAAAGTACAATTAATATTCACCATTTGCAATGAAATATTTTAAATTGTAGCATATGAATACATTCATTACCAGGATTCGAAGCATGATCTTCAATTGGTTGTTCTCCATCCTCAACATCAATTGGATTGTTTCTTTCCTGCTCAAAACAGAGTCAATATTTTATGGAAAATATTTATAGCGAATAGATAACACAAGTAATAAATCTTCATTAAATTATATTGATTTTATATACCTATGCGCAAGATGGATCACCAGAAGATTGTGTTTTTCCAGACAAGCTTTTTTGGCGTTCAACAATAGCTCCAAAGCCGTGCTGGAATCTAATCTTCAAGTCTTCCTCTATGGGAACTTCCTTGCATTGATTGACCTACATATTTGCATAACCTCATGAATTTACCTTTTACAATGCAATAAAACGAAAATAATTTGCAATTTATTATTTGGATGCAATATTGGTTCTTTGATACTTACAATTCGTTCCTCCAAATTCGAATAACCACCAGGCCCAAGCTTGTGCTGACCATTTTTTTCTTATCTTGCTTTTGTGGCATTTAATGTGTCTGGCAGCCTATGAAAATGTTGAAATACATTAGATGTTTCAAATTTGATCCAAAAATTAATAATAATAAGGTTTATAAGTACATTGTGGAAAGTATTGGATACCTTCCTATGCCCGGTGGTAGCTTTCCTTATTTTCTCAAATCCCTCTCCTTTCCATCTTCCACGAGGGATTTCCACTCTCTTCCTGGAATCATTGGAGTGTGCTCATACCTAGGGTTCCTTTCTAGATGAACCCTATATATTCCCTCACAATCTTCATATGTTGGCCATCCTTCTTTAGGACCTCGAATCGATTGAAGGTCTCATTGCCGAACAAGACAACCTATCTATTAGTGAGCTCATCTTTTAAATTTTTACTTTCTTTATCCCACCTTGTGCGGATGGTGGGCCCAAATATCTCCAATGACAAATAATTTAGATGTTTGTAAAAACATCATTTTTTCCAAAACGATCATGCCATCATTAGTTTAAAAACCATGTTTTATCAGTATATTACAATCAAATTATAAACAATAGCTTGAATAATGTATCGATACCTAGGATATTCTCTATCTTTATGGGAACGAGCTCTTCGTCCACCAAACATTTGGTATGTAGTGTACCTGTGCTAGTGACACGGGAAGATCCAGGAAATGATGTTTCAACAATATCAATACTAGTCTTTGCATCGAACCCTTCTTCCGCACGATTTGGCATGTGCCGGACACTAGCGGGTGCACTCACATCTGGCCTCGGGGGTGTCGCAGAATGTGTTTTCGACTGTTTAGTCGACAACAATGGAACATGAGATGCAAGTGGAGTCATTTTCTCATGTGACGACTCCCATGAGCATCACTAGTACCAACACCACCTTGAACACTAGTGTGTGGGCGCAAACAATCCTGTATATACAAACCATGTTTTAGTTCACCATCATATACAAGTAAAAATTATAAAATACTAAATGAATTTATATTCTAATTCAAGATCCCGTAACTTACTTTCAAGGCCTGATATCTCTTTACCAAAACATTAACCTTTGCTCTTATCTCATTTGTCTGTGGCTGAATGAATAACATATGAAGGATATCCTCATGATTTTTTTAAGGTCTTCTCTATCATCTTAATTGGGTCTACAGAAGAACCAATGTCAACATCGCGCATGAGCTCATCCACATCAAAATCTATTGATTTCTCTAATGCTGGATCATATGCCGAATCAATAGTCTACTAAAAAAATATATAAAACATTACTGACGTGAAAGCAATATACTGAGGAAAAAAACATATTAAAAAAAAATTGCTCATGATAGATTTCTAAAATTACAATTAGGTATACCTGATGCCTCGAGGTTGGTGTCATCTGATCCAAAGCTGGGGACTTTCCCCGATCATCACCCTACAAAAAAAATGTAGAAAATATTATCATAATGAAACCAATATACACAAAAAAAGACATAACAAAAAAACATATTGCTCATATACCTGCTGCCTCGGGGATCGTGTACTCATCTGATCAACGGTCGGGGACTTGCCCCAATCACTTCCCTGAAAAAAATGGTATAAAACATTATCGAAATGGAACCAATATACTCATGAAAATAAATAATAAAAAAACATATTGCACATATTATAGTAGTACAAGTACAACGATGTATACCTGCTGCCTCGAGGTTGGTTTGGTCTGATCTAGTACTAGCGAGGTGCCTCGATCAACACCTTGCAACAAAAATATAGAAAAAGTTATCTAAACGAAACCAAAATACTCACGAAAAAAACATAATAAGAAAACATATTGATCGTACTTAAATTGTACAATTACAATTAGTTATACATGTTGCTTTGAGGATGTTGTTGTCTGATCAACAACTAGGTGGTTTCCCCGATCAACACTTTGCAACAAATATATAGATAACATTATCTAAATGAAACGAATATACTTATGAGAAAACACAACAACAACAACAAAAAATTGTTCATATTATATTTGTACAATTACAAAGATGTATACATGTCGCATCAAGGATGGTGTAGTACTCCTCTGACCAGCTTCCGGGGAGATGTCCTGATCACTAGCCTATGATGAAAATATAGAATTCATTATCGAAATGAAACCAATATACTCGTGAAAAGAATTAATAGAAAAACATATTGCGCATATTATAGTACTACAAGTACAACAATGTATACCTGCTTCCTCGAGGATGGTATGGTCTGATCTACTGCTAGGGAGGTGCTGTGATCAACACCCTGCAACAAAAATATAGAAAAATTATCTAAATGAAACCAAAATACTCACGAAAAAAACATAATAAGAAAACATATCGATCGTATTTAAATTGTACAATTAAAATCATTTATACCTATTGCGTCAAGGCTGCCATCGTCTGATCAACAGCTGGGTGGTTTCCCCGATCAACACTCTGCAACAAATATATAGATAACATTATCTAAAAAAAATGAATATACTCATGAGAAAACACACCAAAAAACTTTTTGTTCATATTATATTTGTACAATTACAAAGATGTATACATGCTGCCTCGAGGATGGTGTAGTACCCCTCTGACTAGCTATCGGGGAGATGCCCCGATCACTACCTTGCGAAATAAATATAGAAAATTTTAATGAAATTATAACAATTGACTAACGAAAAATACATAAGATGTTAAATTCATTAATTAAAGGTCGGTTAAATTGATAGATGTACCACTCCCATAGTAACTGTGTTTGTATCTATTCAATTCAAATTGTAATTAATAAGCAACTCTTCCCATGCAGCAATTGATTTAATAGCACATACAAAAACACGGTTTCCTTCACGCCCCTCAAATATGCAATTGGGTTTCTTATTTGTAGACCATGGTTGTGTACTATTTATAAACCATACATACTTCATGTATATTGGACCAGTCATAGCCAATCTTTGTAGTTGTAACATGGTCCAACACACTCCATCAATTCAGTACATCTGTTGTAACCGACCTTTATTCCATCCATGCAAAACAACCCCAAACCATGTAATGACGATGGTGCAATTCGATATCTCCTCTCGTTCACACAAAAATATGTGTTTAGTTGAGGAAGATCCTTGGGTACCCATTGTTTCACTAGATTTTTGTACCTCAAGGGCACCTCGATGTCACCTATTGTCTCATCATCATAAGAACATGACCCCCCTTCAGCGAGAAAAATTTCCATGCGTTTATGGAATTTTCTTCTGATCTTTTGACATCTAGTTGATATAAATCTTGTAGACCTACTAGATGTCTCACTTTCCTCTAATATTCCTAAACTCCCCTCGCTCGAGGAATACAGATATGAAAAATACCTATTTGGTTCTACCTGCACCATGGGGAAAACGTTCAAATAGGACCTTGTTGGGTATGCATAATTCACATTAGAAAATTACAAGGCATTAAGGCATGCATTTTCCATTGACGATGAGGTCTATAAAACACTAATTTAAACCCATAATGTACTCTCTTTTGAACACAAAACATCATTACAATTCCATGACCAGATCGCTAAGAAGCCCCTACCCAATCCATACTCAGTAGACAAAGGAAAAAGGATAAACATCATAATTCACTAGATCATAGCAACCATTATTCAAGATGTTGAACATCCTATAGAAACCCCAAAAAAGTATACACTAGGGAAAGAGGTCATTAAAGGAATCAAAGAGTTGTTCAAGTTGTCCACATGGTACCTCACTATGAACAAGGATCATACACCTTATAGATCATGTGGTGATATTTTCTTCACTATCATTGTAAAAACCTACACAAATAAGATAAGATAAATATAAAAAGGTATGCATATTTTATCTTATCTTACATAAATAGATACAAAGGTATGTGGCAGACCTTTTTACATACATAAATAGATAAAAAGGTATGTGTATTGTTTAAGCGTTTAAACATGTGTGTTTGTAATTTTAAACTAGAGATATAACTTTGCCTTTCCAATAAACCATCTTCGTAGACTAGAGTGTCATGTCTCTTAGTGATATGAGTATGTTGGGTTCAACATGGATAGTCAGAACAACTATTATTGTTAAATGTTTGATGGCATCAACTCACATAGAGGTAACCACTTAGTATCATATGTAATTTTTATATTGATTTAAAGAATAATATTTTATATTGAATTATAGAGTAATTTTTTATATTGACATATAACATGCTTCCTTGGAATTAGTTTTGAGATGGACCAACTAGCCTTCTCACCATTCACATTCCTATTCTTCTTAGCATGGCCCAAATCGAGGTAGAGTGCATTCCTCTTCTTATTCTTCTCCTAAATCATTTATTTACATATGTTAGAGTGCAAAGAAATATTTTATTATAATTAAGAAAATATCTTTAAATGAATCTTACCTTTAGAACTATTGACTATGAAGATTAAATGTAAAGTTTCTAAATGAAGTCACTAATCAATGTTTTATTTGGTCTATTTGAAGTACATAATATCA
The DNA here is from genome assembly GCA_027924585.1 of Larix kaempferi. Taxonomy (NCBI): domain Eukaryota; kingdom Viridiplantae; phylum Streptophyta; class Pinopsida; order Pinales; family Pinaceae; genus Larix; species Larix kaempferi. The sequence continues at coordinate 5,216,502 of BSBM01001166.1, read as the reverse complement.
AATTATTACTCTATCCACCTTGATCAATTATAAAGAATGTATACTTTTGTGTGCCTCAATGTTTATAGCTAATGATAAGTTTGGTTCAATCATTGTGGGTTTTTACTCTAATTCTTTCTTCATCTATCCATGCCACTATTAGTGTTTTAGTCCCTTCCTACATACCATGACCACAAGTATTTTACACATGGTTAGAATTTAAAATTTACAAGTGTTTTTCATTCATGTTATGATCCAAGTGGATATCGGTGGCGACCCACCTTCTCCAATTGTCTCAAAACAATTTTCTGGAAATTTTTGTAATTTACTATTTTTAACAGTTTTTCGGGGTCCCGAACTTCGGGAGCTGTTTTGAGGCCCTAAACGACATTTTTTGGGGTCCACCAAATCAAGAAACATCATCCCAATAGTTGTAGTTCTCGGATAGATATTTCCAACGAGCTATCGTGCGCCCCAAATAGAGATCGTATGCCAAAGTTACGCCCCTAGGAAGTTGATACACCAAACTACCCAAAATGGGGTCCACAAAACTGTTGACTTTTCATCTTCTGAAGTTAGGGTTTTGGATTTTGGGTATTGTAAAAAGGCCTTCAGAGCCTCATTGTAATCATCTTGGCACGAATGAGCACAACGGCCACATCTCTTCTCAGAGATAACTACTACCATTCTAGATGTATTTTACAGTCTGTTCTATTTCCGCTATTTAATAGAATACATGTTTACTGTATCATTGTGTTCTTTGCAATATATCTCTATATTTGATTATGTGTATGCTCTTTTATTTCGTTCCCACATAAATCCGGATCAGTGGTATTAGAGAAATATGCTCTTTGATTGTTTCTCGGTGCATGTCCCTGATGAGGTCAGGATACAGAGAGTTGGGTCTCGAACTAGTTTCACTTGGGGAAGACCACTCTCGCCGCCCCAAATGGCCTCCCATGGAGGAAGAAAAGAGATACGACAAAGTAGGAGATCCTATCAAGTTGTTGCTCGAGGAATCTCTCGCGCGACAGAGGAACGAGATGATGGATAATTTCTCCCAGATCCTTCGACGCATGCCAACGATAACAGATACACCTTCGACAAGCAGCCATTTCGGAGATGTGACTCCATTCAAGGTACAAGTTAAATTTGATATCCCTTTATTTGAAGGCCATATCGATGTCGATGCCATAGATAAATGGTTGAATCTACTAGAAGGGTATTTCTCTGTCCACAATTTTTTCGCTAGGGAAAAGATCATCTTTGCGCTCCTCAAGGCTGTCCCCCATGTCAAAAATTGGTGGGAAACATATTGTGAGAAAAACTCATCAGACAAGTCTGGATGGTTTGATGCTAATCCCACTTGGGCCTCCTTTATAGATGTTGTTAAGGAACAATATTACCCTGTGGGAAACTATGATGACCAGTACACAAAATGGACCATTCTGCATCAAGAGAGGGACCAAACGATGTCGGAGTACACCAACAAGTTTCATACCTTGCGCACAAATCTAGGTATCAAGGACTTTGAGTGACACTTAGTACTGAAATATCACAGTGGCCTACACTGGTACATACAAACAGAGATGGATTTCTTGGAAATATCTTCACTCGGATCTGTCTATCGATATGCTGTCAAAATTGAGCAGAAATTTCAGCAAAAGAACAAGCGTGACTTTGGACTTGTGCAGAAGCAGGGCAAGGGAAGCTCTGGCTCACAGAACACGGGGCAAGGAAAGGACAACCAGTCCCAACCACAAGCGAAGAAGTGTAACGAAAAGACAAAGAAGGACACCTGGAAGTGGTGCGAGTTCCACAAAATCCCCTGGCACAACACTGATGAATGTCACTCAAAACATTCATTGGTGGTTGAGATCAAAGCTTCAGAATCAGATCCCAGTTTCGATTCTGACTCAGAACCTAATTTCACAGCCACGAAAAAAGGGAAGCAGATCATTGATGGAGAACCCAATGTCGTTGTTTCCACCATGCAGATTCAACCAGAGGAACCTGAAGAGTCGGAGGCAGAGGAGTGTCTTTTCCACTCATAGATGTGGGTGAAGGGAATTCCCCTACACTTTGTTGTGGACAGCGACAGCCAAAAGAACCTGATCTCAGCAGAAGTCATCAAGAGATTGGAGCTACCAATAACACCACACCCACAGCCATACACCATTGGATGGCTAAGCCAAGGATGAGGGATCCGCATCAGTCACCAATGTCGCCTACTATATGGCATCAAGCCCTTCAAAGATGAGGTATTGTGTGATGTGGCCCCACTTGAAGTATGTGATGTTCTTTTAGGACAACCATATATGTGGAAGCGTCATGTTGTATATGACTCACGACCTCGCAGTGTCATTGTCACTTTGGGAGGACAACTCTATCGGAGACCAGAGACAGTTTCACCTACCCCAACCAAGCAGGGCAGGAAGATAATCTCCCACACTGGGAAATTTTCCCTATTCGCAATTTCCACTAAAGGAGAACATCAGATCACAAATACATCCACAACCTCTGCACATTATCCCTCTACTCAGCAGAAACAGGAAGAACACAAATTCAGTGCAGCATCTCCTATTCGAGTATCTCTACAGTGCAAGGCCACGCATTCAAGGCGCTCCTCCAAAAATAAACCATCCACACCGGTGCAGAACAAGGATACCACAACAACCAAAACTGTTGAACAACTCTAGTGCATCCAACAACAACAATTACAACCCTCTGAAGATTTCAAAGAAAGGAAACCTTTTTGCTTCAGCAAACGCCGCACCAGGAGCTCAACTCAACAGACAGTTCGACATATGATAAGGGATTTGACGGAATGGAGACCATTGCTTCCTAATGAGGGAGGATTGATCCAGGTGGATATAGGTGGCGACCCACTTTCTCCAATTGGCTCAAAACAGTTTTCTGGCAATTCTTGTAATTTACTATTTTTAGTAGTTTTTCGAGTCCTAAACTTCGGGAGCCATTTTGAGGCCCTAAACGACATTTTTTGGGGTCCACCATAATATCAATATCTGAGATGCAATTTTTCCCAACAGTTGTAGTTCTCGGATAGATATTTCCAACGAGCTATCGTTCGCCCCAAACGGAGATCGTATGACAAAATTACGCCCCCGGGAAGTTGATACACCAAACTACCCAAAATGGGGTCCACAAAACTGTTGGCTTTTCATCTTCCGAAGTTAGGGTTTTGGATTTTGGGTATTGTAAAAAGGCCTTCAAAGCCTCATTGTAATCATCTTGGCACTAATGAGCACAACGGCCACATCTCTTCTCAGAGATAGCTACTACCATTCTAGATGTTGTATTTTATAGTCTGTTGTATTTCCGTTGTTTAATAGAATATGTGTTTACTGTATCGCTGTGTTCTCTGCAATATATCTCTGTATTTGATCCTATATATGCTCTTTTATTTTGTTCCCACATAAATCCGGATCATGTTATCATCAAATCATGCACTTGACTAGTTCAACACATAATTATTGTAGCCATCAATAGGAGTATTCCATGCACCAATTGTGCCATAGATTCACGTAACTTTTGTACCTAGAACATCTAATGTGCCTCCACACATCAATGTTTTTTTCCTTTCACCCATCACTATACCCACTATCAGTTTGAGTGAGGTCACTATTGTACACTTTATTTTTTATGCATCTATTATGAGACCACATTTTAGTGGTGAATCTACTCTCATCACATCCATTGTTGTTTCCTCACTATTATTTTACAAGTGGTTAAAATTTACAAGTTAGATGTGTATGTCGTCTATCTAGTTTGACACCTAGTTAATATAACCATCGGCAAGAATATTATATGTCCTAACTGCACCAAAGATTCAAATTGCCCTTGTTCTTGGTCCTTCTAGTGCACCTGCACATGATGACATTGTTTCAACTTCACTTACTGATATAACCATTCATTTGGACCCTAGAGGTGAAAAAATGCATTTTTTTAATTGATTGGCAATGTCTCAATGAATGCCATTTGAATCTTCCCAAGTGGAAGAGTTTGGACTACAATGGTCCCATTGTACCTTGACATGTTCCAATAGTCAATTCCAAAGTTGAAGGACTCAATGATCCATTGCTATTACATAGTTCTACCATGAAAGTTCCCTCCTTAGAAACCTAAAAAAGTCATACTTCAAAATATGAGATATATTAGGCATGTACTTCTCAAGTATTGAAATATGAAATACATCATGAATGTTTCTCAAATGGGTTGGTGACTCAAAGTGATAACCAACAAGTCACATTATTTTTGTTAGCTTGGATGGTATTATGAACCAGGGAGATAACTTCATTCCCTTCACGATTCCAAATGAACTTGATAAAAAATTCACCATATTCCTTGTAACTTCTATCAATTATTTATGAACATACTTACCACTTCTTGACGAGAAGATGGATAAGTTTCATATTTAGATCTATAGAGGATTTTATGAATATTTTAGGTGGTAAGTGGTTTGAAGGTATGTAATTTATAGCTCCAAATCCCCAACACCATTATTTATCCCTCAAGGGAGGTGATGACTAGCAAGTAACCCAATCTAGGTCAAAGTGTTAGGCTTTCCATTAGATTTTTGGAATGAAAAAACCCTAACATCAATCAATAACATGTTGGGTAAAACTATTATAGTGGATGATTACAAGTCCTTAACACTTGATATCTTGGTTGGGTAAGACTATTGTAGTGGATGATTCCAATTTATTTCATGATGGCAGATAAATATCGATATGTGCGAGGTAAAATATTTGACGGTGGTAACAAAAATTCAGCTATCAAGCTACAACAAATTAAAATAAAAAACTAGTTAATATAATATATAAATAATATTAATGAAACATATTTCATCCGTATTAATTTTACTTATGAATTAACAATACAATTATTAGAGGAACAAATATAACTTTGATCGCGATCATATATATGTACTGATAGAATATATTACATACCTTAACATCCATGTGACTGATGTGTTTGAAAGACCATTCATAACCTTCAAGTTCATTATCAACAATATAACAGAGAGAAGATTTGTGTTGGATCCCTCATAAAGGGGTTCATATGCCTTCTCAAGAAGAGGTAAATCATGAACATCATTAAAGTCATCATTTTCATGATCATGATCATCATCATCCATTCTAACATTAAATGTATCATGGATCAATATATTTGTACCATCATCTTCAACTATGTTATTAGTATGACCATCTTCTTCAATATGATCATTAACTTGTTCTCCATTATTCATAGCTCCATGTTCCTTCGGTACTTGTTCTGAAAGCACATCCTCCAGGCGATATGACGTAGGATGTATTTCCTTCATAATTACATGAAACCATCAATAGATACTAGTTAATATAAGAAATATTAAAATGATACATACATTTACAAAACGATCAATATAAATACATATATAATGAAAAAATTACCAATGGACGATATTCATGTCCCCCCTCAGTGTGTCCATGTTCCTTACAATGTCTTATGGTTGTTGTGATCTTTATTCTTATCCTTTTCAATCCACTGCATTGACTACATGGACAATAACATTTCCCATCACCCTTTCTTTTCAGTCCATCCCACAATTTAGCAAGCAATTGCCGATTTTGTTCGTCTGGACCAGGAATATTTTTATATGACATTTTATGATACAGAGCTTGACTGATGATTATCGATATTAAAAAATCAAGCTCCACACTTCACTATTTTTAATCACAGTAACAATTGAAATAATTGTGGATTTTTGTATGGGAAACATTCCATGCGAATATTATAATTTCCACTAACCATCACTTGTATAGCAAACATGTCAGAATGTTTCTATAATTTATAGTTCCTAAAAATAAATGTTCGGCGGAGATCTGATGAATTTGTCATAGTTACTGTTTTAACCTATACGTCGAATATCCGATGAAATTCGTTGGATATTCGATGATATACGTCGGATATTCGATGAGAGTCGGAAATTCAACAACTGCAGAGGTCAATTTAAAAAAAATAAGCAAAATTCATAATTATAAAGGTGAAATACGACAACACGGTCAATTTCATCGGATTTTCTCGTTGAATTTTGGGTTCAAATTTTGTTGTGAAAATCAACCAGTCTTTCAATTGATCTCTAAATGCGACCACCATTCGATTGGTATTTCCACGATTTTCCTCCTATTATTCTTCATCGACTACCTGGTCCATGACTTCCCCTCTGTTCCTATCTAGTGTTCATCGAATATCCTCTGGACAACTTTAGTCATCTCACCTTTGACTGGAAATATTGGGGCCCAATGCGTGTGCATTCATCTCTCCGGGTTGAAAATAACTACGCCCCCAGTTCATTATTCTTTTAAATCCTTATTTTTAAATCCAATTCGCTTCTTCTAGGTTTCTACCTTTCCAACAGAACAAATATTATGTCTTCTTCGAACCCCTTGTTCGACTAACTTCCCTATCATCGAGCACTTCTGCGACTTCCTCTGTCGGTTGTTCTGGAAATTGATCCTGCTAGTTGGTGGTTAACTTACTCCCACTTGTTAATCCTTCTTCATACTTGTACAAGTCATAGATGTTGAATGTTGACGAGATGTTCAACTCCTCCAGCAACTCCAATGCATAAGCATTATCATAAATTTTTCTTAAGATGTTGCATGGGCCAATCTTCTACATATTCAATTTATTATATGTTCCCTTTGGGAACCTTTCCTTACGGATATGTGCATAAACTAATTCTCCTTTTGTAAATGATTGTAATCATATTTTTAGGTTGGACATAAGCTTGTAACTGGAATTACTCCTCTCCATCTGTTTCCTTACTTTATCGTGCACTTATTTCATATGGTTGGAAAACAATTATGCATCTGCACTCTTCTGCATTCTAGTTGGTAGATCTATTAAGTTAGCTACACCATGCAGAATTATCCCTTGCACAATATGGAATGGAATCATTCCAATCGACCTATTCAGTGAGTTGTTGTACACCAACTCTATCTGTGCCAACAGATTTTACCACTAACTTGGTCAGTCAACAGTCAAACACCTCAATACATTTCCTAAACTCCTATTCACGACTTCAAGCTGCCCATCAATATGCGAATGGTATACAAAACTAAACTACAATTTTGTATCCAGTTTCTTCCACATGGTTCTCCAAAAATCACCCATGAATTTTGTATCCCTTCTTGAAAATTTTCTCTTCAGAAATCCATGCAATCTCACCTTTGACTAGAAATCTTGGGGCCCAATGCGTGTGCATTCATCTCTCCGGGTTGAAAATAACTACACCCCCATTTCATTGTTCTTTCAAATTCTTATTTTGAAATCCAATTCATTTCTTCTAGGTTTCTACCTTTCCAACAAAACATATATTATGTCTTCTTCGAACCCCTTGTTCGACTAACTTCCCTCTCGTCGAGCACTTCCACGACTTCCTTTGTCGGTTGTTCTGGAAATTGACCCTTCTAGTTGGTGGTTGACTTACTCCCACTTGTTAATCCTTCTTCATATGTGTACAAGTCATAGATGTTGAATGTCTACGAGATGATCAACTCCTCCAGCAACTCCAATGCATAAGCATTATCATAAATTTTCCTTAAGATGTTGCATGGGACAATCTTTTTCATATTCAATAAATATTATATGTTCCCTTTGGGAACCTTTCCTTCTGGATATGTGCATAAACTAAGTGTCCTTCTGCAAATGATTGTAATCATATTTTTAGGTTGGACATAAGCTCTTAACTAGAATTACTCTTCTCCATATGTTTCCTTACTTTATCACACACTTCTTTCATATGGTTGGAAAACAATTATGCATCTGCACTCTTCTGCATTCTAGTTTGTAGATATACTAAGTTAGCTACACCATGCAGAATTGTCCCTTACACAATCTAGAATGGACTCATTCCAATCGACCTATCCATTGAGTTGTTGTACGCCAACTCTATCTGTGCCAACACATTTTCCCACTACCTTGGTCAGTCAATAGTCAAACACCTCAATAAATTTCCTAAACTCCTATTCACGACTTCAATATACCCATGAATATGCGAATGGTATATAGAACTGAACTACAATTTTGTATCCAGTTTCTTCCACATGGTTCTCCAAAAATCACCCATGAATTTAGTATCCCTTACTGAAAATTTTCTCTTCGTAAATCCATGCAATCTTACAATCTCCTTAAAGAAAAAAATATCTATACTTGTGGCATCACTTGTCTTCTTGCAGGGAATAAAGTGTGCTATCTTTGAAAATCTATCGACTACCACAAATATGGAGTCATTACCTTGCTATGTGTTGTGAAAAATATTGCACAAGGGTGAATCCTTCCCACTTGGTAAGGGTAAAATCCTAGTAGGTTGCAACAAAGCTTCAGTATTAGGTACCCATGTTATGTGGGTGAGTGCTCCAAGTGATCGTGCAAGTGGCTGTTAGTAAAAAGAAATAAAAACAAAGGAAAAAAAACAAGACAAAGAACAAAGGGGTAGGAATGAAAACTCCAACAACCAATAGATGCCAAACCACATTTATATTTCCCAATGGTCAAGCATGTACAACACCTAGGGGATGTGAGCTCCAATGGAGGAAAACAATCCCTCATAGGGAGGTCTATCTAGTCCGTACTTGATGTTAAGTAGCTTGAAGAAAAAATGAGAAGAACACTTTCCCCTTGAAGGAAGGTGGAAAGGGAGCTTGGTAAATGCAAGAGAAGAGGGAAGGGGTGATCTCTAAGGGAGCTCAAGCACAATTCCAACAACATAAATTTTCTCTTAGTTTCTCTCTTCATAATCATTGCCATGGCTTCTTTTTATAGGCTAAGAGGTGGAAAAGAAATAACTAGATCCCATTGTGAACTCCTTGATCATATGATCTAGCTCCAAGGTACATGAAAGAGGCCATTTAAGGAACCCAAGTGTGTGAGGGGCCAAATTCAAACTTGTGGAAGTAATGGATCTTTCATGAGTCATTAATGTTCCCCTGGTGGTTTAGATTCTGCCATTTCTTTCAATCGCACGGATGTTGAAGTATTGTCCCCACTAGTTGTGTGGTTGTAGTTTTGATAACATGCGCAGTAGCACATATTAACAGACATGTGGCCGTGCGATTGTGGTTTTGACTGTTTTTGGGCATTTTTGGAATCATGTCGCTTCTTGGATTTGATGAGGGTGCCTTTGGTGGGATGTATGCTATATGGTCATGAAGCTTTACAATGAAAATTGTAGAAATGTCACGTGCATGTGAGATTTGAGAATTAATAGATGCCCCGTAATGTATGAGGTTCGGAGGGTACTGTAGAGTTGATAATGCATCATTGTTTCTTTTGTGTTCTCTCCATTGTTCTTTAAAGCATGTGAAACATAGGTGGATAAATAGGAACTTTGTAAGAGAGAAGGTTGTTGGTGAAGCGATAACCAATAGTGTTGTTTTATACAAATGAGGCGGGCATGCCCATGCTCGTGAAAATTTGTCGAAGTGGTTACAAAAATAGAAGACCAAGGGGCCCACTCAATATACTATTGGTGCATGGATGAAGGAGGATTCAATCCATGCAAGAGTAACTGAACTTGGAAATTTTGTTACGGGTGTCGAGGAAGCGTTACTCCAAATAACCATGATGATCCCACAGGGGTGGGGGGACTAGAATACCAGTGAGTATACTAAAGTAAACACCTCACTGAGTTGTTGCTTCCATGATTTATAAATGTGAACATTGCTACTGTAGAACCGTCCAAATATCCCTCATGCGATAGATGTGTTGATGTCGAGCATAAGAGAGATCAATAAGTTAGGGAGCACTAAGGGATCTCCCTACTTAGTTTGAAGCAATCCCTTATAGTGATTAAAAGGGACCCCAAGGTACAACTATAACTACTGTAACTCTTAGAATGTAGTGATGTGATGCTGATGAGAGTTGAAGTATATGATGAGACAAGGGTATTATCCTGAGAACCAATATCATGTTGTAACAAAATATTGGACTGATAGACTTGACACAAGACTGGATGGTAAGTGTGGGGATCATGAATTCCTTTGATTGATGTTAACTTGGGGAGTACCGATCAGCAACATTCTTCAAAATAAAGGAACATAGTGTAATGAAGGGAAACAAACTACAGATGATGGGTTTTTGTTATGGACACGACACTGAGGGTGATGGTGAATGACAAAACGCATAATGTTGGGGATAGGTTGGTTCAACGACATTGATCAAAGGTGACTAGGGGCCCAATTTCTACCAAAATAATAGTGATATTCCATGGAATTGAGTAAATTGGGGAACAATTTTTACATAAAAAATAATTGGTGGGGTCCCCGCGGTTTTGGGTGTGTCGGGTGACCAATTTGATGAACGATGGGATTACGATGGTTTTGAGTGGATTGGGGAATCAATTTGATGATGGGTGGAGTTCTCATCGTTTTGAGTGTGTCAGGGAACATTTTTCCATGATGGTGTGAAGGTTGTTTTGCAAATGCAAAGATGGGTGCCCCAGGAATGAATGCCATGTAGTTAGTTAATGCGAGAATAACTAGATTGAATTGGTTCCTTCAAAGGGTGGGGGGCCCTTTGTTGCATTCATGGGGGTGATGGTACGAAGAAGATTGCAAATGAAGGGTTCCTCATGGAGGTATGAGTGGTCAACTGTAAGTCTTGATCGTAAAGTGTGCCGAGGAATTGATGGCACTAACTGCTGAAGGTGGGGGAGTAAATGTGAGTTTTAAAATGATGAACTATGGGTTGATCACTTCAAGGTTTATCAAATTCCTCGGACTTGTGGGAGGTTCGACATCATGGGTGCCAAATGATGACTGGGATGCAATGGTGTGTACACCCATGGGGGAATAATGCTACCCATAGTAGTGATATTAATGGAATATAATTACTGGGGCTGAGGAACCTATGGTGATTAGTGGGAATATCTGATAAATGCAATGCAAACAGAGGGAATTCATTGCCTATATGCCAGTTTCGAGATGATACATGTGATAGAATTCTAGCACTATTGTTGAGGAGTAGAGTATTTTTTATAAAGAAAAACAAGACGAGATCATGTCTTGGTTGTAATCCTGCACATATAGCACAAATACCCAAGCATAGTAAAGAACATGGCAAAGGTATTGATGATGCAAAATAGAAAACCAAAACATAGCACACATGTGTGGTGCTCCTATTAAAATAGGTGGCATAAGGAACTTCCCTATTTGGAGGGAGAGAAGTGTCACTTTGCAAGCCTTGGAATTTTTATCGTGATGGCGTAGACAGTTCTTCAAATAGAGCTATGTTTTGGTCATGGCGAAGGTTTGAAGTTTGACCTAATTTCTATTAAATAGGGGTGGGGCCCACTTTTTGAAATCATTTGTACCTTTTGACTTACACACTCCAGAGAGTTGTTTTGTTGATTAGAGGAGATTCATGTAGCCATTTTTAGAGAAATGAGAGCTAGGTAAGCCTAAATATTATCTTCTATAGTTCTATCTAGGTAGATTTAGGGTTAGGGGGACCCAGTGCCCGTATGACAGGATTTTAGCCATAAAACCCGATCGTGTGAGTATTTGGGATTTTCTAGTGCGGGGCATGAGAAAAATTGGCTATCTCGTGATGTCATAGTGCGAGATAGTGCTTGGAAGATGTGGAAAGCATGGGAATTTTGCGCTTCGACCGCGGTAGAGATCAGTGAAACTATTGAAAAACAACCGCGCCGGTGCGCGACTGAGGTGTACACATCCCGCATTATCATCTGCACGACTGGACCTAAGTCATTTGCACTGGAGTGATACCATGGAAAACATATACCGCGGGGATTAGACTATGCAGGTATATAGCATACAATCGTGCGAAGCGCGACGTTAGGCAGTTTAAAGGTGCACTAAATGCAAGTTTTGGAAGGAAATCCTGCATAGAGTAGGTCATTTGGATTTGTTCTAGTTTTTTGAGATGACCAGATAGATCCTAATGTTTGACCTTGTGTGCTTGTAGATGGAGATGGCTTATGTGGAGTGGCATGAGTGCAGCTACGAGGATTTTGTGGATGTGGTGAGCGGGGACCTCATAGCCACATAGAATCTAACGGATGTAGGGCTCCTGAAGTTTTTTAGGTGCCCTTTCCTAAGGTCCACAGAGTGCCTACATGCTATGTGAGTTGATTGAGATGTGGGATCTAGATCAATCAGTTTTTGATGTTTGAGGGGGGGGACCTAAGCATTACGGATCAGGACATATATTGTTTGACTGTCCTGAGCCACCATAAGGTGCGTGATTCAATCCTTCTAGTTTTGGCAACAGGTTGTACGATCCAGGGTTTAATTGATCAGTAGTGCAAAGATGAGCTAGGTGCCCTAGACTCAGGGAATATATTGATGAGACACTTGATTAGTCTATCTATGCGGGCAGTAGCTACTGCTATGTTGAGGGTGCTAGGGGTGTCTTCCCCTCATAGGATCATGGGAATCTAGTTATTGTTGGTTGAGAAGGTAATAGTTGGCCAGTAGGTGGCTTGGGGTCCAACGCTACAAGAGAGCATGATGGAGCAGCTGGGAGAGTTGTGTCGGGGTGGTAGGAGGAGGAGGTTATGTCATGGGAGCATTTTGTGATCCTACTTCTTGGATAGGTACCCCACTTTGAGGCCATTGGTTTTGGTTCCTTTAAGGGGGCCTCTAGAGTCTCGCATGGCATTCTGGGGAGAGGTGATGCCTTACCTTGGTGGAAACGGGGTAGGATATTTATACACACTGCATTTTATGGAGGTGTGGTTGCAGTGCATTGAGCCGATGGAGAGATACCCATGGAGAGGTATGGACTTCACAGGGTATCTGGATTTACTGTAGCTGATTCATGGCTGGGATGACTCGGCTATGCATTATGTTTTGTCATTATATTTGTTTTTGTAGATTGTTTATGATTATGCACATACTTTATGATATATGTATTGATGATGTTTATTTGATTGGAGATGCATTAGGGGAGTTTTGAGGTAAAAAATGGGCCTAGAAACAAAAAAGGGCCATCAATAGGATTCAAGATGATGATGTCAACCATAAGGGTAAAATTTGTAAAAAACATTAGAGGGAAAAAGAAAAAACTACTTTTTCTTATCATATTTTTGACATATCACTTTAATGGTTTACCCAAATTCCAAGTTTGGGCACTCGTTGGATGTGGAATTTAATTCTGCATCCAACCCATACTCACATTGCATACTTTTGAGGCACCCACGACATGAAAAAATAAAATTTCAATAAAAAACGTATTTTAATATTAAAATACATTGTTTTATTGAAATTTTCATTTTTTTATACCACGGGTGCCTCAAGAGAATGCAATGTGGGTATGGGTTGGATGCAGAATTAAATTATGCATCCAACAAGTGCCCAAACTTGAAATTTGGGTAAATCGATAAGTAGATATGTCAAAAATATGATAAGAAAAAGTAGTTTTTCTTTTTCCTCTCTAAAATTTAGAGCTCTTATTTTATTATTATAACTTTTATTTTAGAGCTCTTATTTTATTATTATAACTTTTATTTTATTATTTCCCTTAGGAGGCCCGTTTTAGACCTCAAAAATCCCCTAATGCATATGTTGGACCAGTGCCCCCATCCCACAGGGCTCATCACCGTCACCACCATGAGGGGGGTGTGGGACATGAAGGACATGTTAGGGAGGTTGGAGGGGCTGGTGTGGTTGGTGTGGCTGCTCCTATTGGGGGAGCAGTTAGTGAGGGGGATTCAATGACCACCTTGGTTTATTTGGAGAGGCGACTCAACATGGTGACTATGGGGATCAATGAGCATGGGATCGTTGAGTTGGATGAGGAGGAGCTACTGCGGACCTTGCAGCTCCCAATAGCTTGTGGTATTAGCTGGAGCCAAGTGATGCAACAGATGGCAGTGGCATGTCATGTGGAATGAGAGGAACGTGGAGGACAACAACCTAGGAAAAGACCATGGCCAGGACCAGGACTGATGCGGGGACCCGATCCAGAGGTAGCGAGAGGTTAGGCCGTGCAACCATTAGCTATTTTGGGGCCTCGTAATCCAAGTTCCCACAGCGTAGCCTGACTGTCAGGCTTGTTGTATTTTTTTGGTTTGGTAGGGTTGAGGGCCCTTTGGTGTCACTATGTATTTGATGGATCCTATGGGAGGTGGTTTTATGATGTATCCCCCATAAGGCTCACGATTCGTTTTGTATATGCCCCCGAAGGGCTATTTTTTGTACATTACACAGATATATTTTTTGATGAGATATATATATTTATATACCATTGTGGTGGAATGTTCCCTATTTCTCATGTATGATATGCTTATGTATCTGTGATGATGATGATGCTATCTTTATGTTGATATGATTAATGCTCAGTAGTAGATACTGACCCATATGATGTAGATGGTTATCAACATATGATCTATGGTTTGTGATGATATGTATGCATGCATAAGGATAGGTGCTTACACATGATATATATGATTTATTTGGATGTACAGGATTAGGTAGATGCTTGATGTATTAAGTGTCAGTTCAATACCTCATTGGAGGCAGAGTCGGTGAATGCATTGGCATTTCTAGAGACATGGGTGAAAGTAATTGTTTCAAATTGTCATATGAAAAGTAACACTCGCAAGAACTTGTGGAAGAGGAGGGGATTGAGGACACTGAACATGTTGTTTAGTTGTGAGACAACCAGTTGGGAATCTAGGTATATGTGCATATGGTGTTTTCCAAGGTGGATGGAATCACTTAAGAGATGAATGAAGGAATTGTATTCTGCTTGGTTGTTTGTAAGTGCCCCCAAACAAACTCATCCGATGTGGTAGAGAAATTAGGAGGGGGTATAAATGGCCAAAGTGGTTGATGCGAGATTCTTGACCATCGACTTGATCCATCTGTGAATCCAATATAGATGTATGTTTGAGGGGTCATCTGCATTAAAAAAATATTGTCTTATTCTCAATCAAAGGGACTGAAAATAATATATATAATACTAGGTTGTGTAAACGAGACAACGTAAAGGGGAAAAGATGGTTTAACCCTTTCTTGTGGTGGGGACCTTTAAATGTTGGAACGTAGGTTGGTACCAAGGTGGTATCATCCTCATTGGTGAGTATCCAAAATTTTAAATGGATCCCCCGTTGTTTTCTAAACACCTGGAAATGGTTTCGGGGGATCCAAGTCTTTATCACAAGATGAGGAATCATCACTAGTTAGTAAACCGGTCAAAGAAGATGCGGTGTCGATGGTATCCAATAGAGGTAAGCCTTGAGGTAATTTGGTGAGGTAGGTGAGTTGATCTTGGAGCCTCATTATTTTAAGAGAGCTTCTCGTTCAACACGTAAAATAGGACATTGGAACGAAAAGTGAGAGGTATCGCCACATGATCGGTAGGGGCGTGGTACTCGGGAACGGAGAGGCGTTTGTGCCAATGAGGGGTTAAATTGATACAAAATGGATTTGATTGCCGTGGAGGGGATCATGTGTGTATGATTCCCACACGGGGATCATCCATCATGTGGTGTTATTGCCATAAGATCCGTAGGTGGGGTTTCTTGCAACGTCGTAGACTCCACAATAGGAATCGCCATAAGGGTTGGTTCTGAGAGAGGCACGATTGGTGTTGTCACTGATGCAGTGACCACATTGATATAAGTTGTTTCTTGATTTTATGGGGAAGGATTCTCAACCAACTATTGAGTGAGGTGGATGGTCACCAAAGCATCCCAAAATTGACCGAGATAGGGGAAATGGCGTGTGTAATGCCCAAAATGGGAACAAATCGAGCATGTGTAATTCATACACAATGATTTGGACTTAGGTGTGGTAGATGATGATGTGCCCCTTGAAACTGTCAATGGAGGATGGGTCACACTAACTAGGGTGTTGAGAAAATTCCTAAGCTCGAGAAAGGTGGGGCACAGGTTGGTTGCATGGCCTTGTTTCCCGCAAAGAGCACACAGTGGAGTGACTCTCTATGGGAGTATTGGTCATTATTGGGGCTTTTAACCATTGTTAGTTGATCCCCCTTATTTAGGCTTAGTGACTCCCGATGATTCATGTGAAGGGTTAGGTTGGATGGGACCTTTGATATTAGGTTTCTTCATGCCCCCATTGGTGGTTTTAGTGACTATTGGCGGTGGTTTAGTTGCAGATGTTGTAGGTCCGACTGGTGGTATGGATGGCATAACCGACCTAAAAGGTGTAACAACCGAAACAGGGACAAAATCATAATGGGCTACTAGTTTAGAAGCCATATCTAGGTATGGTGGCATAAGGTGCCATACAATTATAACCAAAGTGAGTCCAGGTAGAGTCAATTGAGCCATAAATGGAATCCCTTTCACTCCTGTGGGTGGGTATAAGAATGGTATTTGAAAAATAGGAGGTACTGATGGACTCAACGTTTGTTCAATACCATGGCTCAGCGACGGTGTTGATGATGGTGTTGAGGGGGAGGTGGGATCTTTTTCAGTGGTCAAAATTATCCACATTAGGCCATCAGGGGTTGCGGGGATCTCAGGTGGGGGGATAGAGTATAGCCCTAGCAAGTTAGAGTCCTTATACCTGTCGGGGGAAATATCAACGTAAGGGGGTTGATTTGTCCCAGCGACAATGGGTAGGATATTTTCAGGGTTGGTAGTGGAATTGGGATCATATTAATTGAGCTGGTCATGGGAGACGATCTTCCCATTTAAAGGAAACATCATGATACAAAATATCGAGCAGGCGATTGCCTTCATGGTGTACATGTAACTACGCCCCAAAAGGATTTTGTAGTCGAGTTGGGAATCGACCACTTTGATATTGATCAACACCATATTTCCCCCTAGATCAATGGGGACATTTTGGTACAATACTCTAGGTTGGGATGGCCTCCCATAATATGCACGGAGAGCGATGGACGAAGAGACTTGATCCAGGAGGACCTTAAAAGGAAAAAAATTCAAAGTCCTCAAACCTCAACAAATATGGTACCATTGCAAATATCCCAACAAGAGATTTCCAATGGTGTTTCAAATAGACTCCATATGAAAACGTTATCGCATTTTGAAGTTTGTCCACAATAGAAGAAATTTGGTAGAAGTGCCACGTAGCATTCCCACAGGATGCCACATGGAAGTATGGGCAATATGACCTAGTGACATGGAATAACCGTTGACTACCATGTGGAAGTATAAATATACAATTAGTTGATGATGTGGATGATGATTTGGCAGTGATGTGGATGATGACGTGGCTGGAAGGAAACCAATGAGGAGGTGCCACATGGCCCAATTAGGGGTTGTCACCTGGCACACCCATGGGTTCCAAAATGGGCCTATGTTCAACAAAGTTAACTTTGCAAGTATTGAACCCATGACCTCCTTCATGTAGGTTTTTCGACCTACCACTATGCCATGGCCCATTCATTGAAAGGGATATGAATGAAATTTATTTTAAATGTTATTAATGGTGAAAATATTTGGAAGCTCCTCCAAACTTGGTGGTAGTTCTGCTAAATCTAGAGATTCTATTAAATTTAGTTACGGTCAACTAAAGTTATCCAAAAATGTCAAGATTTGAAGAATCTAATGGGATCGAGTTGGATTTATTAGTGGATAATGTTTTGGGAATTATAACCATATTCCATTTAAAAAAAGGTTAAAACTTATGCCAACTATATACCATGTTGGTTATGGAGGTGGCTCTATTTGTTGTACCACATTAAGAGTTTGTTGTGCCACATGTGAATGGAAACAAAACTTTGGTTATAGATATGCTACTTGGAAATTGGTTGTAACCAAATCCAAAGGACATGACGTATTTATAAAAATGGTTGTAACCAAGGTTTGTTTGCCCCCCCATGTGTATCATGCCACCGTGGGGAGAATCAAGCTATATAAACTCCCATTAGCCATTGTTGAGGGGGATTCATTTGTGGGAATTCCACATGCGTGGAGGATCTCTTGTAGGGAGCTAGTTTGGGAGTTGTCTATGTTGTGAAGATAGCTCCATTGAAGATCCAGTTGAATATCCTAGTGCCTTGAGGCACATTTTCTCTATGTAGACTACTTTACTTGTAGAGTGAGGAGACTGTTGTGGTTTTATGCCAAGGCAAAGGTGGTTGTGCTTATAGTCTTTTTTCACCATATTTGCGAGATGGAGTCACTGGTGGATTTAGGTTTGGGATCCGAGTAGTGGATTTTCTTCGTCATCAGCAATCAAGATCTTTATGTTGTATTAAGAGCAACTCTTCGATACTGCCACTTTTGTGAGAATTCTACAACAATTATCAATGTGGGAATTCAGCCCTTATGTAAAGGACTGTATCATTTGAAGAAGAGAATAAAATTGGTTCGACAATTGAATGAGCTCGGAGATGTAGCCAAGAGGTCTAGATAAATCCATTACCAAATGAGTGTTGCTTGTCTTGATTTCCTTTGTGCATGTTATTTTCCATTCTTATGCTCATGATATTCATCATGTGATGATAAATAAAGTATTGATGCATTTATAAATTTTAATATGCACATGTGGATTCAAGCCTTTTGATTGCAATCAAGTTTAGTAAAAATGATCCTATCGCTGATATTTTTGTCAAGTGAGCCTCGAATCAATTTCAAGTTGGTTTCGAGGTCACTTTGGATCAGATCAAGTTTGGTAGCAGAGAAGGATTGATAGGGATTGTAGGTTTTGAATCGGAAATGGGAAACACATTGAAGAATTCATTGCTCTAGGAGCTCGAAGAAATCAACCAGACAATTCAAGCAAAAAATGTTGAATTGAGGAGGTTGTTGTAGAAATCAGAAGATGACAAGCAAGAGCTTCAAGACAGTCTTTGAAAGCTGTAAGAGAGACTTCAAGAGTTGCAACTTGATTTGCAAGACAAGGATGAGATGTTGGACAAGTCTCATAACAACGATGAAGTGGAGAAGAATGAAGAGCCTACTTATATTGTAGATGCAGAGTCCTTCACTGAGGGAAACAATGTCAGTAATTCTTCAGTTTCTTGTTCTTCCCATGATAATGATGATGTTTTGGTGCTTTCAAAAAGAAAACCAAGGGAATTGGAATGAATTTATTGAAGAAGATGGGAAATGAAGGAAAGGGACTTGGAGTCAATGGCCAAGGAATTACAAATCCCATCCAAGTGGCAAAACGACTTTAATATGCAGGACTGAGATATGGAAGAAAGGGAGATGAAGCATTCTCCAAGGAAGTTGAAGCAAGCAAAGCTTCAAAAGAAGATCCCAAGCCAGTTCCAGAAGGTGACACAACACTCTATTAGGATATCTCATCATTCACTTTTGTACTTTGCATGCATGCATTGCATGCACCCGCATGTTGCCCAGTCACCAGTATGATGCCTCCAGCACCTAGTACTTAGTCTCCCAACACTCGAGAGCTACTTACCACTCGTATTTATCCCTCCTAGCCTATCATGTGCCCACTTCTCACCTTCCACTGCAGAAGGGCGCCTTTCTCACCTACCGTCCAGTTACACTTCAGTTATCACTTCGATTTACCTCCGACTGACCCATAACTGATGTTATCACTTCGATTGACCTCCGATGAGACATGACTGACAATTCTGAGTACAGTTAAGCCCTCATGCGCCCTCCACTGAGCCTCCATCCCTATATTAGTGCCACTTACCATCAGTTACACTTATTACACTCAGTTAGACCCAGTTAGACTCATTTTGACACATGTCTGACATTTACTTGTGCATTGATGACCACCACTGATGATGATGAGGACTCCTAGTTGGATCCAAGCTATGCCATTCAGTAAATTCGAATTACCTCCTTAGTTAATTCGAATTGCTCACTCATTGTGATAGTATTGTATTGTATTTTCACCCTTATTGGGATATAGAACATTGATGCATGCTTTTTGCATAGTTTACACCATATTTTCTGAGTTTCATCTATTGTGATTGATTTACTTGTTCATTAGATCTATTGTGACTAATTTTACATGGTATCAGAGCCATTGCAGGGACAAGATCTCTTTTCTACAAGTGTTCTACAAGAATATTTGAGTGAATTTGCTCAAAATTACTGAAGTTTTGGCATGAAAGATCTCATGTGCATTCGCTCATGTGCATGCAAAGCAGAAAAATACACTCCAATCCACTCCAGAAGCTTGAGTTTTCCACATAATTCCTGGATTTGATACATTAGACCCATTCAACTTGCTTGATCTCCAATCCCATGTGTGATGCAACTGTAAAAGGGTGGATTGTTCGACCTTACTGTTCTTGGTTTGATTGTGATTTGTAGGATAATCATCTCCATCAATTGCATTCGCTCTCTTGTGTTTGACAAGTTCTTCTACATCAAGTGCACTCTCCATTTGTAATGGAATACTCTTCTTCCAAGCCAGTTCTTACTCCTTTCAATTATTTTGAATGGAAAGATGATATGGAGATTATATTGCGCTCAAAAGGGTTCTATAGAGTCATTGTTGGCCTCGAATTGGAGCCAAGCACATTGTCAGAAAGAACCAAACACTACAATAAGCTTGATGAATCTTATGGTCTCCTTTGCCTCTCTATTTCCAAAGATCTTCACTTCCATCTCAGCGAATTGAAGACTCCAAAAGCAATATGGGAGAAACTTGACAATCTCTTTGGCAAGCAGGACAAGCTTAGGGTTTTTCAATTGGAAAATGAATTGATTGCCCTTAGTCCTGAGAATTTTGAGACCATCAATGAGTTTTTCACAAGATTCAAGCACTTGTCATTGCAGTTGAAGAACAATGGTGTTGTGAAAGAGGATAAGCAATTTATCCTCTCCATTCTCACAAATCTTGGGAAATATTACTCGGTATTTGTCTCTACTTTCAATTCCGGTCGGCTAACTACCCCGAATTGGAAGATGACTACCTTGAATGCCTTCATTGAGTCCGTCACAAAAGAGCATGATAAGTTGATTAAAATGGGGTCCATAAACTACAAAGATTCATCCCTCTTTTCTCAAGGACCCAAGAATTTGAATGGTAAAGGAAAGCAAAGGAAAGAGAAGCCCAAATTCGAGCCTACCAAGCAAAGAGATAAAGGCAAGCAACAGGAAGCACCATCCGGTTCGAGGAACAAGCAGAAGGGTGAAGAGGACAAGGAAAAATCTAAATGTTCATATTGCAACAGTGGATTTCATCCTGAAAGTTCATGCATGAAGAAAACAATAGATCAAATGGCCCTCCTTTTGGAAAAGAATAACATATGTCTTCCCGACGGTGCACAGAATAAGGATAGAAATGATGATCATGAAAGAGGTCAAGCACTCATGGCAACTGTTTCAAAACCCACCACTCTACTGATAGATTCTGGTGCCTCGAATCATATGGCTACAATCATTGACTCCTTTTCTTAATTTGATCCTAGCAGCTCCATCCCCATCCATTTGGGAGATGACTCAAAAATTTCATCAAAGGGTAAAGGTACCATCCATGTAGAGCATGGAAGCTTGCAGAATGTTCTCTATGTGCCTTCCTTGGCTTCAAATCTACTTTCTGTGTATCAAATGACACACACTGGTGAACCGAAGCAAGTTACATTCATCCCTAACAAAGTTGAAATTTTTTATATTAAAAGTGGAAGACTTATTGCAGTCGAAAAGGCCAATTACACTCAAAATACTATGAGTTTTCTCACTTTATGCCACTTGAAAATCCCACTGCTCTCCTCACTCATGGAAACGAGGTTAGTAGGATTTGGAATGAAATTTTTGGACACCTTAACTACAATTATTTGCTTCTGTTACAAAAGAATTCCATGGTTGATGGTCTTCCGCAACTCTGTTCCTCAAAGGGAATTTGCCCCGGTTGCATTGTTGAGAAGCACCCTGAGCACAGGTTCGACTGCAGCAAAGCTTATACCATTTTGGGGCTCATACATTTTGATATCAGTGGTATGCTGACAAATATGTCCATGAATGGTTCAAGGTATGTTTTGACATTCATCGATGACTTTTCCCACTTTACTTGGGTATTTTTTCTCAAAAACAAGTCAGAAGTGCTTGGAAAATTCAAGGATTTTAAGGATTTTGTTGAGACCGCCACTGAGAGCAAGATCAAAGCTCTTAGATTTGATAATGGTGGAGAATATATCAAGACTGAGTTGCTACAACTTTGTGCTGAAACCGGAATTCAAATGCAACATACAGTTCCCTACACACCCAAGCAGAACGGTGTAGCAGAAAGGAAGAATCGGTCACTGAAAGAGATGGCTACCTGCATGCTTGAGTCAAAAGGTTTGGCTGCAAATCTTTGGGCTGAAGCCATTAATGTTGCTGCATATATTCAGAACCCAGTTCCACATTCATCCATGAAAGGTAAAACTCCTTTCAAAGCATCCTTTGGTCGCAAACCGGATGTGTCCAATTTGAGGGTTTTTGGCTCCACTGCATGGGCTAGAATTCCTTCTGATAAGAGAAAGTATTTGGATCCACAAAGTATTGAATGTAGCCTGATAGGATATGGAGAAGAATCAAAAGCATATAAACTCATGAATATCAGATCCAAAAATTTATTCATAGAGCAAAGTGTGAAGTTTGAAGAACCACTGCCAGATCTGAAACTAGTTGAGGAAAACACTGCCGATCTGCACCCTCCACAAGAAGAAGATTCAACTGAGTATGAAGAAATAATTGGATCTGATATATATGATATTATATCATACTTTGATGGCCATGAAATATCAGGTTTGGAATCAGACCATAATGATCCTCCTCAGGGGCCCAAAACACTCTACAATCTGCTGCTCCAAACATTGGAAATCCTATTCATCCAAGGAGAACAAGAGAAGACTATCAAAGAGTAGGTATGGCTCTTTCTTTTTCTGATCCATTATTATCTGAGAAATGTTATTTGATGATTAGTTCAGATCCCAAATCATACTATCATTCCCACCGAGATCCACGATGGCAAACCGCCATGGATGAAGAGTACAGTTCTCTTCAAAAGAACAATGCATGGGAGCTAGTTTCTCTTCCACCTAGAAAAAAATTAGTTCAATGCAAGTGGATCTACCGTACGAAGGTTGCTGCTGATGGCTCTATCAGAAGATACAAATCTAGGTTGGTGGAAAAAGGTTTCTCCCAAGTCCAAGGTGTGGACTACACTGAGACTTTTGCACCGGTTGCAAAGATGGATTCCATCAGCTTAGTTTTGGCCATTTCCGCATCTAAGCACTGGGAAGTGCACCACATGGATGTGAAGAGTGATTTTCTACATGGAGACCTTGATGAAGAGGTGTATATGAAACAACCATAAGGATACATATCAGATCCATCATTAGTTTGCAGATTGAAGAAATCTTTGTATGGATTGAAACAGATCCCAAGAGCTTGGTACGCAAAGATGGACTCCTTCCTTCTTTCTTAGAATTTCAAAATATGCAAATATGATCCTAATGTGTACCTACAGCAAGTTAAAGGTAATTTTTTTATTATTGTTTTATATGTTGATGATCTTCTCATTACTAGTAGCACTCTCCTTATAATTAACAAGCTGAAAACCGCTTTAAATCTAGCTTTTTATATGAGCAATTTGGGCTTGCTTAAGCAATTTTTGGGCTTGGAGATAGCTCAAAACTTTGATGGGATCACATTATCTCAGAAAAAGTATGCTAAAGACTTGCTATTAAAGTTTAACATGGCAGAATGTAAGGCTGTTCTGTTTCCATTCCTCTAAGGAATCAATCTTGAAGAGGGAAATACTACACCGCTTGCAGATTGCACTATGTATCGACAGTTGATTGGTTCACTTCTCTACTTGACACACTCAAGGCCTAATATATATTATGTCATGAGTGATGTATCAAGGTATATGCAGCAGCCCTGTGATCTTCATTGGAGGGCATCCAAGCGGATCTTGCAATATGTGCAAGGTACAAAACATTTTGGCATACATTATGCTACAGATTCTATTAAAGCTAGATTTCATTGGTTTTACTCATTCAGATTGGGCTGGTGATAGCATAGATCACAAGTCCACTTCCGGATATGTTTTAATGATTGTACATGGACCTATTTTCTGTTCAAGCAAAAATAGACAACCATTTCACTTTCTTCAGTAGAGGCAGAGTATCGAGGGGCAGTCAATGCCTGCATTCAAGCAATTTGGTTGCAGGGTATTCTTTCCGAGTTTGATTTTGGTAGCACTACTTCGACTGTCCTAATTTGTGACAATCAAAGTGCTATTAATATCTCCACCGATCTAGTTCAGCGACAGAGGACCAAACACATTGAGATTCATATGCACTACATTCGAGAGTTGGTGCATGATCGCACCATCATTCTGCAATATTGCCCTACCGATGAGCAAATTGCAGACATCTTCACCAAGAGCTTCACTGAGAAGAAGTTCTCTTACCTCCATTCACTATTAGGGGTGACTTCCATCATGGTGGAGATAGATTAGATCCATTTTTATGTTTAGCTTGAGGGGGGGATTTCTTCCCACTGGGTTTTCCCTCTTTCCTCACTTAGCTTATTTTAGCATTTTTTGGATTATTGTATTGGGGTGACCTTTGGCCTCAATAACCAGGGCCCCACATTTTATTTTTTACATCATAGTATATCTTTAGGGGGGGGTGTTAGGATATCTCATCATTCACTTCTGTACTTTGCATGCATTGCATGCACCCGCATGCTGCCCAGTCACCAGTATGATGCCTCCAGCACCTAGTCCTTAGTCTCCCAGCACTCGGGAGCTACTTACCACTCAGATTTATCCCTCCTATCCTGTCATGCGCCCACTTTTCACCTTCCACTGCAGAAGGGTGCCTTTCTCACCTACCAGTCCAGTTACACTTCAGTTATCACTCTAATTTACCTCCGATTGACCCATAACTAATGTTATCACTCTGATTGACCTCCGATGAGACATGACTGATAGTTATGAGTGTAATTAAGCCCTCATGCACCCTCTACTGAGCCTCCATCCCTATATTAGTGCCACTTACCATCAGTTACACTTATTACACTCAGTTAGACCCAGTTAGACTCAGTTTGACACCTGTCTGACAGTTACTTGTGCATTGATGACCACCACTGATGATGATGAGGACTCCTAGTTGGAGCCAAGCAATGCCATTCAGTAAATTCGAATGAACTCCTTGGTTAATTCGAATTGCTCACTCATTGTGACAGTATTGCATTGAATTTTCACCCTTATTGGGATATAGAGCACTGATGCATGCTTTTTGCACAGTTTACACCATATTTTCTGAGTTTCATCTATTGTGATTGATTTACTTGTTCATTAGATCTGTTGTGACTAATTTTACACACTCCATGATGGTCTAGATAATCATTTCAAAGGAGGAACTAAGGTAATATATTCATGATTGGCATGCACCAGAGACAACCAGGAAATGTATAAAAAGTCTCGTAATTCCAACGTTCCTTTTTATTATAATTCGTTTGTAAAGCAAGGTTTATTGCATAGGATACCATGCACATTTTGTGGTAAAGATAACCATTCTATTGCAAAGTGTTGTAAAAGTATGGCCTTGTATAGTGTCAGAACTTATATCTAGCTAAACTAGCTTACCTATCTTAGCAATCAATAACATATCACAGTAAATAAGAACAGAAAGAGAACAAGGAAAAGAGTACACCAGATATACGTGGTTCACCCAATTGGGCTACATCCACGGGAAGGTTGTCTTCTATTATCTCCAGAAATCTCCTTCAATCTTATAAGAGAGAAACTATAAATAACCCCAATACAAATATAGCATAGCTTGAGATCACAAACCATGTGTCAATACTATCTATGAGCATATACCACTTTATCGCTTGTTGTATCTAAGTACTTGTGAAGTGACTCCCTTGACCCTATTATATACCAAGGGATGTGGAGGAAGTACTCTCACATTTTGCATGTGGGATTATATAATTCTCCATAACAACATCTCTTTATATAATGATGGATATCAAGAGTATATTTTACCATAATGTATATGGGATAAATGTATTACTCTTTTACATAAGATTGTGGATAACTTCCGACATAATACAAAGACATTATTACCTTTCAAGAAATATAATTAATATATTCCAACACTCCCCCTTAATAATGCATGGGAGAAAATCCCACACTAACACTAAGGAAGGAAGGAGTCATTACTACTCCCCCTTGATGACAACTTCCCTCATCCCAAGTAAAGAATGAATATGCACATACTTCGCTACTATTAAGGATTTGGTGAAGATATCGGTTGCCTACTACTCGATAGGAAAATACTCAAGAGAAAGAATACCATCTACGATGAGACCTCGAATGTAATGAGCATTAAGGTCGAGATGATTTGTCTTGGAGTGATATATCGGATTATAAGCAAGTTGTATTTCACCTTGATTATCACATTTCAACATAGTGGATGATTTCAGAACCAAACCAAGCTCATTGAGAAAATTCCGTAACCAAACTACTTCTTTAGAGGCTTCGTTGGATGCTCTATACTATGCTTCACATGATGATAAAGAAAGATTATTTGCCTTATTGCTAGACCAAGAAATCGGACCTGATCCAAGTTGAAATATATAACCAGCAGTTGACCGTCGATCAGAACTGTCACCTGCCCAGTCAGAATCTGTATATCCAGAAAGTGAAACTGTAGCACTGATCGAATAAAAAACACCATAGTGCAATGTCCCCTATAAATATCTCAGAATTCTCTTTGTTGCTTTCCAATGACTTTCATGAGGTTGTTGCATGAACCGTGAAACCATACTGATGGCAAAAGACAGATTTGGTCTGCTGTGATTTAAATATATCAAACTTCCCACAAGTTGACGATAAAGAGTAGCATCAACAAGAGGAGTAGTACATTCAGCAATTAACTTTACACCGGAATGAAAAGGCGTAGGAGCGGTTTTAAAATCACTCATATGGAAACAAGCCAATAAATCTTTAGCATACTTCGGCTGAGAGAGAAGAATACCATCTGCCATATGCCAAATTTGAAGACCTAAGAAATAGTGCAATATACCGAGATCAGTCATTTCAAAATGCTTTTAAAGATCACTTTTCATAATTTGAATTAAAAAAAGTTGGCTACCAGTTACAATAAGATCATCCACATATAACACAATAATGAGGATATGATCACCAAAGTTCTTAACATATAGATTAGGATCAGATATACAACGCCTAAAACCATTATTCAAGAAATAAGTATCAATTTTTTCATACCAAGCCCTAGGTGCTTGTTTGAGACCATATAAAGACTTGTGTAATTTGCATACCAAACTTGAAGATTCAGCATTAATAAATCCAGGAGGTTGTTGCATATAGATGCTTTCATTAATATTACCATTTAAAAAGCACTTTTAACATCCATTTGGTGTATTTCCCACTTATAATATGAAGCACGAGATAAGATGGTTCTTATTGTATTCATTTTAGAAACATGAGCAAAAGTTTCATTATAATCAATACCTTCAAGTTGATTAAAACCTTTTGCAACTAAAGTAGCTTTATATTTTTCAATTTGTTCTTCTGCAGTGAACTTAGTTTTATAAATCCATTTACAACCAACTAAATTATTTCCCGGAGGAAGAGGAACAAGATACCAAGTCTTGTTCTTCATAAGAGAATCATACTCAGCAGACATAGCTTGTTCCCAATGAGGTTTACCCTTATCTTGAGCATAAGAGATAGGATCATAAGTGGCCAAAACTTTGGTCATAAGAGAAATGTTATATCTAGTTCTACGAGTATTGGAAGGGTTACCGACCTCGCTACCTGCAGATTCAAGAGCATTCCTAGCCCAAACAGGAAGGTTAGAAGGAACATAAGTCACTTCATGAGCTTCGAGACTTGCAGGAGGAACACTTGAAGAAGAGGAGGAACTAATATCAAAGAGAGGAATAGTACTGGAAGGAGTAACAGATACAGGAGTAACAATATACAATGGAATATTCAAGGTAACATGAAGTTCTACAGACTCCGGTGGTGGAGAGACTCCAATAAATTGAACATCTCTACGAATTATGACACTTTGATTAGAAGGATCAAACAACCTATAAGCTTTGGAATCCTCAACATAACCAATGAATATACACTTGTGAGACTTGGGTTCTAAATTTTTCCGTTTTTCATCAAGAATATGATCCCAACATTCACAACCAAACACCTTAAAGTTATTAATATCTGTTTTTCTACCATTCCATTTTTCCTTAGGGGTAACATGCTTAACAAATTTTGTAGGAACTCTATTTAAAATAAATTTTGCACAACTTATGGCTTCGGCCCAAAATTTCTTGTGTAATCCTTTAGAATAAAACATACATTTAGCCATTTCAACAAAAGTTTTGTTTTTCCTTTCAGCAACACCATTTTGTTGAGGTGTGTAAGGAACAGTCTTTTGATGTTGAATTCCATGTGTAGATAAAAATACTTCAAATTATTTCTTAACAAATTCCCCCCCATTATCAGTTCTTAAAGTCTTAATTCTTTTACCAGATTCATTTTCAACCAAGGATTTAAATACTTGAAATTTAGAAAAAGTGTTTCTTTTATTTTTCAAAAAATAAACCCATGATTTTCTACTAAAGTCATCAATAAAACTAAGAAAATAAACTGTATTAGAAATAGAAGGAACTTCAAGAGGACCACAAATGTCACTATGAATTAATTGCAAAGGTTCTTTAGCACGCTAAGATTTACCTTTATCAAACATTTCTCTATGATGTTTACCAAGAACACAACCTTCACAAACACAGTTAGTAGACAAAATATTAGGCAAGCCAAGTACTATTTTAGTTAACATTTGCATTTTACCATAATTCAAATGACCTAATATTTCATGCCATAATTTACTTAGTTCATCAGCATGAGCAACATAGGAATAAAATTGTTGTCTTTTAGTTGAACTAAAACCAGTAAATTTATATAAAACAGTAGAGTGATCAATAGGACCAGAAGAAACTACTTTGAAATTTTGATTGATATCTTTAAGAACATCTTTATCAGGCCAAGCTTCAAATTTATATCATTTTTGACATGCACAATAAATATAAAGTAAGTTGGTGGGCATGTGTTCAACATGAAAAACATATTCCAATTGAGCATTAGCAACATTAATATTACCAGAACCAATTACAGAAATTTGTTTACCATCACCTATAGATACTTTCTGAGATGTGTTTCTATTATTGTCATAAGATGTAAATAAAGAAGCATTACCAGTAATATGTTTAGAAGCACTAGAATCCATTATCCATTCCACATTAGAAGAAGAAATACTAGACGAAACAACAGAAGCACACAAAGCTACTTGTGATTCATTAGAACCATTCTTTTTATCCTTATCCTTTAAACGTTTCGCTTTAAAGCAATTCTTTTCAGGATGGTTAGTTTTACTACAATGTTTACAAGGACGATACACTTTCTTCTTCTTACTATTGTCATGATGTGCATTAGAAGCATTTCCAGAGTTATTAGTAGGATTTGAAGTGTGTGAATTAGAGCCTTTAACATTATTAAAACCTTTCTTAGGATTCTTATTATGTGCCACAAGAGCTTTATTAGGTGAGAATTGTCCTAAAACAATTAACCTTTCTTGCTGATCTATCAATCATTTACAAAAATCATCACAAGTAGGTTTTGTAGTATTTGAATACAACTCAAGAGCCCTATTCCTAGTTTGGATGAACATATCAAAACAAGATGGTAATTTTTGTTCTACAATTATTATAAGAGCAGTGTCTATTTTCTTGTAATATTTACCACAATTATTTAATTTTTCATTTAAAGTTTTCACTTCAGCAAGATATAATTCTACTCTTTCAAATTTAGTAGGATCTAGCTCATAAATCTTCTTTTCAAGGTAATAAGCAGAAACATCATCCAATTTATCAAATAAAGAAGCAAGAATTTTCCATAACTCAACCGGGTTGTCTTCTTCCTCAATACTTACCAAAAGACTAACTGAAACTGTTTGACCAATGAGCCCTCTTGCTTGATCACATTTATATTCCCATATAGCCAAAGGTTGAGCATCAACAGGTTTTTCTTTTTCACCATTAGCAATCCTCCATAGATTCTTATTTCTGAGAACATCAATCATTTTTCTTTTCCATGCAAGATAGTTAGCACGAACAAGTTCAGGAACATAAGCTACTTCTGAAGTCATAATGATAGAAATGTTGACAAGAAACCCAAATGCTAGAAATGACAAGAGAAAAAAAGTGAATAATAGAAAATTGATACACTTTACCGTATTGAACTGCAAAAACACAGTAGAAAAAACAGTAAAGGAAAAGAAACTTTTACTTACAACCCTTTTGAAAAGTGCCAAAAAACTTCTCTTGCGGGTGTGCCAATAGGAAATCAATGAATAAAAACTGATACTTGCGGGTTTTCCATGGAAAGAGTCACGGTTACTCGTGGGTTTACAGTAGAGTCAGCCACGGATTCACAGGTCTGTAACAACAAAAGTTGTGGATCTGATCGGGTGTTTGCGGGTTGCTGTGCAGTAAAGCCGCGGCTATGACGAAGCAGTCGTGGGTCTCTGCTTAGGAGGGTAGCGAGTAGACTGATGTAAACACAAGTTAGCAGTGAGAACAGTCGCGAGTATGCCATAGCATATGCCTGTCTTCTCACTGGAAGTCGCAGGTCTGCAGTATACTTGTGGGTTCTGTTAGGAACCCATGTCTTTACTTTGTTAGTATATTATTGTTGGACGCATATGCTTTGTAAGTCGCCCCGTAGTATTTGTTGATCAACAGTTTGTGTTATTGTTGTTGGCGCATATGCTTTGTAAGTCACCCGTAGTATTGTTGATCCATAGTTTGTAGTGGCCCATGGTTTTGACCCATAGTATTGGCGCTTAGAATTAGTATATAAGTGTGTGTTGAGACCTATGAAGGCACCGTGAAGTTATTTGTATTGAGCTTGCTCAAAGGAGGTTGCCCCCTCGAAGTGGCCTGCGATTAATATAAAAGTGATTTTGAGTTCTGTCATTTCTGCTATTTCGCATATTCTTATTAATTAATTGTTGTAGGTGCTTCTTAGGTTCGCAGTAGGGAAATTCGTGGTTAACCGCGGGTTCTGCAAAACAAGGGTCCCGAACGTCAAGTTTGAGGCCAAAAACAGTGCCGAATCTATCATGACGGAAACCTGCACAAAGTCTACCAAACTTGGACGAAAATTGATGATATTTCAACCAGAAGATAGATCTCCTTAAGGAGAAGCAAATAATCATATAGATCTACAAAAATACATTCAAGAAACCCTTGAAAATTTTCTGCAAAAATCTACACAACAAGGTTAGGGTTAGAAAAAACTGCAGAAACATGCCCAGATCTAAAGAGAAGCCTAATGGATACCATATAGAAAGTAAATCTACAAAGTAAACAATACCCAAATAATACTAGTTATTGATTGAAATCTATAGAATGTGCTAGATCATAGAAACCAACTCTGATACCATGTCATAACTTAGATCTAGCTAAACTATCTTACCTATCTTAACAATCAATAACATATCACAATAAATAAGAATAGAAAGAGAACAAGGAAAAGACTACACCAGATATATGTGGTTCACCCAATTGGGCTACGTCCACAGGAAGGTTGTCTTCTATTATCTCCAGAAATCTCCTTCAATCTTACAAGAGAGAAACTATAAATAATGCCAATACAAATATAGTAGAGCTTGAGATCACAAACCATGTGTCAATACTATCTATGAGAACATACCACATTATCACTTGTTGTATCTGAGTACTTGTGATGTGACTCCCTTGACCCTATTATATACCAAGAGACGTGGAGGAATTACTCTCACATATTGCATGTGGGATAATATAATTCTCCATAATAACATCTCTTTATATAATGATGGATATCAATAGTATACTTTACCATAACGTATATGGGAGAAATGTATTACTTGTTTACATAAGATTGTGGATAACTTCCGACATAATACAAAGACATTATTACCTTCCAAGGAATATAATTAATATATTCCAATATATAGGAAGTTCATGGTATCTAGGAAGAAGCCAAGACATGAAGACCCCTCTCCATGTCAGAAGAAGAAGAAGGGAAAGAAAGTCTGGGTAAAGAAGACCCATTGCACCCATTGCAACAAGGGTGAACATCAGGAAGCCACATGTTGGACGCTCCATCCAAAGATGTGTCCCAAGAAGGACAAGAGGGTTGAGCGAGCACCTGTGAATGAACCAGCCGATGAAGCAACTCAGAAAGAAGGCCATCTACAGAAAAATATAGAGAATGAGGACATAATATCCTTGATGATCAAGATGGGAAAACCCTTGAGTTGATTGAAAAAGGCCAATCTTTGTAAATTACTTGTTTCTTTTTAAGACCGCATAGAAGAGCACATTTGTAAAATTAATGAGAATGTATAATGTCACTTATTTTTGCAACATAGTTATATTTTAATGCTTTTGTTGAGTTATGGATTATAATGTAAAGCTGAGAGACATGACTGATCTCTATGTAAACTTTTTGGGTCCAAAAGTTCTTTAGTGGGGAGGAATGATCCAAGAGGATCTTAAAAGGCCAAAATTTCAAAGTCCTCAAACCTCAACAAATATGTTACCATTGCGAAGACATCGATGAGATATTTTCAATGGCATGAACAATGCATCAAACCGACTCTGTATGCAAAATTTATCGCGTTCTGAAGTTTGGCCACAACAGGGGAAAATTTGGCAGAAGTGCCACGTGGTAGTATGGACAGTATGACCTGGTGACATGGAAGAACCTCCAAATGTCATGTGGCAATACAAATATATAGTCAATTGATGACGTGGTGGTGATGTGGCAGTGATATGGATGATGATGTAGCAGTGGCATGGATGATGGTGTGGCTGGAAGGAAACCAATGAGGATGAACCATGTGGCCCAATGAGGGGCTGCCACATGGCACCCCCATGGGCACCAAAATGGGCCTAAGTTCAACAAAGTTAACTTTGCAAGTATTGAACCCATGACCTCTTTCATATAGGTATTTCGACTTACCACTATGCCATGGCCTATTCATTGAAAGGGATATGAATGAAATTTAATTTAAATGTTGTTAATGGTGAAAATATTTGAAGCTCCACCAAAATTGGTGGTACTTTTGCCAAATGTGGATATTCTTCCATATTTAGTTACGACCAACTAAAGTTATCCGGAAAAGTCAAGATTTGAAAAATATTATGGGATTGAGTTGGATTTATTTGTGGAATTTGTTTTGGGCATTATAAACATATGCCATTTAAAAA
Organism: Larix kaempferi; assembly: GCA_027924585.1. Taxonomy (NCBI): domain Eukaryota; kingdom Viridiplantae; phylum Streptophyta; class Pinopsida; order Pinales; family Pinaceae; genus Larix; species Larix kaempferi. Next base: position 5,183,285 of record BSBM01001166.1, on the reverse strand, counting down.
CAAAAGCTTAAAAATTATGCCAACTATATACCATGTTGGTTATGGAGGTGATTCTATTTTTTATACCACGTTAAGAGTTTGTTGTGCCACATGTGAATGGCAACAAAACTTTGGTTATGCCTTTATGGTACTTGGAAATTAGTTGTAAACAAAGCCCAACAACATGCCTTATTTATAAAAATGGTTGTAAACAAGGTTGTTTTGGGCCCCCATGTGTATTGGGCCTCCATTTGTATCATGCCACCATGGGGAGAACCAATCTATATAAACTCCCATTATCCATTGTTGATGGGGATCCATTTGTGGAAATTCAACATGCTTGGAGGAGCTCTTGTAGGGAGCTAGTTTGGGAGTTTTCTATGTTGTGAAGATAGCTCCATTGGAGGTCTAGTTGAAGATCCCAGTTCCTTGAGGAGCTCTTGTAGGGAGCTAGTTTGGGAGTTGTCTATGTTGTGAAGATAGCTCCATTGGAGATCTAGTTGAAGATCCCAGTTCCTTGAGGGACATTTTCTCTATGTAGCCTTCTTTACTTGCATAGAGAGAAGGAGATTGTTGTGGTTTTTTTCCAAGCCAAAGGCGGTCATGCTTATAGCTTTTTTTCACCGTCTTCATGACCCAGAGTCACTGTTGCAGTCAGATTTGGGATCCGAGCAGTGGAGTTTCTTCGTCATCAGTAATCAAGCTCTTTATGTTGTATTGAGAGAAGCTCTTTGATATTGCCACTTTTGTGGGAATTCTTCAACCACTATCAATGTGGTAATTCATCCCTTATGTAAAGGAGTCTATCATTTGAACAAGAAAATAAAAGCGGTTCGACAATTGAACGAGCCCGAAGATGTAGCCAGGAGGTTTAGTGAACTCCATTAACAAATGAGTGTTGCTTGTCTTGCTTTCCTTTCTGCGTGTTATTTTACATTCTTATGCTCATGATATTCATTATGTGATGATAATGAAGTAATGAAGCATTTATAAATTTTAATATGCATATGTGGATTCAAGCCTTTTGATTGCAGTCAAGTTCAATAAAAACGATCATATCACTGATATTTTTGTCAAGTAAGCCTGGAATCAGTTTCATGTTGGTTTTGAGGTCAGTCTAGATCAAATCAAGACTATCTTAGGTGATCCCAATCATTTCCAAACATTATAGGACATGACACAAGTGGATGCGCCTTCGTCGATGATACATCGATGAATCATAATGTTTTTTACCGCAACGAGGACTTGCAATGCAACTGAGGAGGGTAGTCGCGGTTCACCTTTGTAGAGATCAAACATCATGAGGTGTGAATCAGAAGGGTTGATTGTGCTTATTGCATTTATTAATTCATTTCATTGCATTGGGAAAGACTGCAAAACTGCTAATGTGGACATTACGACAATGACTGAGCCAAGTCGTTCATAATACTGTAATTGTGGGAGGCTTTCATATTGGGGTTATTAGGTGTGTGCCGAAGTGGGACTTTGGGGATCCATGGGATCTATTTTTTACTTGGGAATAGTATTTGCAAAGGTCCCCCAAGGGGTTAGGGACATATTCCACTTGGAAGGATTCATTCCTATCATAACCTTTGGCTTGAGTATGGCGGTTAACATCCAACATGTAGATATTTTGGAAGGATCCATCGTTGGAGGGGCAGGGATCCTGTTGTTGCGCAACCACCCCTTAATTGGTGAAGGGTTGTTGTAAGACAACGGTTTGTGGTTGCATAGGATTTGGGTGCCTGAGGGGGATTTATCACTATATTCTTCTTAGCTTCCACTAACTGTTGGCAGTCGAGGAGAAGAGGGAAATGGTGAGTGTAATAGCCATATTCTATGGAAAAGGAGCAAGAGTAATTGGTCCTCAAGTTGGCATTCTTCCCTTGTCTAGGGGGATTTTTTTCCCCCGTGTTCTGGTTACTCGGGTTTTGGTTCTGTTGGGGAGGGGGGTTCCCCCCTTGCCCCTGTTGTTGGTTTTGTTTGTTCTTCCACTTCTTCTTAACCTGATTTTGAGGATTCTAAGTATTTTTAGTGTTCAAATCCTCAAAATATTGAGCTTGTTGTGCAAAACAAGGTTGAACAAGGTTGAACCCCATGTGAGGTGTTGGGGTATGGGCAGTAGGGCATGGAAACATGTATTAAGGCTTATACCCATCAGTGGGATAAATGATGTTTTTGCTCCATAAGATGTGGATGTAGGAACAGCTTGTTCCATTTCCGGTGGAAAGAATGTTGTTTCTTTGATAACATTTGGATGAGTAGGACTATAGGGTCCATACTCTAATTAACCAATTGGAGACGTTGGTACAGGAGCAGGGGGTTTCGTCACAAGAAGCATGGGTGGGTATTGCGGGGCCATGTTGAATGGCATCGGAATAGTAGGAGTAACTTTTCCTTGTTGGGAAACGGACCTAATAATCCCATTTTCCAAGTGTGATGAACCCGCAGAGGTAGGATCCAATGATCGATGCCGAGGGGAATTGGGAAGGATGGCTTCTTCCTCATTTTGTGGTATAGATGTAGCGACATATTTTGCAATATCTAGTTGGATTGATTTGATGAACCAATCCAACAAGAATGGTAGTTGTATTTCAATCTTACACAAAGTTCGGAGTCTACGCCACTCATGGATATGGTTCACGGTGTGTGTAGATGTGTTTTGCCGAACTTATGTGATAATTTCAAGACCAAGATCATGGTGAATCAAAAGGTGGAAGTATTGAGAAATATAATGGACAATGTTGCGAAGGTGGCATGGGACGATCTTGGTATTTTCACATACCATTTGGATCTCGTTCCAGTGAGGGTTCATTGGAAGAGGCTAAGCCTCATTGAATCCTCCATGATGCTATTGGAGGAACACCATAGGTGGAAAGACATGACATGGTTGGCATAGTTGGCCATGTTGGATCATGTGCAATAGGTTCATTGATCAATTTGGCCAAATATGGGATATTTAGGCTAGCGATGAAAGGTAAGTTAGGATTTGTTCTTGCCATTAAATTTTGTGTGCGCTTTCCTCGAGGGGGGACCAAGGTGTTGTTGAAAAAAATGAATGACCTCCTATAAGAGACGAATGGTCAAAATGGTCTAGAGGATATTCAAGGGGATAAGACAAAGTAGGGCCTCTTCCAAGAGGAGAGGAGGCAAAGGGATCTCAATTATCTCCAAGGGGAGAAAATGAAAGGGAATCTCTTCTGGAAATGGATGAGATAAAAGGATCGACACTATTTTCGAGAGGAGAGAAGGATTCAAGTAAGGAGCAACCTCACCCTCATGATCCTATCAATGTTTCCTGGGAGTGGCCTTGGCTAGATTATCTCCATGAACCGCGGGGAGAAAGTGGAAAAACACCCCTCAGGAGAGGGTATAGGCCTTGCAGTCATCGATACTTCCATAGGGGCTTTTTTTGTTCCTCAATGGTGAAAGGTTACATTTTCCATGCAATCAAAATTTGTAATCAATGTATTTCCTAAGCCTTTGGACAGGTCTTTGGAGTCAATCTGGATATCAACATTTTTTAGCTCATTTGTCCATTTGGTGAATGGACTACGGAACTTATCATGGCTGATGTCTCTTCCAGAAACCCTTCATGCTTGATTCTGGAAGAAATGAGATTCAGCTCGATTTCGTTTCAGGTTAGAGGTTTCACCCATTTATGAATCCATAGAAATAGTAGATGAGGCCATTTTGATATCATGATAGGCAAGAGAGGTTGTTCGCTACTTTAACATTTCAAACTTTTCTCTTGCTAACGCAACACCATGCTGGATTGTTTTCAGTCTTTAGGGACTCAACTGCTTGACATATTTATGAGACTCAGAATTAGCAGAATGATATCTAAATTTGTAGCCTTCTTGATTTATCTAGCTATAATCTAGGGGAGAAGGAGGAGATGGGAGAGTTGTTTGTAGATTTTCAACAAACTTAGTAATGATATCCAAACTTGACTCAATTTCTAACAACTGAACTGTTTTTTCTTTTTGTTGCTGGACTAATTCATCAACAGTCTCAGAGATGTGGTTTATGGAACCATGCAATGTTTGGAGATGTGCCTTAAGGTCTAAAACATCTCTAGCCACATCATCTAAGTTTTGGGCAATGCAAACAGATTGAAAGTTTGCATAATTCTGCAGCTTGATTTGTTCTACAGGTTCGGGATCATTTGGACTTCGTAACTTGAGAAATTGGAGATCTGACTGGATTCCTTCTTTGAAAGCAGGGCTGGAATTACCAGTGTCAAGACGTCGAGGTGAAAGGTAAGACAAAGCACCCTTTTCTCTAGGAAGAGATAAACTTTTGATTTCTCAAAATAACAATGAACAGTCAGGACAATTAGAATGTTGGCCTTTATGTTCAAAAGAAATCGAAACTTCAGTAGAAGATGAACCATCTAAAGACTGAAAGGTTTTTGGATTTTTTGCAACGTGTTTATCTTTACAAAATCTACAAGTGGCCAAAGGCAGCTGGCTATGGCTGACCATGTGCTGGCGGAGCTGATCATTATAGGGCTACATGTGCACAGAGGAACGTAAAGGACTATGTACTGAACGGGGTAAAAACTGAGAATGAGGAGTGGATCTAGATAGGGAAGACAAGGGGGTGAATGACTGTGCAGAACCAAACTTAAGAGAAGTGTTCCCATTGGGATTTAGTACAATACGCAACTATTTAGCAGAGCTATCATGGAGTTCTGGATATTTCTTGGATAAGGGTTGGCATGAACTATTCCATTCTTTAGGAAAGGTAACTTGTGAAAAAACAAGCTGAATGGGAGTGGTATTTCCTGGACCAACAACAACTCCTTCATTTAATGCTCTTTTCTGCAATTTGGGATTAATTGCAGGCATGGTCGTTGACACAAAACGAATACAGATAGAACAATATAATTGAGCGATCTGGGATTGTGGGGCAACATCAAATCCTGAAAACTGGATATAGGCTTGCAAAAACTCATTAATATATGGATCTATAAGAGAAACTTGATATTGGGGAACAAGAGATGACCACGCAGGGCCATTGTTTAGAGGACTTTGAAAACCACCTAACAAAGCATCTTCAAATTTGTTAAGATGTGAATCTAGAACACATGATAGATAAGAAGTATTTAATCTGGGATGGGCAAGACGGTTGATACCAAACTGTATTAAACCAATATGAATATATTTATATTCTTGTTCTAATCCCCAAGCAATATCTTCATATTTGATTAACGGGATCTGATATACAGACTGACCAACAGATATAGGAATATTCACAGAAGTGAAACGAAATAACTGAGCGGCACGAAACTTAAACATAGGAAGATCATATATTTTATTGACATCAATCTCAGGCAAAGACCAGTTTGGTTGAGGTTCATATTCTTGAGACACAACATGAGCATCATATAGAGTATCGGAATCAGTCTTGTTTAAATATTTATTTAACCATGACCATCGCTTAGTATGTTTCTCTTTTCTAGAAGAAGCAAATTCAGGGAAGTAAAAACTGCTATTTGAAGAATCCATAATGGAAGAGATAAATTCAAAATATGAACCTGGATAAATGTAGCATAATTTTGAAGAAGAACGCCTAAATACCCTTGATGGCTGATAGCGCCAAGCGGGTGAATGCGTATACCAACGATGTGCTAGTTACAATATTTTGAATATAAAAACCCTTCCCACCTTAAAAGGGGATGAAGTGCAATAGAGAAACTGTAAATGATAGCAATAGATCTCAACACAGGCTCTGATACCAATAAATAGTGGAACACAAGACTGGAACACAAGCGAAACAAAAGACTGGAGTTAAGAACTTCAAAACTTGCTTTTATAAATAGCAATAGCTTATATTACAAAACACACTTCAGCTTGTCTTCGGACAGCGAAGATCGTCACTGAACAAACTGGTATAACTCTGCACAACGTACTTAGACCATTTATCTTTCAAACATCAGCGAGTTGAAGTCTACTTGAATGCTCCTGGGATTATCAACATATGTAGACTAGCATATACACACTAGGGAACTCAAGAGTGCTAAAGCAAACTCTCTGCTCGTTTCCCACACTCAAAACTCAATACAGACTCAGACTTAATACAAACTCAGACTCTTGCGCTCAAATTCCGAATGATCAGAATGAACCCTCAAGTACTTATTTATACAAAAAGAAGAGTGCATCGCAAGAAAGGAATCGATGACTCATTATTTAGAATAGTTAAACAGTATAAGTTGTCGGTATCTAAAGTTGTGACTCATGGACTACGGAGATGCTTTTTTTTTTAATTGACAAGGAATCTTTTATTTTCGGGTAACTCACGAAGAGACATCCGCACCATGAGATGACCTGTTTGTAAAATGTGGAGATTCTTTTCAAAGAACCCACTAAAGAAAATCATAAAGTAAGATACAAAATTAGACATGATCTGTTAGGAAGATTTATACAAAGTGGAGATTCATGAAAGAACCCACAAAAGAAAAAAATAAACTTGTTAACCATAGTCAGGCGGACTATGGTCTGAATCAAATCCCTCGAACCCAAATCCATCATGGTCAAGTTCGTTGTCTTCTGAAGAATCTTGTAGAAAGTATTGGCGGTGATAATTAGTATCATAATGTATTACATCCTCTATCTAGTGAGGGGCATCTTCTCGGAAACATGCAAAGAAAGGAGACTGCCTGAAAAGTTCAGGTCTCATGTAGTTGGGAACAGAAACATCACCAAAGAAACGGTGTTTGATAACGACCCTGAATTCTTGTCCTGGAGTAACTGAGGGGTGGACAGTAGCACCTTTCCAAAGGATGTCGAACTGGAAAATACCATAGATGAGAGAGGCACCATATATTTCATCTTTCAGGACAGGAATGAAAACCTGGGGAGAGGCATGCTCTAAGGCTAAGATTCTGGGAACATATAAAAAGAATAAAATCTTCATCCAGGGACTCCACTAGTGAGTATGAAGTTCATCACAAAAGAAACATACAATAACTTTGCCATTTGCTCTGGCAAGCTGGTGAATGGCATAAAAATCTATCCATCTAATAGCAGGGTCAAAAATATAAACAAAAAACTGTTGTTCTCCTGAAAGCAAATAAAAATGCCCAATAATCATATTAATATGGTTGATTATGAGAAGAGGATTATTAAAATTGATATTGTAGCTACGGCATCCCTCTGGAGAATTTAGCCGATCTTAGAGTATTTGTTGTTAGATTTCAAAAGGAAGAGTTTGGATCTTGTTGTGAAAACAATCGCTGCAATAACAGTAAATGCATTCATGACAAACAAGGACTAAATTATCTATTGCTGCTAAGGACGAAGACTCTCCTTTTTCAAAAACCTTAATCTCTCGGCACTGTGATCCTTCTCGAGTGAGCATATCAGCAAGATGGTTATCTTTGCCGGCTTTGTAGACAATCTCAAAGTCAAAACCTTGAAGCCAGACTGCCCATCTTAGAACTCTGGCATTGCCATGTTCTAACAATCTTCTATTAGCAAGCATGCCCTTCATGTTCTTGAGATCTGTCCGTATGGTGAAACAAACACTCTTAAGAAAGAGTCGAAAACGATGAATACCTTTCTTGACTGCTAAAATCTCTTTATGCGAAGATGGATATTTGAACTCTACTTCAGAAAATGTGCCTGATGTGCATGCACATACTTCTTCTTTTTTGGAATTTTTTTGCAGCAGAACTATTGCCCAAACCTGATCTGAAGCATCAGTCTCTAGAATGAATGGGATATCTGGAACTGGAAGAGATAGGGGAGGAAGCTTCTGAATATTTATTTTGATTCTTCTGACTTTATCAGTCATTTCTGTTGTCCACTCTGTTCCAGGCTTTAACCTTTTTTGCAACAACTTTGTGTCTTTTGCTTGTGCTTGATAGAACTGTCTGATATAGTTCAAACAACCAAGAAATCTCTGTACTTGCTTAATATCCTGCAACTTATCAGGGAATTCTAAAAGTTTTTGCAAAACATGCGGTTGCAGAATTATTTTACCTTGGGAAATCTGGAGTCCTAAGAACTCAATAGATGTTTGTGCAACAACAAACTTATCTGAGGCTGCTGAAAGAGAAATCCCATGTTTAAATACAAATTTATAAAACTACTCTAGATGCACCTTATGCTCTGCAACATCCCTACTAAAAATGAGTAAATCATCAATATATACAATAATAAAATCTAAATGGCGAAAAATGTCTTCCATCCTTTTTTGGAATTCTAATGGAGCATTTTTCAGGCCGAATGGCATGACTATCCACTAATATTGGCCATGAGGAACTACAAATGCGGTCTTATACATGTCTTCTGGTGTAATGCCAATTTGCCAAAATCCGCTTTTAAGATCAAATTTACTGAAGACATTTGCCTATGCAATTTTAGACAGAATTAAATCTTTATGAGGCAAAGGATACATGATTGGTTCTAAATCTTTATTTAATTCTCCATAATTGACTACCAACCTTTTCTTTCCTCTTTTCTTCTCAGAATGCTTGTTGACGTAGAATGCTAGGCATGTCCAGGCGCTTTTACAAGGTTCAATCAGCTTTCTCTCTAGTAGCTACTGTATCTCCTCTTTGCAGGCTTGCCACTCTATTGGGCTCATGTTATTTGTTGATGCTTTTTGGGGCTTGATATCTGCATGTTGCTTATATGGCAGAGTGACATAATATTTTTCTCTTTTCCAAAAAGCATCTGGATGATCAGAAGTACAATTTGTCTTCAACTTCTGTATTATGTCTGTAAGGATCTCTTGACCATGGAGGTCTACATGTTTGACTATTTTCCTTATTTTGGCCAGCTCTCTGACTGATTCTTCAATAATGTCTGGCTTTTCAGGAGAGATTCTGATAATGAAATCATACTTTACTGGAATAGAAGTCATAATTCCTTGAACTGTCAAATCAACTGAATCTTCTCGGATTGCCATGGGTAGGCGTTTCTTGAGAAAATCTTGTCCTAAAAGAATGTATGCTCCTATGTCTAGACAGTATAATGTAACATATGTTTTGGCTTTTCCCAATAAGATAGGAAAATCTGGAGCAATAAAATTAACTTTGATGAGCTCTTTATTGACTACTCTGAAATGCATGGAAATAGGTTGCCAAAAATATTCTGGAATAGCTTTATATTTGCAACAGCTATTCATAGCGCCTGTATCTACTTGGGCGTCTATTTCATAAGCTTTATACCCTTCTGTTTTGATATGAACGGTGATGACCATTCTGTCGCCCAAACTCTTTTGTTCAAGAAATGATTCTGGTTCAAGGGCTGGTTCTGAACACACAAGATTTGAACATAAGCAGAACACAAGACTAGAGTCAAGAACTTCGAAAATTTCTTTTATAAATAGCAGTAGCTTATATTACAAATCACACTTCATCTCATCTTCGGACAGCGAAGATCGTCACTAAACAAACTGGTATACCTCTACACAACATACTGAGACCATTTATCTTTCAAACAGCAGCAAGCTGAAGTCTACTCGAATGCTCTTGGGATTCTCAGCATATGCAGACTAGCATAGACACACTAGGGAACTCAAGAGTGCCGAAGCAAACTCTCTGCTCGTTTCCCACACTCAAAACTCAATACAGACTCAGACTTAATACAAACTCAGACTCTTGCGCTCAAATTCCGAATGATCAGAATGAACCCTCAAGCACTTATTTATACAAAAAGAAGAGTGCATTGCAAGAAAGGAATTGATGACTCATTATTTAGAACACTTAAACAGTAGAAGCTGTCGGTATCTAAAGTTGTGACTCATGGACTACGGAGATGCTTTTTTTTTTTAATTGACAAAGCATCTTTGATTTTCAGGTAACTCACGAAGAGACATCCGCACCATGAGATGACATGTTTGTACAATGTGGAGATTCTTTTCAAAGAACCCACTAAAGAAAATCATAAAGTAAGATACAAAATTAGACATGATCTGTTAGGCATATTTATACAAAGTGGAGATTCATGAAACAACCCACAAAAGACAAAATTAAACTTGTTAACCATAGTCAAGCGGACTATGATCTGAATCAAATCCCTCGGACCCAAATCCATCATGGTCAAGTTCGTTGTCTTCTGAATAATCTTGTATAAATTATTGGTGGTGATAATCAGTACCATAATGTATTACATCCTCCATCCAGTGACGGGCATCTTCTCGGAAACATGCAAAGAAAGGAGACTGCCTGAAAATTTCAGGTCTCATGTAGTTGGGAACAGAAACATCACCAAAGAAACGGTGTTTGATAACGACCCTAAATCTTTTCCTGGAGTAACTGAGGGGTGGACAGTAGTACCTTTCCAAAGGATGTCGAACTGGAAAATACCATAGATGAGAGAGGCACCATATATTTCATCTTTTAGGACAGGAATGAAAACCTAGGGAGAGGCATGCTCTAAGGCTGAGATTCTGGGAACATATAAAAAGAATAAAATCTTCATCCTGGGGATCCACTAGCGAGTATGAATATCATCACAAAAGAAACATACAATAACTTTGTCATTTGCTCCAGCAAGCTGGTGAGTGGCATAAAAATCTATCCATCTAATAGCAGGGTCAAAAATATAAACAAAAAACTGTTGTTCTCCTGAAAGCAAATGAAAATGCCCAATAATCATATTAACATGGTTGATTATGAGAAGAGGATTATTAAAATTGATATTGTAGCTACGGCGTCCCTCTGGAGAATTTAGCCGATCTTAGAGTATTTGTTGTTGGATTTCAAAAGGAAGAGTTTGGATCTTGTTGTGAAAACAATCGCTGCAATAGCAGTAAATGCATTCATGATAAACAAGGACTGAATTATCTATTGCTGCTAAGGATGAAGACTCTCCTTTTTCAAAAACCTTAATCTCTCGGTACTGTGATCCTTCTCGAGTGAGCATGTTAGCAAGATGGTTATCTTTATCGGCTTTGTAGACAATCTCAAAGTCAAAACCTTGAAGCCAGACTGCCCATCTTAGAACTTTGGCATTGCCATGTTCTAACAATATTATATTAGCGAGCATGCCCTTCATGTTCTTGAGATCTGTCCTTACGGTGAAACAAACACTCTTAAGAAAGAGTCGAAAATGATGAATACCTTTCTTGACTACTAAAATCTCTTTATGTGAAGATGGATATTTGAACTCTGCTTCAGAAAATGTGCCTAATGTGTATGCACATACTTCTTCTTTTTTGGAATTTTTTTGCAGCAGAACTGCTGCCCAAACCTGATCTGAAGCATCAACCTCTAGAATGAATGGGAGATTTGGAACTGGAAGAGATAGGGAAGGAAGCTTCTGAATATTTATTTTGATTCTTCTGACTGTATCAGTCATTTCTGCTGTCCACTCTATTCCAGGCTTTAACCTTTTATGCAACAACTTTGTGTCTTTTTCCTGTGCTTGATAGAACTGTCTGATACAGTTCAAACAACCAATAAATCTCTGTACTTGCTTAATATCCTTCAACTTATCAAGGAATTCTAAAATTTTTTGCAAAACATGCGGTTGCATAATTATTTTACCTTGGGAAATCTGGAGTCCTAAGAACTCAATAGATGTTTGTGCAATAACAAAGTTATCTGAGGCTGTTGAAAGAGCAATCCCATGTTTAAATACAAATTTATAAAACTGCTCTAGATGCACCTTATGCTCTGCAACATCCCTACTAAAAATGAGTAAATCATCAATATATACAATAATAAAATCTAAATGGCGAAAAATGTCTTCCATCCTTTTTTGGAATTCTAATGGAGCATTTTTCAGGCTGAATGGCATGACTGCCCACTGATATTGGCCATGAGGAACTACAAATGTAGTCTTATACCTGTCTTCTGGTGTAATGCCAATTTTCCAAAAGCCGCTTTTAAGATCAAATTTACTGAAGACATTTTCCTTTGCAATTTTAGACAGAATTAAATCTTTATGATGCAAAGGATACCTTATTGGTTCTAAAGATTTATTTAATTCTCCATAATTGACTACCAACCTTTCCTTTCCTCTTTTCTGCTCAGAATGCTTGTTGACGTAGAATGTTGGGCATGCCCAGGCGCTTTTACAAGGTTCAATCTACTTTCTGTCTAGCAGTTGTTGTATCTCCTCTTTACAGGCTTGTTGCTCTGTTGGGCTCATGTTATTTGCTGATGCTTTTTGGGTCTTGATCTCTGCATGTTTCTTATTTGGGAGAGTGAGATAATATTTTTCTCTTTTCCAGAAAGCATCTGGATGATCATAAGTACAATCTGTCTTCAACTTCTGTATTATGTCTGCAAGGATCTCTTGACCATGGAGGTATGCATGTTTGACTATTTTCTTGATTTTGGCCAGCTCTCTGACTGATTCTTCAATAATGTCTGGCTTTTCAGGAGATATTCTGATAATGAAATGAGACTTTACTGGAATAGAATTCATAATTCCTTGAACTGTGAAATCAACTGAATCTTCTCTGGCCTCCATGGGCAGGTGTTTGTTGACAAAATCTTGTCCTAAAAGAATGTCTTCTCTTGTGTCTAGATAGTATAATGTAACATATGTTTTGGCTTTTCCCAATAAGATAGGAAAATTTGGAGCAATAAAATTAACTTTGATGAGCTCTTTATTGACTGCTCTGAAATGTATGGAAATAGGTTGCCAAAAGAATTCTGGAATAGCTTTATATTTGCAACAACTATTCATAGCGCCTGTATCTACTTGGGTGTCTATTTCATAAGCTTTATGCCCTTCTGTTTTGATATGAACGGTGATGACCATTCTGTCGCCCAAACTCTTTTGTTCAGGAAATGATTTTGGTTCAGGGACTGGTTCTGAAACTGGGGTAAAGCTGTGGGCTTTGCTCAATGTAAGCTGAATATATTCAGAATTCAACTCATCTAGCTGGTGTAAGGATTCTTGGAAATTAGTAGCTAGATTGGCTAACTGCTCTCTGTCCCTTTTGATTTTATTTTCATAAAAGACAATTTTTCGAAGTAACTCGGCTTCATCGGGATCCGAGCATTCATGAGTATAATCTGATTGCTGTGAGTCTAGCAACTTCTTTGTCAATTCACCAATCTTTTCTTGTATTCTTCTCCTAATGATGATGAGACCAGGTGAGAGATTTTCCTTTCTTTCTTCTAGCTCTTCTATCTGACTTTTTATAGAAGCAATGGAGAACATAAAACAATTGCTGATAAAAGTTCTGTCATCATCAAAACTGTCAGGGTTAATAGAAAGCTTTTGGATATCTAACTCATCTGAGTCAAATTCATATTCAGAGTCACTAGTTGACTCATGGATAGAGAAATATTCATCATCAGTTTGCAATGCTAGGACTAAATCCCAATTAGCAGGATTATATTCAGTGGTAAAAATCTCACAAAGCTTATTCTGAAACTTTGCCTTTTTATCTAGACATTTATTCGCCTAATGTCATAGTTTGCCACAAATATAACAAGTAGACTTTCTGAGTGGCTGAGTCCTTTTTTTGAAAACTAACCTATTATGTTTATGTGGAAAGAAAGGTTTCTTTGGTGCTAAATGAGAGTGATGGTGCAATTAAACACAATTGAAAAAATGCAAAAATATTCCAACCAAAATAGATGCACTATGGTGCAACAAGTGAGTGACTCATGTGCAAAGTTGGTTTAGTGCAAGAGTCCCCACATGTAGGTTCTTTTTAATTATGAGTTAGTGAACTTGTATTTAAAAATAAAATAATTGTAAATTCCCTAAAAGACCTAATGTCCTTCCCCTCAAATGTAATTGGTCCTTCCAAAAACACAATTGATGGTGACAATGGTGTCCATACACCAGTTGACTAGTGAAGGCAACAAAGAGCCAGTTCTACCGGCAACAGGGGCAATGTCCTAATCAATAAGACTTGACACCACTTTACAATGATAATAGCTGACTTTATGAGTCATTTGCACTCACAATATATCCTTGGTAATTTCCTAAGTTTGGACATTAGGATACCTGGTGTCAAGTGTGGATAAATGGTTCTTCCTAGGAGGTATAGTGTCACCTCCAAAAAATCCGAGTGGCTCTTTGGAGAGGCCAGGGAAACTATACCTCGTCTTTGAAATCCATGGTAACGATGCACTTCTTATCTGATTTTTCTTTTAACACTTACTGATAGCAATATTTTGATAATACCTTCTAAGTCAACAATGTTATGTTTCAAAATATCACTAATGAAACTAGATTGGTGGGCATTAATGGATTCCTAGCCCAATCAGTCCTACCTAACTAAAATATTGTTTTATGACCTCCCGTGGAGGATTTTAGTGGGTTGGAAATTTAAAAAATTGATTTTAAGGCTATACTTTTGATTAAGTTGTGTAAGGGCGGTATTTCGCATTTTGCTTCCTTTCTAATTCACCAAGCTCACAAGAAGTGCGAGGTGAAGAGCATACTTGGAGTGAAAAATATTTTAGGTCACTTAGTGTGTGCTAGTGATGCAAACACATTTGAAGTAAGAGAATTTATTGTTGCAAATTAACTAGAAGAGTGTAAAGTAAACACAAAAGGAGATTTAACTTTTAACTCTAAAAGATGCTAATGGTGCTTTGCAAAAACAAAGTGCTAATGAAGTAAAAGTGTGCAATGGAGGTGTTTCACACTTCTCATCCCTTTTTTATTTACCGAGATCACAAGAAGTGTGAGGTGAAGATCATACTTGGGGAGACAAGAGTCTTTAGGTCCTTGCTTGTGTAGAAAAAGTGGATTCTACACTAAGTTTGATCCTAAAAACATACCAAGTAAACAAAACCACAAGATGTCTTGAATACTAGTGACAACAATGAGGCCCATTGAAAGCCTCAAGGTTGGTTACCTAAGTAAGTTTCGATAGAGAAGGACTCTTTACTCCCTAATATTAGTCTAAGTGAGCTAATTACTATAGAAACATGTAACTATTGCAAGTTAATTAGTTTTGGTTCATTAGTGAGCAACAATGGGTCTCCAAAATTGTGAAAAAAACAAGTATAAAGCAAAGAAAGAGAAGATACGCACGGAAAACACAAAAACAGATGCGTTGTAGCACGACAGAAATATTCATTGCCACGTGATAGTGTGGTTACAATGTGAATAGGTTTCCCAAATCAATGGTATAGAAATATGCACGGGCGGAGATCTGTTAATATGCATGGACAACACAACTATCAAGGGATCATTTGCACATACAACATTCCCAAGACGTCGGGATCCGTGCATCTGTTGAAACAAATATTGTGGCCAAAAGGAGGTCTATTTTTTGGAATGAACCATATGGACCTCTTCACCCGCAAAGCACAATATACTAGAAATTATCTACTCAACAAACAACAACCTAGTTTAAGCAAAATGAACTAACATAAGTGGACTTGCCATAAATATTGTTGTGAAAAATATTGCACAAGGGTGAATCCTTCCCACTTGGTAAGGGGAAAATACTAGTAGTTTGCAGTAAGGATTCAGTATTACGTGCTCATGTTGTGTGGGTGAGTGCTCCAAGTGATCCTGCAAATGTTTTTTAGTAAAAATAAATAAAAAAACAATAGAAATAAAAATGAAACAAAACAAAGAACAAAGGGGTAGGAATGTAAAATCCAACAACCAATAGATGCCAAACCACTTTTATATTTCCCAATGGTCAAGCATGTACAACACCTAAGGGATGTGATCTCCAATGGAGGAAAACAATCGCTCTTAGGGAGGTCTATCTATTCCACACTTTATGTTAAGTAGCTTGAAGAAAAAATGAGAAGAACACTTGCCCCTTGAAGGAAGGTGGCAAGGGAGCTTGGTAAATACTAGAAAAGAGGGAAGAGGTGAGCTATAAGGGAGCTCAAACAAAATTCCAATAGCATAACCTTGCTCTTAGTTTCTCTGTTCATAAGCATGATCATGGCTTCCTTTTATAGGCCAATACGTGGCCAAGAAATAACTAGATCCCAATGTAAACTCCTTGATCCTATGATCTAGCTCCAAGGTACCAAAAAGAGGCCATTTAAGGAACCCAAGTGTGTGAGGGGATAATTTCGAACTTGTGGAGTTAATGGAGCCTTGATGAGTCATTAATTCCAACAGTATAACCTTGCCCTTAGTTTCTCTCTTCATAAGCATGCTCATGGCTTCCTTTTATAGGACAAGAGTTGGCCAAGAAATAAATAAATCCCAATGTGAACTCCTTGATCTTATGATATAGCTCCAAGGTACGAAAAAGATGCCATTTAAGGAACCCAAGTTTGTGAGGGTCTAAATTCGAACTTGTGGAGGTAATGGAGATTTTATGAGTCATTAATGCGCCACTGGTGGTTGAGATTCTACCATTTCTATCAGTCACACAGATATTGAAGGATTATCCACACTGGTCACATGGTTGTAGTTCTGATAACATGTACAGTAGCACATATTAACAAACATGTGGCCATGTGGTTGTGGTTTTGACTGCTTTTGGGCATTTATGGACTCATTCTACTTCTTGGATCTTATGAGGGTGCCTTCAGTGGGATGTATGCTATATGTTGATGATGCTTTACTGTGAAAATTTCATAAATGTCACATGTTTGTGATATTTGAGCATTAACACTATGTCCTCAACAAACCCAATAAAAAATACATGCTTATATGTTCCCACAAAACCTATGGTACTGGAAATGGTGTATACATTCCCTTGTTTTGACTTATTCCCTTGGCATGTTGACAAATCCTAAAATGTTGTATCTATTTCATTACATCCATTGCCAATCCTGGACAATATTACTTTTCTTTGACCAATGGATTGGTCTTGTCAATGCCAAAGTGTCTTCCTAATCTACCACTATGCAATTCTCTTATCAAATTATCTCTAACTGATCCTCTCGGAATGCATAGCTGATGAACTATGAAAAGTTATCCTTATTCAATGTAATAATCAAGATAATGAGTTCTGTTGACACTCCATGGCTCCTTTGATGCCTTCCATTCCTTAGCAAAATCGTCATTGAATTCATAATTGGATTTCATCGACTCTAACCCTAACGAATGAACAATCATTGTTCCCAAGAATGAAACTCGTCAACTCAATGGGTTGGTGACTCTGTTTGAATTACATGTCCTATGTTTTAATAAAAAATTATAAATCTAAAATAAATCAACCCATTTCATATGTCGTTGGTTGAACTTCATCTGAGTGTTCATATACCTTAGAGCTTGGTGGTTGGTGAAAAATATAAAATCCCTGGGAAACAAATAATGTCTCCACTTCTTCAATTCCTGCACAATGGCATAAAGCTATTGGTCATAAATTAAATACTTATGTTTAGCTTCATCCAAATTCTCACTGAAGAATGCAATTGGTCATCCTTCCCGGATCAACACTACTCCATTCACCATTCCATTCGTGTCACTATCGAATTGAAATACTTTATTGAAATCTAGGAGAGATAAGACCGGTCTCTCTATCACCTTCTGTTTCAGCATATTAAATTCTCATTGGGATGCATCCATCTACTGGAACTCTCCTTTCTTCATAAACACTTTTAGTGGTGCACATATCTAACTAAAATCCTTGATGAACTTCCTATAGAAACTGGCTATTCCATGAAAACTTCTTACCTCTATGCCATTCTTTGGCTTTAGCCACTCCAAAATAGAATTAATTGTCTTAGGCTCTGCCTTCAATCCTTGTTTAGAAATTATGAATCCCAAGTAAACCAACTATTCTTACATGAATGAACACTTCTACAAATTTACTAACAACTTTTCCTGGTTTAATTGTTGTAGTACTTGTCTCAAATAATCCAAGTGTTTGAATTTAGTATTGATAAAAATAAGAATTTCATTGAGATAGATAACGACAAAATTTCCCAAAAAATTCTTTAAAAATCCATTCATCAATATCATGAATGTGATCGGTGCATTGGTAATCCCAAATCACATAACCAACCACTCATACAGTACTTCCTTTGTCTTGAAAGTTGTCTTCCATGCATCCCCTTATCTGATCCTAATCTAGTGGTAGCCACTCTTCAATTTGATCTTGGTGAAGTACCTTTCCCTACTCAATCAATTGATCAAGTTGTCCATCCTTGGAAGTGGAAACCTATACTTGATAGTAATCCTGTTGATGGCCCTTGAGTCAGTGCACATCCTCCATTCTCCTCCTTTCTTCGGTTCAAGTACAACTGGCACTTTGCATGGACTCAAGATTTCTCCGATCAATCATTTGTCCAATAACTCTTAGACCTGCTTATTCATATTGACATTCTCAATCAATGTCATCCTGTGCGATGCCTTGTTTGGCATAATCTACCCTGGAATGAATTTGATATGATGGGATATACTTCTCGTTGGTGGAAATCCTGTAGACACCTCATCGACCAATATATCCTTGAATTCATTCAACATCTTCCTGACTTCTGTCAGAACACCTTCTTTAGGAATTTCGACATTTATCCCCTTCAGAATGACTGCAAATTAATATTGTTTCTTCTTTTCCTCCTTCTGGAACTCCTTAACTAAACACATCAACATTATTTTCTCCAAATAATTATTTTCACTTCCCTTATTATTTATATCCTCCTCTAAGGGAATCATTTTAATCTTCTTTCCATCCTTCTCCACGGTAACAGTTTTTGCATGGCCATCATAAATCATGTTCCTGTCATACCTCCATGGTCTCACAAATAAAAGAGGACAAGTAGAATCCATGGGCACCACATTACATAACACATTGTCATTCAAAGGCCCAATTTTGAAATTTATCAAACATTGCTTTGACACTATAACACAGTTCCCCTTCTACATCCAAGAAACTCTATAGGAATTCAGATGTGGTCGATGCTTCAGCCCCAGTTTTTCAATGACTTCCATTGAGATTCAATTCTCTGTGTTTCCCTTGTCGACTATAATACTATAACACCTATATTTGATTTGTACCTTGGTTCGGAAGATATACTTCCGCTGCATAGGTTCCTTCTCCTGTCAAGCAGGTTGTATCATGGTTCTTATGGTTGTTAGGTTTTGTCCTCCTTTTCATGTATCTTCTACTTCACTTTTTCCCACAGTTGAACAAGTTTTGTCGTTGATCTTGCGACTTTTAGTCTCCTGTCAGTTTGCGACATGAAATTTCTTTAGTCACTCATATGCCTTGTGTCCCAATTCTCAACACTTATACAAGATGAATTTGGGTCGATATGCACCCCTTCCACCAAAAGTTCTTCTTTGACCAAAAGTGCCTCTAATCCTGGGGTTCTCACCACCTCGTCGATATCTTGATGTAGGGTTTCTAGTCGTACCCTCATCTCTTCCGACTTCACTATTTTCTTCTCTCTTTGAACCATTGTCCTATCCCCTCATGGATGTAACTTTTCCATGTCTACCTCTCACAACATTCGTTCCCCTTGCTATAGAGGTTTTTCTAGTGAGATTTTCTTATGCTTTCAGGACCAATTGGTAGGCCTCTTTGACTATTTTGAACCTTGATAGGCTCAAATAATCCTTAATATCATATTTCAATCCATTCACATATCTTTCCACAACTTCTTATCCTTCATCGGTCTATCCCAATTTATTAGACAATCGATAGAATTATCCAGTGAATTATTAAACAATCAAATTGTTTTTCCTCATGTTCTGCAATTTTATGAACAAGGAGATCATATAGTCAATAGGAAAGAACTTATCCTTCAACTTGGAAACCATTCTGTCCCAATATTTGATTTTATCTTTGCCCTTCTTCACCTTGTCATCGTGTACATTGTCCTACCATAATGATCCATGTCCCCTTAGCTTCAAACAAGCAGCATTCACCCTTTTTGGGTCTTCAACTTACTCCATATCAAAATATTTTTCCATTTCCATAACCTAGTATATCTACTCTTTAGGGTTGAGGCTCCTTGAGTAGGTGGGCACTTCCATTTTTTATGTACCCTTAATCTCATACAATACTTTTAACGCCCTATGATTTATCTCTTTTTCTTCTTCCTCCTCCTCCACATCACCATGGTCAAGGATTTCAGCCACAAATCCCCTTTTCTATGTTTTCTTTATAGCATCCAACTCACTATTCACACTCCTCATGGTATGAGCGCATTGTTCAAATGCTTGATGATCAATGGTCATGCATGCCCCTATGCACAGCCTTTATCCTCTACCATGGATGTTTACACCCCTCTGAGCCATTGCTCCTCACTCAATTGACTGACTCACCATCACCCCAATTGCAACTAGGTTTATAACGCAGTACACAAACTTATATAGTACCAAATTGGTAGCATCCAATTGGATGGTTGTAATATCAGGGTGCACAACAAAACACAATGGATACCCACGCAAAAAATAAATAAAGAAGATGCCAATAATTATGGATTTCTATTAATTCAAAAACCAGATTACAAAGATATATTACAATCAGAGTCAATACTCTATTTTAGTCAGCTTGTTTGTGACTTCTCCTCGGTTACAATTACATTGTTCAGAATAAGTTCCAAAAGCTAAAAAAAATTCCTTATTCTTTGACTCAATCCCTAGTTATATCCTCTTCTTAGCTTCAAATTCCCACTCAATATTATTCTAGAAGTCTCTCACTGCTCCCTTGTGCATCGATGAGCATTCAATGCTTCACCTGCAACTTCCTCAATGTATTCTGCCATTAGGGGCTCTCCATCAACTTCCTTAACTCCTGCAATAACAAATCCAACTATTCCAATTGCTCATCCTTCTACACTGGTTTCTTGTCAGCCACTCTCTGTCATCATCTTCGGCTCAGATCTCTACTTGTCTAACTCTTGTACTACCTTGGGTCAGATTCAACCCAAATTCCACCTTTCTATCAGTGGGCTTGTTTTGCTGCAACTTCATTGTTGGCTCATCCTATCGTCAAGCTTCCGACTTGTCTCCTACGGTCCACTGTCAACTTTACTTCATCTTACTTATTCAAACTCAACCATTCTTTTGACTGATATCTAACCTCAACCACCACTTTGTTGGTCCTTCCACAATGTTCCTCCTATTATTCTTCATCAACTGCTCGGGCCTTGGTTTCCCCTCCGTTCCTATCTAAAGTTCGTCAATTATCCTTAAGATGACTTCAGTCATCTCCCCTTTGATTGGAAATATTGGGGCCCGATGCCCCTGCATCAGAGGCTGTTCAACTTATTGGTATTTTCATTCAGTCATTGCTCTATCCTCCATATTATTTTGAATATCTTGTTATTTTTCTTTGTTATCCATGGGTTCTTCTACAAGCCTTCTTTGAAGCTCAAATTACTCCCTCTCCTTCTTACACTTGATGTATTTTTGTTTAGTTTATTTGAGTTCTTTTAAAGATATTTTGTTGCACACACATAATCATGTTGAATCTCTTCTTCTTCATACTTATATCAAAGATCCTTTGTTTTACATGATTTTCAATACTATAAATCTTATCTCCAAAACTCTCCATAATATCTTCTACTTCATGCTCCTTTTAAAGTTCATTTTCTTTCTAACAACCTGCCATTTTATCATCTATCTATTTTTTTTTGTATGTTCTAATCAAAGCCACTACAACTATGTTGAGTCATCTTTTTTTTGACATCCTTACCATTGTATTGGTCTTAAAAATTTGATAATCTTTTTCCTCCTCTTCCCTGCATATCATCTTCTTGGTAAGATTACTTGTATTCCTCTAACCCTAGCTTGGAGCTTTAATATTAATATTTTTGGTTGGTGCATGGTCCATATTAACATGAACATATGACTTCTCACTCGACCTCGTCATTTATAAAAGTATTCTCCTCTCCCTTCATAGTTCTCCCATATCAAATATATGGAATTTCCATAGTTAGTTTTCTTGATTTCAAGATCATAATACCAAATAACTTAAACTACTACTCTAACATTACTTTAATTGTCTTTGTTGTACATATTATTCACTTGTATCATATGCATGCCAAGTGTGATGAGATAGTTATATGAGGCCTTTTCTAGACTCTTCTCTATATAGAATAGTTTTTAGTAAAAACAAATATCAATAAATCCCTTATTCTTCTAAATCAATGCAAATCAATGTGGGCATACTTTGAAAGAAAATGATGATGATATATCCTAACCCCAACTCTTGATAAAGAAATCTCCTTACACTTTATTTTTTCCAACACTCATTACTTAAAATAGGGATTGCATATTTCTCTCATATCGATATGCATATCCTCTACTATGAGAAAATAAGCTTCAAAATTCTTGCACCAAATATATAATGGATATCATTTCAAAATGCTTGTGATACATGATACCTCGGTTGCATCCATCACAAAATTCTTGTGGTACAATATGTGGTAAAATACTTCTTGTTACATTCATGTAGGTTCTGTTGAGAAAATGTTGTCATTAATGTGAAGGATGCAAAAATGTTGTCATTGATGTCAAGGATGCCAAGACTTGAATAAATTGTCATTGATGTCAAGGATGCAAAAACTTGAATAAATTGTCATTGATGTCAAAGGTATGTATGTGACTTTAAAAAATAAAAGGTAAAGTGGATTAAAAGTAAAAGTGAATTACAAAAGTAAAGGTGGATTAAAAGTAAAAGTAGATTAAAAAGGTTAAAGGTGCATTAAAAGATGATTAAAAAGAAAGTTATGTAAAAGGAATAATGGTGTGGAGTAAAAAGAATGTTAAAATTGCATTGGCCCATGGTATTTGAATGTTACGTAACAGTGGAGTAAGAGGAAAGTTATTGGTCCATGGTTTTTGAAGGCTCGTGGTATTTTTCCCATAAAGTATAGTAAAAAGGTAGGCACAATTAAATAAAATAATGATGTGAAATAAAAAGGAGAGAAATTAATTATTAAATTAATGAAATTCATGTATTTTTTAATAAACATGACTTTTTGTATAAACTGAAATTGAATAGTATAAAAAGAGAATGACATAGTGACAAATGAGAGTATGGGTGAAAAATGTAATATCATACTATATAAGAGGAATCACTCAAGAAGATAAATGTCTGCAAGAAAGGTTGAGGAGTGACAATCGAATATCTGTCAAGGAGTAATATGAAGATTTGAAATGGGGTTCTAGAAGCATGCAGGTCTCATAAAAGAAGAAATCAAGAGCAATCCTAGTGAAAACAAAAGCAACAAGGAGATTTGATAAATGAAGAATTCACAAGAAGGTCTAGTGAAGAAAGAAGCAGCAAGGAGATCTGATAAAGGAAGAAATCACAAGAAGGCTTGATGAAGACAAACGCAACAAGAATATCTAATAAA
Organism: Larix kaempferi; assembly: GCA_027924585.1. Classification (NCBI taxonomy): domain Eukaryota; kingdom Viridiplantae; phylum Streptophyta; class Pinopsida; order Pinales; family Pinaceae; genus Larix; species Larix kaempferi. The sequence continues at coordinate 5,160,136 of BSBM01001166.1, read as the reverse complement.
GGAAGAAGTCACAAGAAGGCCTGATGAAGCTAGAAGCAAATTGAATATCTTATCCAAAACCTAGAAGCATATCTATTTTAGGGTGGCAGGGTGGTGCAAGAGAGGGAGTTGAGGCTTCCTTCAGTCGGTGCGGAAGAAACCAGGGAATTGGTGTTTCCTTTCAGATGGTACTGAAGAAACCATGGATTTGGTGCTTCCTTTCAGTTGGTGCTGAAGAAAACAGGAATTTGGTGCTTCCTTCTAATTGGTGTTGAAGAATCATTGTAATAATTATTTATTGAAAGAACATTCTTCTGTGGTTTTATTCCCTATTGGGTTTCCATGTTAAATATTTGTGGCTCTTGTGTATTAATATGATGATTAATTTTTTTGGAATTTAATGTGGATGGTTAATAAGAATAGAAAGTTAAAAATATGTCCTACATTAATTCACCCACCCCCCCTTAGTATAGATGAATATTCAAACAATTGGTATCAGAGTGGGTTCCTTCAAAACAACTTAACCATTGGAAGGAAGATCCCAAGCATATATGAATTGTGTGGAATTTGGTTATAGAACGGACATAGCCCCTTTATTCAATGTGACAAATTATCTAATTTGGAGCATAAGAATGAAGAGATATTTGATAGGTCCTGGATTTTACATTTGGGGTGCAGTGGAGAATGGTTACACCACTCCAAAAACCCGTCCAAGAGATGCAAATGCAAAGAAGTTACATAAAAACAATGAAAGATCCTTGAATGAAATTTTGAGTGGCTTATTAGATTCTAAGAAGAATAAAGTGGGATAGTATACATCAACTTAAGAGATTTGGGATAGGCTATAATATTTCTACAAAAAGGAATCTCTTCTTGAGACCATAGAATCCAAGCACGTTGATCAAGAATATGAAGGTGATCAATAGGAAGAGATATCTAGAGAGGAAGCAGTCTTTCAATCTTCAAAAGACAGTCAGCTCAAGACAAATGCAAGTGCTATAACTAAAGCTTGAACCAGTAGGAGAAAAGGACATAAACAATCAAATGATGGGCATGAAATGAATTTATGATGGTGGCTTCCATAAAATGTTAAAATGGGAATGTTGAAGACCAGATTTGCAAAGACTTGTGAACCTGAATATTTTTCTCTATTGAAAGGAGAAATGAAGCAACTTACAATAGTATTCTTCATGGCAATGTGGAAATACTTTTGAGACATTAAAGCATATTCATTGTGGCATATATTAGAAGCAACACATGAAATTTTTCTTTGGCATCCTGAGGTGGCACTATCATGAAGATCCATACATGTTTTGTGACAACCTTTGGCATCAATGATTAAATGTTGATTTTTAGGATACGATAAATAGAAATTTTGAGTAGACTATGAGGCTTATTGAAGAGAAGAAGTAAAGGACTATTTGGAACACATGTCAAAGCATATTGTTTTTAGGATTGTCTTGGAACAACTTTGGGAACACATCCCAAGACTTGATAAGGGTGCAAGAATGAGGTCTATTGTAGGTCTGAAGGGATGATTTTTGGACAAAATTTGGCACAAGGTTCAAAGGGTTTATGGCATGTTCAAGAACTGATCTGTTGACAAGTTGAATACATATTTGATTATTTTTAAGTGAATATTTAAAGGACATTTTGTGACAGTTCAAGGACTGATTTGATTAATATGTTGAGTGTCCTATGCAATATTTGATCCTACTACTATAACAGTCCTTTGTTAGTGAGAGCAAAGAAGTAAAATTCAAGGGGTATCTTCTTATAAAAAATGGTGGAATGTCAAATCTGAGTCAAGGTCCAATTCTGGAAACACCTTCAGTAGTACGGTTTGCATGGAAAATCTGAAGTGAATTCTTTTGAATAAGACAACCTTGTGGAATCATTTTATAGTAGTACCTGAGTAAGAGATCCAAAGTATATGAAAGATGATAATGAGTTAGTTGTGGATATACTAGTAGTGGTGAGACCTTTTGTCCCGAATCTACTCTATTAAGGTTGCATCAAAAGGACAGAGACAACGTATTTCAATGTGTTTATGTAAGGGACACACACGTGACTTGAAGATATTTTAATAAAAAGACTCACTGCGTATAAAGATCATCCAACTATAGATCAGACCTTGATTCCATCTTTAATTTTGAAAAGACCTCACCATCTGTGATAGAGACAAGTCGCTACACGAATAATGCATTGAAGTATCCTTGGGTCGATGTTTGTGCATGAAAAGGCCTACAGAATTTTCTTTGAAATATCATCTATGTTGAAGAGCAAAGTCTGTGATTGATATATTTCTTTTGAGTTCAAAGTATGCAAGAGATATATAGAGAGAGAAAGTATTCAAAGTTGAAGAATGATCATAAATCAGAGCATTTCACAGGGGGGGTCATTTCAAAAATTACAAGCAAAATGGGGCAACACAGTCAAAGGGGGAGCAGTATTTTACTCTCAAAATATTAGAAGGAGAAAATATCAGAGAGGAAGAGATTTAGCATTCAGCAAAGGTACAAGTCTTGAAGATCAAGTGCTCAAGTTCAGTCCCATGGAGAAGGAAATCATAGGAGGAGAAACCCTTAGGAGAAGCATGAGTTCGGGGGGGGAATCCCTTCCATTGATGTCAAATGGGGAGATAAATATAGGGAACTAAATGTTGATAGGGGGAGCACATAGGAGTTATCAGTTCACATCTTGCAAAAGGTTGCCACCATTATGAATCAGTTCACAAGTTTGCCATCAATGACAAAGGGATATATTGTTGATAAAATGTTGTCATTGATGTCAACAAGGTCAAGGGAATGCCAAGACTTGAATAAATTGTCATTGATGTCAAAGGTATGCAAATTTAAGAAATAAAAGGTAAATGTGGATTAAAAGTAAAAGTGAATTGCAAAAGTAAAGGTGGAATAAAAGTAAAAGTAGATTAAATAGGTTAAAGGTGGATTAAAAGTGGAGGAAAAAAAGTTATGTAAAAAGAATAATGGTGTGGATTAAAAAGAATGTTGCTTAAAAGGAAAGTTGTATTAGCCCATGGTATTTGAATGTTAACTATTAAATAATGTTGTGAAATAAAAAAGGAGGGAAATTAACTATTAAATTAATGAAATCAATGTCTTTTTGAAAAACATGATTTTTCATATAAAGTGAAATTGAAAAGTGTAAAAGGAGAAGGGTATAGTGACAAATGAGTTTGTGGGTGAAAAATGTAATATCATGATATATAAGAGGAATCACTCAAGAAGACAAATGTCTACAAGAAAGGTTGAGGAGTGACAATCGAATATAGATTTGAAATGGGGTTCTAGAATCATGCAGATCCCATAAAGGAAGAAGTCACAACCAATCCCTGTGAAAACAGAAGAAATAATGAGATATAATAAAGGAAGAAATCACAAGAAGGAACAGTGAAGATAGAAGTAGCAAGGAGATATGATAAAGGAAGAAGTCACAAGTAGGCTTGATGAAGATAGATGCAACAAGCAGTTATGATAAAGAAAGAAGTCACAAGTAGGCCTGGTGAAGCCAGAAGCAGATTGAAGAACTTATCCAAAAACTAAAAGAATATCTATTTTAGGGTGGTAGGGTGGTGCAAGGCAAGGAGTTGAAGCTTCCTTTCAGTCGATGCTGAAGAAACTAAGGAGTTGGTGCTGAAGAAACCAAGTAGTTGGTGCTTCCTTAGAGTTGGTGCTCGAGAATCATTGTAATAATTATTTATTTCCGCGTTAAACTTGTGTCTCTTGTGTATTAATGTGATGATTAATTTTGTTGAAAGTTAACGTGGATGGTGAATAGGAACAAAAAGTTAAAAATTTATCTTATAGTGATTCACCCGCACATAGTATAGTTGAATATTCCAATTGAGTCCATATGTTTAACATACAAGTAAATTAACGAAATATATATATAAAAACAAATGCAATTTCCAAAATGCCTTAAATCCTCAATTAATTCAACAATTCAATCAACTTGGAGTTTGATTACAGCTATCTCTATCCGTGTAGTCTAAAAATTCTACGATTTCAAAAGGAAAAAATTGATTTTTGGGGCATGATTTTGAAAAAATCTGACATAAATTTTTAAAAATCATGGTTATGAATCCATTTCTAACATCAAAATTGCTATTAAAACACAGTAAAATTCAGATTTTGCAAAATAAAAAACATCGAATTCTAATGAAAACCCCTATCTGAACCAAATCGTCGAATTTTTAGACAACTCCTATCTCTATCCAATTGATTGGGATTTGATTACAACTATCTCTATCCAATTGATTTCATGGCATTTAATTTCCCCATTTATATACAACCACAAAATATTTCTAATAATATTTAAGGAGTTTTTTTTCCAGCGAAAAATAATATTTAAGGAGTTTATGACCAACTAAGTTCCCATGTTTAGTCGTTAATTCCTAATTCCAAATTTCTTATCAGATAATTAGTCAAACCATGTGAATTGACAAAGTTATTTGAATTAACGTATTCCTCACTCTATGATCGTTCATTTAACCCCTTTAAACCTCTATATGCCTCACATTTGTTTCTCCAAATGATGATTGGTTTAGAAATTTATTAGTCATTATCATTTATCACACGAGAAGAAGTTTAAAATGAACAGTAAATTCGATATGCATACGATGATTTATCCAATATTATTAAATATTTTACAATATTAAATATCCCATTATATAATGATGATGAAGAAGAATTGCGACCAACTTGCCATTACTAAATGATGATTCGTTTAGAAATTAATTACTTATTAACATTTATCGCAAATGAAGTTTAACTTGAATATTAAATTTTATATGGACATCTTGAATGTGATTGAATATTCTACAATATTAAACATCTCAAATGATAATGATCATGATGAAGAATTGAGAGCAACTTTCCATTAAGATCAATTTAAATGAGGACGAAGAATAATATTTTTCTTAATATTATTAATATTCTATAATATTAAATATTTGCATTAATGATGATTATGATGATGAATTGAGAGCAACTTGGCATTAAGACCAATTTTGATGATGATGATGTTGATGAAGAATTTATCTAATATGATTAAATATTTTAGAATATCAGATATCTCCATATTTTTTGATGATGATGAATTAAGACCAACTTTGGTGATGACGATGACAATGAATTGAGACCAACTTTGGTGATGATGATGATGACATTAAAGAAGAATTGCAACCAACTTTTCCATTGAGACCAACTTTAGTCTATTGAACCTTAAGAGAAGGAAAAGTTTTAATGATCCATAATTTTCTTAAAGTGTTGAAAACTTGGTGAATCTTACTAATTTACTAATTCTTAAATTTTCAGCCATAAAATAGTTGGCATTATTTCTGTAAAGATATTCAAATTTATAAGGATTTTATATAATTTCTGGACAATTTGGCAATGTTTAGAGTAAAATATTTGTATCCTGGGGAATTTGGGTGAATAATTAGAAAAAAATGGAAATTGGAGAGTATGTTTTTTGAAAACAAATTTGAAAATTAGTCTACGGGCTAAATTTCGCCTTAAAAATTTTCCCTCTGAAGAAAGGTAAGGGATTACTTGGTGTGCTTCATAATTTTATTTTGCGCATGAAAAGATTTAAGAGAAGCATTCCTAGATCACAATAGTTTAGATGAGTTTAAGGTTAGGAAGGTTGGTATTGTAACACATATTTTAAAATTGTGATATGATGTGGGTGTACGTAGGACAATCTAAAAGAACTTGTTTTCCATCTTTAACCCATTTAGTGTCACAAATATGACAAATTATTTTGACCTACAACATTCTAGAAATTGTCCAAGACTTTATTTCACTATGGAGATCATGACAGTTGCCTATTATTTTAGCAATGTTGATTTTTTTATTTATACTAGTTAAAAACATAGATATACTTTTAATCTTCTAGAGTAGGGTTGATCACCTCCTTATAGTATCATAATTTTATCTTATACTTTAATTCTTTATCACACCAAAATTTCTTCTTCAATTTAGATGTAACATTTTTTTTAGTATTATCATTATTATGTAGAGTGACTCTTTCTCGATTCCCCAATGATTTAGCCAATATTTGACATCTTTATTCCCTCCCCATAGGTGGTTTTGACTAGAGTTTGAAGAAATCTTAGGAAGCCTCTTGTCTTCCATGTTGTTTATCTTGTTCTTGTACATTAGGTACCTAGTCATAGCCATCCTCTCAATGGGGGAGATACTCTATTCTATGAGTAGGATATGATAGAGTGTATTGTCTTTAATTTCGATATTATAAGTTATAAAAAACATTTGGATTTTCTTTACCTTTATCCACAATTCTCTAGAGGTATTGTAGCCCCAAACTTCACAAACATGTAAGATAAGAGTAGTGACGAGTCTCAAAGAGGAGATTTTTCTTATCCCAAGGCCAAAGTTCCATTGATTTACAATGGTTTTCAAGTCCATAATAAGTTTTTCACCCTCCATTTATCCTTTAATCAATGTTAGAATTCCAGTTAAACTTGTCATGAAGATCAATTATGAGATATTTATATGAAGTCGCTTTCTCCAAGTTTCCTTTATCATACATTAAATTTGCATAAGTGTTCTTTTTGGATTTCATTATCATAACCTTTGCTTTGTCAATATTAACAGTCATACCCATACTAAAGCAAAAATACTTGAGAATTTTTAGTTGTTTGTTAAGATCATAGGGACTCATTTCCATAAGAACAATATTATCAAAATAAAGAAGAATGATGATTACTATACTAACTAGAGTCACACAAACACATCCCGCTTCTTCCAAACAACCCTCTAACTAACTTATTAATGTATGGACAAAAAAAATAGGAAACAAGAAACAACCTTGCTCTACTCATAGTTATAATGTTAATTTGATTAATTTTAAATTATTTGTTATATAATCTTGTTTTAAAATGAATTGATATTTATATTTTAATAATCTTAATATCAATTTACAAAAATATTAATATTAAATTTCAATATTGTTAAATATATTAAATTTTAACTTATTAGTTGAACGATCAATGTTACTATATAGACTCATTCTTTAAAATTTGGACATATTTATGTGCTCATAATGTCAATAGTGGATGATTGTAACGCTTTAGTAAGGTTACCACAATTATGACCTACCTCTTAAGGTGGATGAAGGACGAAGGGGAGTTAGGGTTTCTTCAATTTGGGCGTTAGGGTTTCCATTGTTTGGCGCAACCTATATAAGGGGAACTTGATGATCGCCTAAGCCTCGGTTGGTTCAATTTGTGCTATTGGTGAGGGCGATTTTTTGTTGCCAGGTGTTGGTTAAAGTATTTTTCTTAGTTTTTTATGTTGGTGTTTTTTCATTTTTTTTCCCAATATTGTCATTTTCATTGGGAAGGAATCACTTGTTATTTTGCAGGGAATGATGGATTATCCCTATGTAGTGGATGAGGTGGATTATCTAATGAGTCCAACTAATGAAGAAATATGGAAGAAGGTAGGTTTTTTCAGAACTGACACGAAATTTAGGGCATTACTAAATGAAACCAAACGCATTTTGTTTCCAAATGGCTATTTTTTAGGAGATAGGAAGATTGTTGTCGATGCATATGGTACATAGTTCCCACTCAAGACACCACATAGGTCTTCTCCCCCTACTGTTCTGGGTGAGTTCTTATCTCAGCCATTTTTATCGATGTTGGCACAACATAACATTTATGCCATTATTATAGGAGGTAACGACGAAGGGGAGGCTTTAACAAATAAGATTGCCAATGGGAAGTTTTTTTCGAGGGTTCCTCCTACACAAGAAAATAAAATCTGTTGGCACCACTCCAAGAGGGATGTCTTGTATCAGAGGGAACAGAAGATGAACTTGTTTGGGGAACATCAAAACCCAGGAACATAAAAGATTTCAAGTTTAGAGAATGGAGGAACACTTTGGACTTGGGTTGGGATATCGACATGGAAGAAGTTACTTTTATTTCGTTAGCTTCCTTGGTGGGGAAAATTCGAATATTGTTCATTGTCCCAGAAGGGTGTGGATGGCTGGGTCGAAGAATAGTGGAGGCCATTGCTTGGTTATGTTCCTCTAACCCACATTCTGGTAATGGATGGTATTGTTTCCAAGTGTGAAATGGGGTTGATGCAACTCGTATTTTGGGCGGTCTCTAGTTTTGTGGTAAGGGTAGCGTAATGCTAAAAATATGGCATGTTAACTTTGACCATATGAAGGAACATATTTATTTGAGGAAATTAAGGGTCTTATTGTCTGCTTTTCTCCTTCACCTCTGGAACAAAGAACCATTTATGGTAGTCGCCAACGAAATTTTGAAATTCTTATATTTTGATGAAGGATCATTGTTAGGAAAAGACAAACATGTCGAAAGGATTTTAGTTAAGTTGGATGTCATTCAAGGTCTGTTGGATGAGACGTAGATTGCAGTTTCACTCAACAATTAGATTGTTGAAAAGTTCCCTTTCAATGTTTAAAGTGCTATCAGACCGGGCTTCTAAAATTTGAACGTCCCTAGAGGTCCTCGAATCGTGTTGGAGGTAATATTTATGTCGAAGCATCGAGCCCTAAGTCACCTTGGGAGGAAGTGGCTCATGATGATCTCATGGCTTTGAAGGTATCTCAAATCGAGGCGACAAAAATAGTGATGGCTCTCTTGCTTATAGGTAAGTGTAACATCCCCTTCACCCATTCTGACCATCAGGAGGGGACATTAACTGATTTCAGGATCTCAAATTTTGCCCCAAAGCTATAATATGAATTTCAATGTATAAAATGTGTGCAGAAACATAATTAAACATACACAGTGGAATTAGAATCTATCCACGCATATATAGCATGCAAATACAACCATAAACATTATAGGCATTAAATCAAAACTTCTCATATTCAAATGCATGAGAATACTTATCTTTATCCAATGCATAACCAAGCAACTGGTTGTGTAAGAGCAATTTTCCACCCAGCCATAGGTACTTTTTCCAGCATATACTCTTTCTGCTGAGAGGCCACCCCCAAGATGGGCTTTGAGGCCACCAGGGTGAAAGAAACACCAACAGTATTTTCTCTCTCAACCCACAACACGTTCTTCTCTCTGTTCTTATCCAAATGCTCATACAGAGCTCTGCATTGGTCTCACTCATCCACAACAGCCTTAGCTTCCACAATACCTGCCTCACACAACACCCTTCTTGGATCAGACATCCCCTTAATTGATCCATGGTTCTCTTGATCAATCCATCTTGCTTGGTGATTCTAGTGTGTGCATAGAAGAAGTCCAATATGATATGTGTTGATATAGAACCACCTGTAGCTTCAATTTGTGGCTTCTCAAGCACCTATGACCAACAAAACTCCATGGGTAAGGATTCCTAGATTTCCCAACCTCTCTGCTCACCTACATCCATCAATTTTCACTTGCAAATATGCAACATGGTCTCCAAATTCGAATTTATGGGTCAAAAAACAGTCTGGTAAGTTCATGGATAGTAATAGAGAGACTTTCCTAGTGTAGATTGGTGTGAACTAATGAGAGAATGAGGGTTGAATCCAAGGGATATGAGAAATTGGTGAAAATACAACTGACATAGCTTTTGACAGTAAAAGAAAGGACTCCTAACATATACATAATGACTTCTATCATGACAGAACTATCACAAAAGTGTAGTCATCCCCATGCTACAATAACTACATGAGGTGAATTTTCCCACCAACCTCACACATGTCTTCAATAATTGGAAAATATTCAAAAGGATATAATTAGCTTATTCAAGGCACATGACAGAATTTGTGTGAGTTCTAAGGTTGAGACTTGGTAGCAAGGATTTATTCTCCCATGGAACCCCTTTCCTCTTCCCCTCTAGTGGAATCATATCCATTTTGGTGCTCTTTACACATACATTCTTGGAACACTTTATTATTTATGCACATAATATTTACATATATTCTAAATCAGCATGACAAGCCAACCAAACAGTCCAAATAAAAATATATACATCATACATTCCTATCCATTTACTAGTCGGACCTTGGCCTTGAGCTCCGCTCTAGGAATCCGCACTTAGCATAATTACATCATTTACATAATTTTGGCTAAATATATTCCAAGTCAAAACTAGGGGTATTACAATCCCCCCTCCTTGGAATAACACCATCCTCGGTATTTGCTCAAAATTAGAACACAAATGGATATGCCTCTCTCATGGCATCCTCCAACTCCCTTGTATCCTCATCAGGGCCGAAATGCTTCCATCACATGTTTACATGTATAATGGCTCAGTACCAGAGCAATGCCACCTTCTTGTCTAGGATGCATAGTGGCTCGGTTTGGAACCCTCCCTCGAGTTCCACCTGGATCACATCCCAACCAATCACACGATTAGGATCATGTACACATTTCTTAAGCAAAGAAACATGAAAAAAATTATGAGCTCTAATATTAGCAAGCAATGCAATTCTATATGCAACTGATCCTATTCTCTCAAGCACTTCAAATGGCCCACAATATCTTGGTGATAGCTTGGCACAAATTCCAAGCTTCAAGGAACTCTTCCTTGGCCTCACTTTGAGGTAAACATGATCCCCAACATGAAACTCTCTATGCACTCGGTTCTTATCTGCATAGATTTGCTGTCTATCTTGGGATACCTTTAAATTTTGCCTAATCTTTGCAACCTCTTGTTCCATTTCCTTAAGAAATTATGGCCCAAGTACAATTTTTTTCACTGGATTATCCCAAGTAACTGGTGTTTTGCACCTCCTTCCATACAAAGCTTCAAATGGACTCATGCCCAATGATTCTTGTTGCCCATTGTTATATGCAAACTCTACCAAATGTCGATATTCTTCCCACTTGGATGGTTTTTCCATCACATACATGTGTAGCATGTCTTAAAGCACCTGATTTACCCTTTCTGTTTTCCCATATGTTTGTGGATGGTAGGCAGTACTAAATTTCATATGTGTACCCAAGTATGCAAAAAGACTTTTCCAAAAGTTATAGGTGAACTTGGTATCCCTGTCTGAAATTATTGCCTTAAGAAATCCATGTAACCTAAAAATTTCCTTCATAAAAATATTTGCAATGGCATCCGTTTTATATGTGTATTTAACTGGAATAAAATGTGTTGTCTTTGATAATTTATCCACCACAACAATGATGGAATCATGCTGCCTCACTATCATTGGAAAACCTGTAATAAAATCCATGGAAATCACTTCCCATTTCCATTCTAGAATCGGCAAAGGCTGCAATAAACTTGCTAGGTGTTGTCTTTCAATCTTCACTTGTTGACATTTCATACACTTAAAAATATACTCAGCAATGCCCTTTTTCATTCCTGGCCAAAAATATCACTTTCTCGCTGTAGCAACTGTTTTCTGGTATCCCAGGTGACCAGAATATGGCATTTTATTAATTTCATCCATAACAATTATTCTCAAGTTTGCCACATTTGGAATATAAATTTTGTTTTTATAAACAAGAAGTCTGTCACCTTCCAAATGGTAACATTTATGCCTCTTTTCTAAATTCTGCTGTTGTAATTTGTCATTTATTTGCACATATAGTTCATCTTCAACGATGCAGTTAACAATCTACTACCTTAAATCTGATTCACAAGTACTAATGGATGCCACATGCATCTCATGTACTTTCCTACTAAGTGCATCAGCCACCATATTTTATTTACCTTTTATGTGTTTGATTTCAAAATCAAACTCACATAAAAATTCTATCCATCTAGCTTGTCCAGCATTTAATGTTGGTTGCTCAAACAAATATTTCAGACCACAATGGTCTATCCTTAGCTCAAATTTTCTACCAATTAAATAGTGCCTCAACATTTTCAAAGCGTGCACTATGGCTGCAATTTCTAAATCATGGGTAGCATAGTTCTTCGCATTCTCTTTCAACTTCCTTGACTCATAACATACCACATGGTTATATTTCATAATAACTCCTCCAAGTCCCAGTTTACATGCATTTGTACACACCACAAAATCTTTTTATGGGTCTGCAATTTTTAGAATTGGAGCACTTTTGAGAAGCTTCTTCAAAAGCTTGAAGCTTTATTCACATTTCGGTGCCCACTCAAATTTTATCCCCTTCCTTTGAAAAGAAGTGATTGGGTGGTCAACCTTAGAGAATCATTCAATAAACCTCCTGTAGTAATCAACAAGACCCATAAAAGATTCCACATCTGTCACATTCCTTGGAGTTGGCCAATTCATGATGAATTGAATCTTCTCGGGATCCACCAATATTCCTTCCTAAAAAATAATGTGACCTTAAATAATGAATTATATTTTTTTTTAAATCACATTTGCTTAGCTTTGAATACAACTTATGCTCCCTTAGTAATTGAAAATCCATTCTCAAATGATCTCCATGATCTTCTTCATTCTTAAAGTAAATAAGAATGCCATCTAGAAACACAAGAATGAACTTGTTCAAATATTTGTTGAAAACACTATTCATGAGACACATGAATGTAGTTGGTGCATTGGTGAGACCAAACGACACCACCACAAACTCATAGTTCCCATACCTTGTTCTAAAGGTTGTCTTGTGAATGTCTTCTTCCTTGATTCTCACTTGATGATAACCTGATCTCAAATCAATCTTTGAAAATACCTTTGCCCCTCTCATTTGATAAAAAATATCATCAATTCAAGGAAAGAAGTACTTGTTCTTTATTGTAACCTGGTTAAGCTTCATGTAATCAATACATAGCCCGAGTGTTCCATCTTTGTTTTTCAAAAAAATTATGGGTGCTCCCCATGGAGACACACTTGGACAAATGTACTTATTTTCCAAAAATTCTTGCAATTGCATTTTCAGCTCCAATAATTCTTGCAATTGCATTTTCAGCTCCAATAATTCTGGTGTACTCATCCTGTAGGGTGTCTTGGAAACTGGTGCACGATCTCCTGGAATAAGATCAATTGCAAAATCAATGTCCCTCTTTGGAGGAATTCCTGGAACTTCATAGGGAAACACATCCTTGAATTCTTGTAGCACATAATAGTCCTCCAACTTGGGAATTTCAATTTCTGTTTTCTCCAAAACATGAGCTACATACAATTGGAAACCTTTCCTACATAATTTCTTCAACTGCATGGATGAAATATGCCTAACAGAAACTACCTTTGGAATTCCTTTTACAACCCTTGGTTTTTCTTCTTCATCAATACATTCAAAAGTATTGTTGTAGCAATCAAGTTTAACTCTATGGGCTTCCAACCAGTCTATTCCAATGATGATATCATAGGAACAAAGTGGCAAAACATTCAGATTTGCAAAAGTGGACAATCCACACATTACCAATGGACATTTCTCCATGATTTCACTAACCTTCCTCTTAGTTCTAGTGGCTATTTGGACTAACCATGATTTACTATGCTTTGATTTCTTAAAAGCACAAATCTCAACAATTTTAGGACTGATATAACTATGAGAAGATCCAGGATCAATCAAAATAGAAATTGATTGCTTAGCAATCTTATCTTCAACTTCAACCACAATTGATTGATGGTCTGCTTGGCGGTCCTCTAGTGCTACATAGATTCTAGGGATGGTCCTTGCTACTTGACCAATAGTTTCATCTCCTTGGATGTCGTGAACTTGATTTGCACTTACATTCCGATGTGAACCCCTTCTTCCTTTGGTCAAATTTCTTATTCTTCTTGTCCTTCCATGCCTTATGGAATTCTGGTTTTCTTTTGTTTTGATCATAACAATACTTGGCCTTTCTTATGGCCTTGTCTAGAGTTGGCGGTTCATCAAACTCAATTCTATATTTATATGACTGGGTAGTCCACTTAGGAAACACTGAATTTTCACTTTGTCATTCCTGATATATTTGACATACCTCAGTAGCTCCAAGAATCTATTTTCATATTCCTCCATAGTCATTTATCCCAATTTATCTCATGGAACTCTTTTATTTTTCCATCATAGTACCTGTCGGAAAGATACTTTTCCTTCAAGTACTTCTTGAACTGCTTCCACACAATGTTCATTTCATTGATCCTCTTTACTTTCCTAAGGTGATCCCACCATATAGACGCTCTTCCATTCATATTGAATATGGCCACTCTTGCCTTCATATTTCCTAAATAGTCTTGGAATTGGAAATATTTCCTCATCCCAGGAAGCCAAGCCTCATCTTCTTGACCGGATTTTACGTCACCATCAAAAGTAGGAGGTTTGGCCTTCTTAAATTCTCCATGAGAATTTTTCTTGGAAGACCTCTTCCTCTTATTCCTATGAGATGAAGATATTGAACCTTCAATGGATTCTTTAGAGTCAAATGACTCACTAGAACAAATTTCTAGAGTGTATGTCCTATCTCTAGGAATCCTTCTTGAACTATGGGACCTCTTATGGGAATGCCTCCTTGAGCTACTCCCACTCTTTTCCCAATTTTATGAACTTTTCCCATGGTTAATATTCCTTTGAATGTCTATCAATCTTTGAAGCATGAATGCATTCAACTGATTATGTTCTTCTTAAGCTCTAATCAACCTTTCATTATCTGCTCTGCAACTCTGCAGTTCCACCCTTAGGATCCTCATCACTTTTGCAATGTCTGTGGGAGTTGCTTGGTTCTTATACCATTAGATTATGTCTCTGCATTCTCAACCTATACATTCTCTCCCATTCCATCTTCCTCAAATTTATAAGGATCTTGTGCATCCTCCATGATGATACTCTTCTTCTTGGTCCAACCAAGATCGAAGATTTTCCAACTGCACTATACTCAATGCTAACCCTTAATAGTCAGTGATATGATTCTGAATCTGCAAAAGTATTTATAAACACATTTGTTAGCTGCATTGTATTCTCATAAATTTTTAAAATTACTTTCATGCATTTTGGGAACAATCCATATTGACAATTTCTGTCAAATCACAGAAACATTGGAATCACCACCCTCAAACTCTAACTGTTCACAGTCGTGGTTGAATTCAAGAACCAACTTTGTAGATTTTTAAAAAATGAAAATGGGGTTCAAGGAGGATTTCCCCCTTTCAACCTCCTCGTGATCTATGAAAACCAAGTTTCAGGCACCCAAAACGCAGTTATGAAAACTGTGCAGTTTCTATGATATGTTCCGTTTAGATGCCACCCACATTGCCTTACCAGTTGCCAGTCATAAGCGATTTTAGGCTCCAGGAAGAGTGGTTTCCTAAAAATACTTTTGCGTGCCTAAATGCATGAGAGGATGACACTTCGCAAGGTGGTTTACTAGTTCAGGCTCAGGCGAATTCATTAACCTTCGTGCACCTTCATGGGCCTGAAGCAATCTCAGTTATCGATGAAATCTGCATGACCATCCTAGATTGACATGAGTACCATGGGCCCATCACCCCTGACACCTCTGCACATCATGTCTAGACCCCATGTCACATCACTGATTGTCAAGATGAAAGTGGTTTCAGGCTCTGGGTAAAGTGGTTTCCTGAACCCACTTTTGCAAGCTCGAATGCATGAGCAGTCGACACGTCATAGGGCAGTTTACCGCTTTAGGGTTGTTTTAATTAGTTATCCCTCATGCATCTTCAAGGGCTTGAAACAATGTTAGTTTATGATCTTTATCTGCACGATATTCCAAAACTGGCATGACTGGGGTGGGTCCCATCCCTTTTGAAATTACTTCCTGTCGCATCTCCCCATACCACGTCACTTCCTGTCGAACCAAAAGGTGGTTTCAGTCTCTACAGGGAGTGGTTTCTCAAGACTTCTTTTGCGATCCTAAATGCATGAGATGATGACATGTGGATGGGGAATTTTCCCTTCAGGGTCGCGATAATTAATTATCTCTCATGCACCTTCACGAGCCTAAAGCACTATCGACCGTTGATCTGCACCACTGCTCGACGACCAAATCTTCTCTGCCTTCACACTCCATCACTTACAGTTACATGTGCATGCGGATTTGATGTGGCTGGTACACATCACACCTTCTTCCCACGTAGATCCACCACATCAGACCTCATGTCTGTGTGGCACCTCGACGTCACCCATCCACGTGGCATGGGTGGGGCTCAACTGAAATTTTCCATTTTTTTTCAAAATTTCATAACTATGAAAAATTTTAATTCACCAATAAGGGGATTAATTCAAAATTAATCCAAACTTACTCTTAGCCCCTTATCCTCCATTTAACATAAACTAATTCCTACAAAACCATCTATGATTCTTTTTCCTGTAAATATGATTTTTTGCCCATACAGCTCCAATATTCCAACCAGGAGCTCTGATACCAGTCTGTAATGCCCCCTTCACCAAATCTGACCATTGGGAGGAGATATTAACTAATTTCAGGCTCTCAAATTTTGTCTCAAAGACATAATACGAATTTCAATGTATAAAATGTGTGCAGAAACGTAATTAAACATACATAGCGGAATTAAAACCTATTCACTCACATCTAGCATGCAAATACAAGCATAAACATTACAGGCATTAAATCGGAATGTTTCAGATTCAAATGCATGAGAATACTTATATTTATCTAACGCAGATCCAAGCAACTCGCTATGTAAGAGTGATTTTCCACCCAACCATAGGCACTATGTCCATCATATACTCTTTCTGCTGAGAGGTCACCTCCAAGCTGGACTATGAGGCCACCAGGGTGAAAGAAACACCTACAAGCTTTTCTTTCTCATCCCACAACTCATTCTGCTCTCTGTGCTTAGCCAAATGCTCATACAAATCTCTATATTGGTCTCACTCGGCCACAACGGCCTTGGCTTCCACAATACCTGCCCCACACAACGCCCTTCTTGGATCAGGCATCCCCTTCATCGATCCACGATTCTCTTGGGCGATCCATCTTGCCTGGTGCTTGTAGTGTGTGCATTGAAGAGGTCCAATCTGATATGTGCTGCTATAGAGCCACCTATAGCTTCAATTTGTGTCTTCTCAAGCACGTATGAGAAACAAAACTCCATGGGTAAGGGTTCATAACTTTCCCAACCTCTCTACTCACCTACATCCATAAATTTTCACTTCCAAATCTGCATCATGGTCTCCAAATTCAAATTTGTGGGTTAAAACACAGTCTGGTAAGTTCACGGACAACAATAGAGAGCTCTGCCTACTATAGATATGCATGAAAGAATGCGAGAATGAGGATTGAATCCAAGGGATATGAGAAAATGGTGAAAAGACAACTAACATAGCTTTTGACAGTAGAAGAAAGGACTCCTGTAAGCTGTAGACTGAATTCTGTCATGACAAAACTGTCATAAAAGTGCAGTCAACCCCATGCTGCAATAACTACATTAGGTGACTTTTCCCACCAACCTCACACGTGTATTCAATAATTGGAAAATAGTCAAAAAGGAGATAATTGGCTTATTCAAGGCACATGACAGAATTTGGGTGAGTTCTAAGGTTGAAACTTGGAAGCAAGGATTTAGTCTCCCATGGACCCCCTTTCCTCTTCCCCTCCAGTGGAATCATAGCCCCTTTGGTGCTCTTTACACAACCATTCTTAGACCATTTTATTATTTATGTACATACTATTTACATATATTCTAAATCAACATGACAAGCCAACCAAATAGTCCAAATAAAAATATATACATCATACATGCCTAGCCATTCACTAGTCGGGCCTTGGCCTTGAGCTCCACACTTAGCATATTTACATCATTACATAATTTTGGCTAAACACATTCCAAGTCAAAACTAGGGGTATTACAGTTAGTTGCAATCTATTTCTCCCACCTTATTCAATTTTTTGAACGAGAAAGAATTAGGTTTTATTATATTTTTTTATATGCCTTTGGAAATTGGGATAGACATGGTGGGTGAAGAAATTGGTGGGAAACCATTGAGTACTTGTTTTCAATCCTCCTCAGTTTCTTTTAATAAAGACTTTAGCTCTTGTGAGGAAAAAGATTTGGGTTTGATAGGCTCCTCTCCCCTTACGGTTGGTGGTGTTGGTTCTTGTGATGGGTATTTGGAAGGGGATGCCCTTGTTGTGGGAGAAGCCACTCTGGTTGAATTGTAGGTTCCAGGATTCAACCATATAAGCTCATATCCTTTGGTGCCATCAATCCCTCCTATCTCTAGTTTGGAATTCAATTATGATCCTAATGTATATTTGTCACAATATACTTGTCCGATTGTGGAAGAAATGATAAGCTCTCTCATGCCCTCATATAATGGTGTCTTGGAAAGGGTCCCCCTTCTTGTCTTCAATGGGTCTTGTACTAAGGGGAATGGAGGCTCGAGAAATCCTAATTATTTAAGAAATTCTAAGTGTATTAAAAGTAAAGAGGGAAATAAATGGGTTATCCTAGGAGATCTTGTGGGCTCAGTTACTTCAGAGCCTCATTTTCTTTCTCAACTCTTTCTAGCAGCTCCTATTTCTGTTTCAAAGGATCATGTGTCATCACATTCTCGGGCCCTTAGAGCACAAAAAGGAATGGAACAGGCCCATAAATGATCATTATTTCTTTGAATGTTAGGGGATTGGGGGGCTCTCCCAAATTACTATCCCTCCATAGGATGATAGACTATGTAAATCCAGACATGTTACTCATTCAAGAGACCATGGTGACTAGCAAGAGGGCCATGGAGATTTTCTCCAAAGTTCTTGGTAATTGGGATATGTGTGTGATTGACACCGACGAGAAGGATGGGGGTTTGTTGGTGGCATGGAAACCCGTCTCTACTAAATTTTCTCCCTTTATTTGTTCTACATGCATACTTTTGAAAGTCAATTTCATTAATCATGGTCAACAATTAAATATGATAAACTATTATGGTCCATACAACAACAAAAGAATATTCCGCGATGGTATGGTCAACAAAGGTATTCTGGATCTAGACAATCTTATTTTTGTGGGGATCTAAACTACACAATGTCGAAAAATGAGGTGCAGGGTCTGAGGGCTCGGTGTGATCCCATGGCATATTTATTAAAAAAATGACCAGCGATGCTCATCCAGTTGATGTGATACCCTCTTCATTCATCCCAACCTGGAGGAATGATGGGAATGGGGATTCTAGGGTCACCAAGCGACTGGATAGGGTTTACATTTATGAAAAATTGATAGAGAGGTTGTCCAGATATAGAACTTGGATCATGAATATGATGGTTTCCAATCTTATGCCAGTGGTTTTCTAGATGGACAATGAAAAACAACGGAAAATTTTTCCCTTCAAATTCAACCATTCGTAGCTAGAAGAGGAAGGTTTCAAAAGTTTTATGAAGGATAAGTGGTCATCTTTGGATAGTGGGGGTGACTCCTATGCAATGCAAAAAAATTTCAATATCTCAAATATCTGAAATCAGAAGTCATTAAATGGGAAAAGGCTAAGAAATTAGCCTACAATGAAGAAATGGTGGATATTGAGTACTAAATAAATAACATTTTTCAGAATTCTTGATCTGGTTTACTTAATGCCCCTGAAAAGGCCCGGGTAGTGATTTTGGAAAGCAGGAAAGAAAAAATTCTTAAGATTTAAGAAGAGTCGTGGAGACTAAAAAGTAGGGTGATCTCAATCACCCAGGGTGACTAAAATACTAGTTTTTTTCACAAATACGCCTCGAATAGGAAGAATAGGAATGTTATTTGGGAGCTAAAAAATAATAATGGAGATATTCTTTCTTCTCAAAGAGAACTAGAAGATGGTGTTGCTTCCCACTGAGAATGTTTTCAAGGATATATGGAATTCTTCTATTCAAAGTCAGATGAATGTCATCCAATTCTTTCCTAGGTTTTTTTGGAAGAAGAAGGTAGGAATATTGGGGATACAGTCACACTAACAGGGGATTCACCTTGTTGATCAATATCTTATCACATTCATTCATAAAGGGGGGTTTTTAACTTATGAAAAGTAAGGTCAATATATTGTAGGTTTTGGGGGGTGGGGAGTAGGGTATGGGGGGGTTATAGGTATTGGGGGGGGTATAAATTGGTGTATCTAGTAAAAATAGGGAATATCTCATAAAAATATGTTTTTTTTTAATTGTAAATATGTATTGGGAGGGAGGCTCAACAAAAGGATTTTGGTAGGTATTTATCAACATCTAGTGAAATTAGGGGTATTCTTTAATATCCCATGAGTGGAAGCGCTATGACATAGTTTCATTGAGAAAAGACCACATGAATTAAGGAAGTGAAAACTATTCTGGATGGGTTTGCAAAGGACATGTGTCTAGGCCCTAATTGTTGGACAATATAATTCTTCCTAGCCTTTTTTGAAGTTGTTAGTCTTGAGTTGCTCAAGGTGGCAGACAAATCAAGAAGGAAAGGGGATTTTATAGGAGCACTTAATGCTACTTTCATAGCATTGATTCCTAAAATATCCCATCCCTCATCCTTCTCATACTTCAGGCCCATATAATGTTGTAACCTAGTATACAAAGTCATTTCAAAAATAATTTCCAACAAACTTAAAGATAAGCTGTCAGAATGATGACAAAAGAAAATTTTGGCTTTGTCTCCAGCAAACAGATTATGGAGTTAGTGGGATTGGCTCAAGAGTGTTTTCATTCAATCAAATCCAAGAAAATGAAGGCATTGATTCTCAAATTGGATCCGGTGAAAGCATATGATCAAGTTAATTGGACCTATCTCAGAATTATACTTATTTAGATTGGGCTCATCTTGGAAGTAACAAAATGGATCATGGGTTGTATTACTTTGGAAAATTTTACAGTTTTGGTGAATGGAGTTTCCTCTAGGATTCTTAGGTTCTCTAGGGGCCTAAGACAAGGATGTCCCTTGTCCCCACTTCTATTTTTACTGATAGTGGAAGGTATGCGTAGGCATCTTCACAAAGAAAAGAATGAGGGGCACATTGTAGGGGTCAAGATATCAAACCTTTTTGGAATCACACACCTATTATTTGTGGATGGTGTCTTTCTCTTTGGGAGAGGTACTATTGAAGAACGATTTTCAATATATGAATTTATGGTGGTTTTTAGTGAGGCTTTGGGAATGGAGATAATCCTTACAAAATATTCCTTCCTTGAATGCAGAGTTGAAGAGAATATAAAGGTGTAGATCAATGATTTTCTACCATTTTCAAATGGAATCCATTGCTAAGGGAATGAAATATTTGGGGTATTTCATCAAGTCAAATATTTATATTATGGAAGACTGGGGATGGATGCTGAAGAAAATAGAAAAGAAGTTGGACAACTAGGTCTATAGATGGTTGTCTCTAGGGGTTCGATTAATATTAGACAGTGTTGTTTTTATTTCCTAATTTGGTCAAGCAACAAGAAACAAGGAGGTATTCATCTTGTCAATTGCGAAAGGCTGGCTTGTCCCAAAAATGCTGGTGAGTGGGGTTTAAAAAACATTTTCAAATTTGGTCAAGCCTTAGCGGCGAAGAGTCTATGGAGTAGTTTCTTCAGTGGGTATTTGTGGAGTGAGGTCTTAAGGGACAAATACTTTAGAAATATTTCAGTAGAGGACTGGTGCCGAGGGACACAGTTGAGAAACAACTTTGTTTCAAACATTTGGAAATGCATCTCTAGTACATTTTCAATTATTGGAAGCTAGTTAGTATGGAGAATTGGTAATGGCTCCAAGGTAAGACTGGTTCTGGATCTCTTTGTTGGATGGGCATATTTATTGAAGCTTTCAGAAAACTTGGTGAATGTGCTTAAAAGTAAATGCTACTTGATTTTATCACATGTTGGTTCTTAGATGGAGGAGACAAACCTTAAACAAGTGTGGTTTTCCTCGAATGACCTGGTCATACATGAGGACCAGGATTTGGAATGGTCAAATTTTAGCTATGGTTTGGATTGCTGTGGAATTTTTCTATTTGAAGAGGAGGACTTCTTGGCTTGGTCTTGGAACAACATAAATGGGGATTCTACAACAAAAATTGCATATGAATCTCTTATTTTCCTAGCAATTGAAGATGAAGGAAAATGGTGGTATCAAAAAATTCGGAAGTGGAATTGTCTTATGAAAATTAAATTATTTTGTTGGTTTTATTTAAAAAATAGAGTACTACCTAGGAAAACTACACCAAGAGGGGGTAGTCAATTGGGTTTATCCCAAGTGGTTGAGTTATCAGATTGTTATCCTCTCCACCTAGGTTCATGTCCCACCAGTGACACTTTCTCTTAAGTGATCCGTTGAGCTCTTCAGGAGCTCTATTAGCCAATTAACCACCCTTCCTATGTCTCCGGACGTCGGGGAGGTTAACGTGGATGTAGTGGAGCATCGAAAAAAAAAAAAAAACATCAAGAGGGGTGATTTGGGTCCCAAAATATGTTACCTATGTAAAAAAAGACACAATCTGTGTATCATTTTCTCATACATTGTAAATTTGGTAGAAGTGTATGGAGAGAATTTACAGCTACACTCAAGATCTCAGCTAGCTGGGACTCTCACTCTTTTGGTCATAGCTTGCTCCACTAGTTCACTTCTGTTTCAAAATGGAGGGAACTTCCTTGTTTTTCCAGTTGGTTTGTATGGAAACATCAAAATCATGTCATTTTCAAATAATTTTCTACGAATGCTCATAAATTAAGCCTATCCATTGTATAGGTCTATTTGGAACACCAAAAATATCCATCAGAAAATAATATTAGACTTTTATCCACTCCAGTTTTCCAATCAATTATTCCAATATGATATTTTAATAGGGCATCACAAGAAGATATGAAAAAAGGGGGTGCTGGATTAATGGTCCTAGATTTGTGAAATGGACATGTTTTCAAGTTATGGATCGTTTGTGCTAAGATCTCTAATACTCTAGTAGAGCTTCTAGCACTCTTGGGTCTTCTCTTTTTTGCACATAATCAGAATATCACTTGTTTGTAGGTCCCAGGTGATTCAAAGGTGGTGATTAATTGGGATTCCCACAAGTGTGCGATACAGGTAGCTCAGTTATCTTGGTGGTTGAAAAAAGTTAGATCTCTCCTGGAGTAGTTTTCAGAAGTTCATTTTTAGCATATCTTTAGAGAATTCAACACAATGGAAGATGACTTATAAAAAAGGGCTCTTTGTGTTCCTAAAGACAAATTATTTTGAAGAATTCATAAATGACAATTTGATTCATATGGGTTATGTTCCTATTTTCAATTGAGGTACTAGTTGTAATATTACTTCAATGAACTATTTTGATCATTGTATGTACTTCTTTTTTGTTCACAAGTGACTCTGGTTTAGTTTCCAACTGTTTTCTATAGGATTTATGGAAGGTCTCCCCTATGATGGGTTCCTCGCCCTCCGATTAATATATGTCTCTTTTAGTAGCTTACACAGATCTTGAAGATGTTCAGATTTGGAAAGTTATATATCATGTAGTAGCTTCTACAAATCATGAAGTTCAGTTTTAAGAATAGGATCTTTGTTGAATAAGTGGACATATGTATACTTTGATTCTTCACTGAATATCAAGTATAGTATTTTTTTATTAAAAAAAAAGACCCATTCTTTAAAATGAAATGCAAATTTTTTAACTATATATTCTAATTAAAATATGCATGGAAATTATTATTGGATTTCAATATTGAAATTGTTTTTTATTTAGATAAAAAAATAGACGATTTATTAATCATATAAAATATTAAAAAGTATGTTGTATTGAGAGAGGTGTTTTATAATTCAAGGTGGAAAAACAAATAAAAAATGGGAAGCATAAAAAATAATAAAAATTAGAGAACATATATATCAACTCAATTTTAAATTTTACATCTAAAGGGTTTGGATCCATTGGTAAAGAGTGGGGATTTTTTTACTAGTGGGAAATGTTCAGTTCTTATGAGGGCCTAGCCTGAAGCCATGGGGTCACCTTGAGGTAGTGGTCGAACTTGTGGTTGCACCCAGAGAGATTGTATTAAATGATCTCGTGACCCGTTCACACATATGTGGATCAAATCCCACCCATGTCCTTCAATTTAAGGTCAACTCCCACTAGCGCAATTGGTTTCTAAGGGTTTCATTTGTTAGGCAACCCATGGTTCGAAACTCAAAAGTAGTGGGAGGAGACACCTAAAAATCCATCCATGCTAAGGGTTGGTGTGGCCCATGCTGGGTATGATCCCAGGGTGATTTTGACAGATTGGATGCCCTTGGTTCATGGTTTCTTAGAGCATGGGCTAGTCCCGCAAGTCACAAACACTCTAGCAAATAAATAAATTTTACAAAAAAGCTAAACAAATTAGCATTATTATAAATTCATTTTAAATATAGATTTAAATACCAAGAGGGATCAAATTTATTGAGTTACAAAATTTTTACATTTAAAATAAAATTATACCTCAAGAAATTTGATAGCTATAAATACTTGATAAATATGAATTTTAGATAAATCTTTAATTATAATTATAATATATGTAATCTATTTCACTAAATTTCAATATTGATATAGTTCTATTCATCTTACAAAGAAAACCAAAAGAAAATAGAATTATTATAAATTCATCTTAAATCTAGATTTTAGATCTAGATTTAAATACTAAAAGAAATCAAATTTATTGAATTGTAAATTTATTACATATTATAACAAATTTACACTTTAAAAATTTGATTTATAAATATTTGATAAATATAGATTTAAAATAAATATTTAATTATCATTATAATATATACCATATATTATTAGTAAATATCAATATTGATATAGTTCAAAATTCAAATTTTTGTTTAAATTACTATTAATAAAAATACAAATAAAAAATAAATTGACAATTCTTTTTATTAAACTAAATTTAAAATCCTCTAAGAATATTGTAACCGTAAATACATTGCTAACATTTATATTTCTATAACGATATGATGTTCATAAACCAACATTTAAAACCTTATAGTTGTTTTTTATTTAAAAACTCTCGATCATGTCTCATGAAATAAATCTTTTGTAGGAGGGTACGGCTTGCACTTCTATTTTATGAAATTTGTTCAATGCATTTTTGTGAATTATATGTAGTTATATTTTATTTATATCAAATAAATTATTAATGTTTAATTTTCTTAAAAACTTTGTATTTGTATATTAAATAAGTTAAAAAAATATTTTTTATTTTTATTTTTTTTAGTTTATATATTTTAAAGTAAATTAATATTAGTATTGATTTATTTTAACCTTGGATTTATCCGGAGAGGGATTCGATTTTTTGAGGTGTAAGTTTTTTTATCTTAAATTTTTTACACATTAAGAAAAAATTGACACGTGAAGATATTTAATCCAGTGTTTGATATATTTAAGTTTAAGATGAAATCAATATGCTTTTTTTCTTTCTATAAACGAACACCATTTACATTTTTATTTCTTTTTTATGGGAATGAAAAGTTACATAAGGTTACATAGCATTACACTTTACAACATCTCCTCCATACTGAATTGTATAACACCTGGTTACTCTCAGTACAATAATCAATATCCAAGATAAAAAACAAATCACAATCACAAATTTTAAAATGATCAACTACCATGCTTGCATCGTTGTCCATAATGCACTCATATGCGAAGCAAACAAGTTGCAAAGATCTCAAAAATGGAAACAACCAAACAACCTGTCCATAATGCTCTCATCTGCGGTGCAAACAAGTTGCAAAGATCTCAAAAATGGAAACAACCAAACAACCCACGTGAAAAGGAGGTAACATGTTTGGTATTGAAACGTTTTTTTTAACGCACATGAACAATATATTAAAATATTGGTAATACCAAACATAAGGAGAGAAGAACATGATGTTTGGTAAGTGTGCTTGTTGAATCAACATTGGGCTCCCGTTAACTATCTTGTTAAAGGTTTATAAAGGGCATTTGGGAGCCACCTTGTCTGAAGGAGATATTGACCTATACTTGGGTCTCAAATTGCATTGGATAGTATTCCCTGGTTCTTGTTGCTCCAAATCATGCATACTTTCAAACAATATTATTTAAGGGAAATAACATTGTAATTATGAAAAATAAATGATAAAATTTTGTGGTGTTGTGTTCTTGATCTTGCTCAAAATTTTATTAGGGGGATTAAAAGCATTTTGTGTGCTTGTATATCACTATATTTTTTATATTTTTTATTATTGTCTTGCCATTGTTTCATGTTGCTTCATATTACAAACACACATATCAAAGGATCAATTAAATCATTGCAATTGAGAAGACAACATAAGCACATTCAATTAATGCCAATCAAGTTGGTAATGAGAGAAGAACTTTATATTTAAGGAATCAAAGAATCAACAAAAACATTGAAATTTGAAGATCAAGTTCAATTTTACAATTAACATTAATTTGTACATACAAATAGTTTTTTTTGGTAAGTTTACTTCTATCTTCGATATCAAATTGAATTTGTAATTGGGTGCATTCTCAGTTGAATCTCACACCCTAAAATTGACATCTAAGCGAGTGAGCGTGACATAAGAGCAAGCCAGCAAGTACAAGCGAGAGTGACAATTGAAAATCTACAACGGGTAAAGGAAGAAAGAGGTTACAAAATTCAAATCAAGAAATTAAAGAGTTGCAAGAATCTTTAGATGATTTGAAAATTCAAGTAATTGAGCTTCAAAAGCAACTTTCAAAAGCCATAGTCTAAAACTGTGATGATTTCCACCAGAATCATATGATTTTTCCAGCGAGATTTTTAGAAAATACGACATAATTTTTTTGAAATCGTTGTTATAGTTGTCAAACTTACAGATTTTAGGTTCCCTAGGGGTTTTTGACTATGCTGAATCCATTTTTGTCTTCAAAACAATGATTAAAACGCCTGCTTGGTTGAGATTTTGGAAACACAACCCATTTTGAATCCATTTCTACCTTCAAAACACTAATTAAAACACTGCTTGGAATATGATGAGATGGTTATGTAATTAGGAAATGTTCAGATATTGGCAACTATCCACTTCCAGATCTTAACTCTCTTCTAGTTCATTTTAGATGAACCATTCAACATCCAGTTGTGACAAGTTTTTCAGGAATATTTTTCATTGAAGCACAGATCAAGGCTTCTGAAAGATCCATCATATCAATTTTTGTATTAGTGTTTATTTCTTAGCTAATACATATATATAGACTTGTGATTGGGGGGGGGGATGTTATCCTATGGATTAGCTTACCAATCACTAAGTCTTATTGTCACTTTTAGTGTAGTATTCATTTAGGATATTAGTGATTTATCCTCAAATGATGACTACGTGAGTTAGTTTAGATTTCCTAGACTAGTCACCATGCTTGGTGTTAGGATCTAGAGAAAATTTGTCTATGAGGTGGTATCACCCATTGTACTATGTATATGTAGCTTTGGTGTGAATACAATGAGTTGGCTAGTGAACTTTATCCATCAAAGTATTGTGCTTGTCTATATTTTTTTAATAGGAAAAAAAATTATATTTTGCTATTCAAAGAGAAAGATACATATATAGGATGATCATTATGACTAACCAAGTCATATGGAATCCAAGTCTATATGAAATACATAGATATCATGAACGATCAATTTAGACTGAACCAACATTCAAGATTTTGCAACAATGTTCATAATAGAGCAAATTACAAAGCTCCTGTTAATAAGCTGTAAGTTCAAATTTTACACAAAAATTGTTCATTGTAATTACAAAATCACAAAATACAAAAAATTCATCAGTTGAAGATACTAATGACTATTTCATATAATTTAGTATTCCTGGATCATTCCCCTATACAACGAACAACCATCCAAATATTCTTCAAATAAGAGAAGCTATTCCTTTATCCCAATTACCTTCTTTGATAGACCATCTACAACAGTGTTCGGTTGTCGAAAAATGTGTTTATAGGAAATAAACTGCAATCCAACTTGAACCTCCTAAATTATATGTTTCTACTAATCAAGGATGTCTATCTGCAAATTAGATTCCCCATTAAACCAATCCACAATCACTGTGGAGTCTCCCAACAGTTGTAATGAGCCAATACAAATTTCAAAAGAAAACTTTAACATAGTCCATAGGGTCGATAGCTCCCCCCCTAGTGTTAGTACCTTGATCACACCCCATCCAAATATGGAATATTTTACTAGTACTAAGTTTGTGACAAACAACACAACCACTAAGGCCCAAATTAGAAGCACCATAAAAAATACCAATAGGTGCAACATCCTGAATAATAGGGAAATTAATGATTCTTGGAGATTTCTTATTATGAGTTGAATGATTTTCTAGAAAAGCCCCAGAAATTTGAGATCTTATAAGATAAATACTTCTTCTTTCATTTTTAAAAATGATTAAATTCTTGCTTTCTCCATATTCCCAAAAATACAAATAGAGGAAGAGCCTTGAACTTATATAAAATTGAAGCCCAATGTAAAATATTTTCTTCTAGAGACATTTTGTGCCCAACTAGCAAACTTTAACATAGTCCATAGGGCCAGTAGCTCCCCCCTAGTGTTGGTACCTTCACCACACCCCATCCAAATATGGAATCTCTTACTACTACTAAGTCTGTGACAAACAACACCACCACTAAGGCCCACATTAGAAGCACCATCAAAAAGACCAATAGGTGCAACATCCTGAATAGTAGGGAAATTAATGATTCTTGGAGCTTTCTTATTATGAGCTGAATGATATTCTAGAAAAGCCTTAGAAATTTGAGATCTTATAAGAGAAATACTTCTTCTTTCATTTTAAAAAATGATTAAATTCATGCTTCTCCATATTCCTAAAAATACAAATAGAGGAAGAGCCTTGAATTTATAGAAAATTGAAACCCAATATAAAATATTTTCTTCTAGAGACATTTTACCCCAGTTGAGTGACAAATGTAGTTTGTGCCCAACAACCTCCTAAACTGAGTTTGACCAAAATCACATTGAACAAACAAGTGCTCCACATAATCAACTCCATTATTGCAGAAATAACAACAGTTTGGACCCACAAAGCCTCTCTTCAAAAGATTTTCCCAAGTTAGAATCTTTATATTCTCCAAAGAAGGCAACAAAAACATTTCAAATTCAATGGAGCATTCAACTTCCAAAGCAATTTATACCTCCATTTTTCTTCACAAACCACATTAGAATATAATATTGCTTCATAGGCCTATTTTGCACTTATCTTCCCAAAAGCTACATCCCAAGACCATACAATTTTATCTTCTTTGTTTGACTATCTAATACTAACATGTTTCAAAACCTTTATATAATTATCCCATATTCATTTGCTTGATCACCCTACAGACGTAATTCTTCTACAAGATAACAATAATTTGCTTGAGAATAACCATTGACCATTCTTTTAACATGAGCAAGATAAATAAAACCAAAATGTCTCAAGTAACATTCTCCACCTTTCAAACTAATCAATTAATAAATTCTATTTTTCAAATTCATGTATAAACAAAAAATTAAATTACACGTTATAAACTTATTAATATTTTAAAATTACACATAATAAACTTACTATTTACTTTAAAGGAAAATATGCTTTTACATTATAATTATAACTCATAATCATTAATAACTTTTTGAATTTTTTTAATTAATATCTAACTTATTATTATTTTTAATAACCTTTTGAATATCTTTAATCAATATCTAACATATAAACAAAATATAAAAGATGTAATTAAAAGAGTATATGGACCATCATATACCTAACTAGAAAAGAGCGTGAAGCAACGTTTTTATATATGTATATATATATATATATATTTTTTTTTCAATGTCTTTTTCCTATGGACCGTCATATACCTACCAAGAGAAGAATACATGGACCATCATTATTCTAATTAGAAAAGAGTATGGAGCAATGATTTTTACTATTTTATATACAGACAGAGCTAGTATTTGCTATTTTATTAAAATATAATGATATACAAAAATTAGGTTCTCAATTACCCTTTCGAAGGAAAACAAAGCAAACTGAGAGTTGAGAGTTGGGAGTTTAACATATATATTACTATATAACAATCATCCAAGTAATTCCCTTGAGGCTCTACTTAGCTGAGAACTAGAAGTCTTAAAATTTAGATAAAAAAGGTGGGATTGACATAAACCTAAACATAGCCATTATCGATTAAATAACCATCTGAAAACATAAATTGTCTGAAAACTTAAGAAGCGCTAGATGTAAACTACTAGAAGGCTAGAAATTAATTTGCAGGAGGAGTCAAGGAGGAAGGTCCTCGAGCCTGGTCATTATGAGAAGCATCCAAATCTTCATATGCTTCTAGGTCAATGAAGTGGGGCTTCGTTGGGGGATTTGTTGAGGGCTCCCTTGTTTCCCTTGTGATTTTGAACTTGATCCCTCACATATCTAGCCAGGAGAGTTTGCATGGCCTGATAAGCTTCAGGTGATAGGGAATGTCACTGAGGGGAATTATTTCAGAATGAATTTTGTCCATTTAGCTCAAGAGGTCTCCATAAGATTCCCCTCTCTTCATTAAAGTTTTACCCAAGAGCGTCCTTATAGACTAGTATCTTTCTTTTGTAGAGGGCCATGCTGCATTAGGTGTTCTGTAGGTCAAGAATCCACTCTTTGAAATCCTCAATATACTACGATTCTAAGGTGAGGTATTTTTCCTCTCGCATGTTTCTCTTTGTCATTTCAATTTCCTTATTGGTTGCACCGTGTATTGAATTGCGATAGAAGTTGGTATGTGCTTGCCTCATTTGATATCCCATGTTTTGTCTTGTCCCATTTTCTCCTATAAGGATTTCCAGACTCGCCTCATCCTCATATCCCCTGGTATTTTAGCAGGTGTATTTTCCATGCCTCTTCTCTCCACTATTAGAATAAAGTAATGTAGGATGTCTAAGAAAAGGAGGAATATCCATTTCGAACCAACATTTGGCATGGAGATAGGATGTTGGCCTTCCTTCATATTCTTAGTTGATACATCTCTGGCTTGGCACTAGTCCAACTTCATCATGCTTCCTCACATCGGGCTTCCTCTTCTATAATATGTTCTCATGGCACAACTTGGAGGGCCTGAGATGCTACACTATTTAATCATTAATGCAATGAGGATTAGTTTAGTGGGCCAATGCCCCTTCTAACCATGTCGCATCATGAGGTATCTAGGTGTCCACCGGTTGCATCACTTCTCCTTCTAATCATGTCTTGTCCTAAGGATGCCAGTTGTATGCCCATCATGACATTTCCCACCTCCCTCTGTCGTTCTGAGACCTATCGTCCTCCTCTTTGTCAACCAGTATTTTTCTAGGTGGACATCTGTTATCCTCCATGTCTTTGTGTTAGAATCAATTTAATACTAAGAGGAGGGGTGAATCAGTATTAGCGCAATTATTAGCATATTTTACCTTCTTTAAAACATATTAGTCCTTACTTAATCTTTATCTTATGTTATGCATCAGTAAATAAACATTCACACGTATAAGCACCACATCATCAACACATAAGACACGATATTTTTACGTGGAAGCCCAAACGGGAGAAAACCACATAATGCTTCTTTATACTGTGAAATAATACATTCAAGGAAGCACCAACTTCCTTTGTTTACCAGCACTAAATGGAAGGAGGCACCAACCCCTTGTGTTTTATCCAGAACCAACTAGAAGGAGGCACTGACCCCCTGTCACTTTGTCTTACAAGCACCAACTTGAAGGAAGCTATGACTCCCTATCTCCTTGTTGTTTTACAGGCACCAACCTGAAGGAAGCTCCAACTCCCTGTCTCCTTGCCCAGTATGACCTCCCTAATGTCCAAAATATTTTGCTTCCTTGTTGATCTTCAACTCTACGCACTTCTTCAGGTATTATGATGATGATTTTGTTGTGCACTACCTTCGTATGCAAACTGTACTCTGTCACTGTGCTACATACATCACCTGAATTCTCATTCCTCTTAACTCACACTTCTGTTGATGAATTTCTTCTTGTATTATGTGATATGTTGAATCTGGAGTCTACGCTTGTCATTTGTGTTCTCTTCTACGTGACTGCAAAGATCAATTGATACTGTGCTTTCTATTGATAGTTTGTTGTTCAAAGTGAAGCACTAGTAACAGATGGAGTTGCACACATTCTGATGCATCCATTCTGATAAAGTGTTGCAGTTACTCAGATAGTCTGTGACATCTTGTGCATCAAATAGTTGGTCTGTTTAGTTTAACGCACTTGTCTCAGATCATCTGCATCATGATGAGCCTGTCAAGTTCTTATGTTGTTATGTTGTTGCGCATTAGATGAAGTATTCAACTTCGCACACTTTCACTTATGTTCTTATACATTATCTAGACATCTGCATAATATCTAATAAACATCGGTTTTGTTCCCACATTTCTGTATTTACAACATCTCTGACTATCGATGTGCTCATTGCATAACTCTCCTTTGAGATATCCAGCACTTGCTCATTCTTCAGTATGTCTTCCTTTCGGTGTTTGTGCAATTGTCACATATCTACAACATCATTCTGTGCACCATCAAAACTTCATTCTGCTGCATGTGCGCATTCGGCTCTTCATTAGATCATATGTTCTATCCATGATCCCCTTGATGCCCCGAAAAACAAACTGAAAATTTTACACAAAAGCAATTGTATTCTTCCTTCCAAGCTTACTTCAAATACTCAACTTGCATCTCTATTTATACATGTCCTACACGAATTGTATGTTCACAAGTTAGTCGTGGCATCCCTTCTTCCATACTTCATGGATTGTGCATATGACACGTGTCATCATTTGTGCTATTTATGTGTCATCATAGATGTATCAAGTGCCCTCAAGGTCCTTCATTGCACTCTTGATGTACCATTTCCTTATGGTGTGTGCACAATCTTCTATTTCGTCTTGGTGTGATCAAGACTTGTGCTATACCAACTCTTGTGGGTAATCCGCCCCTGTGATATCAATACTTTGCATAATCTATGCATTCTCCAGATTCTGCTAAGTGAGATTATGACCCGTGCTTCATCATTGCATTTGGGTGATGCACCCTTGGTGTATAGATACTTTACAGAACCTATGCATACTCCAACTTCTATTTGGTAGAACTTGACTTCTGCCTTATCTTCACTTGTGGGACTTGCGCACTTGTTGTTCATTGGCTGTGAAATTTGCATG
This sequence comes from Larix kaempferi, assembly GCA_027924585.1. NCBI lineage: Eukaryota > Viridiplantae > Streptophyta > Pinopsida > Pinales > Pinaceae > Larix > Larix kaempferi. Next base: position 5,127,138 of record BSBM01001166.1, on the reverse strand, counting down.
TATATTGACTTCCACCATTGTACCATTCTAGGAGTTCGTGTATGTTCCACTTACTGAAAGCATTGGCTATGCTTGTGCACTTTCAGGATTTTCCAACCATCTGTTGTTCTTTTCTTCCTACCCACTCCCAACCATCAACCAAAAAATGCTTATGCTTTCTTGCATACTTGCACCATTTGTTCAACCAACTTCTTGGTTGTTTGAGCATATTTACCATGGTCCAACCAAATCCTTCAATTTACTGGCATGAGAGAGTATGAATTGGTGGACTCGATTTTTGCGCAAGGGATACATGATGTAGGATCCATCACTTGTGTTTCTTCTTGAACTAGATCTTCATGAAGTACCTTTTGGATCTGCATGATGTATCATTTTATGTACTTATTCAAACTTGACCTGCAAGATGTATCCTTGATGCCTCTTAGATATACTCCAAATATTCTTGAGTGTTGTATCCTTGATATACATCTTCAGACATAATGCAATTTTAGATATACTCCAAAGTTGCATACATATTTGTCAACTTCATCATTTGCACATATACTTCTGGTGTTCATGCTTTCTTTATCATGTGCATAGACTACCTCAAAGTGGATTCTTCATACTACTGTTGGAATGTTGTATCCATTTTGACTTAGGCTGACATCAATGACCCATACTAAATTAGTTGACATCCTCTTTGACATTGGATGGCATTCAAACACTTGACATCTTCTTTAGCTGGCATTCATGGAAACCAATGCTCAACAATATCCCCACATTGAATGATAGTCAAACACTTGACATCCTCTTCTCAAACAATTGAAATCAATGACAACCAATGTTCAACAATCTCCCCCTTTGGCATTGATGTCAACACCTTATGAAGTTGTGCCTAATCTTCTCGAGCTATATGCTTCATCTGTGTTTGGTCACATTGCTCCCCATGTGTATGTGATCCCCCTCAATTCTTTGGGATTTTGGCTATTGCGCTCTTTTTCAGTACTTATGTCATCTCTGCTTGAACTGTGTTGCTTCCTATCGTATCTGCACAGACCCTGTCTTCAAGTGTTCTTCTTCACACTCTTTCACGCTTGCTTTCGTTTCATGCTTTTATTTTTATGTCTGCAATTCTTCCCCTTTTGTGTTGTCCTGCTTTATTGATTCCTATTTCATGCCTTATCTTCATGTGTTTCTCAGCTTCGTCTACCTTTAATATCTCCAGCTTCATGTATCTCTCCCCATTTGACATCAATGGCAAAGAGTTCCATTGTGCAATGTAAATTTGTTTCTTTATGTTTTGCGCCTGAACTCTTCATGACTATTTCCTGGGATAAATCCCCTTGTCTTTATACTTCATTATCTTTGATGTTCCTATATGATATATTTAATCTTTTGAATATTTGATGTTATAGAAACAACCTTTTCTTTTAACTCTTCTTATTTTCCCACAATAGTGATTTCTTCCTTTTCGTGGTGAATTGATTTTGTTGTTTCACAACATTCATCGATTGCCTCCTTAATTTCAAGTTGCAGAAGAGAACAAGATTTTGTAATACTGAAAGCATCCTCCTGTAAGGGTCCAAGTTTTTCAATAAACTTTATTTGTTCTTCACGCAATCTATTCACTTCTTGCTGCATCTTATTGCAATCTCCCATTTTACTTGTCAATTCTGTTGTTGGAAGACTGGTCAGACTAGTGAGAATTTTCCACTCTTGGTCTTGTGCCATTTGTAGCTTCTCAATCACTTCTTTCAGTTGTTTGTTCTCAACCAGATTTGTCCAAAATTGAACACTTTCTTCATGTAGTTTTGTGCATCTTTCTCTCATAGTTTTGAGATCCTCTATTGCAGTTTTTATTCTTTCTGATTCCTTTTCCATTTCTAAATGTTTTTCTGATGGTTGATTTTTTACTTTGTTTTGAATGGCTTCTCCTATTACTTGTATCTTTCTTTCATGGGATATGTATTCATTCTTTTGAATTTATGGAAGTATGTTGTATACTTCCTCCACTTCCTTTTGTAAAGTAATAGCATCCTACTGTGCCTTTTCTAGTTCGTGCTTTAGCAGACTACCTTGTGGCACTGCTTCCTGTGCTTCCTTTTCTATTTGTTCTTTCTTCTGTACAGTCAGCTCCATTTCAATCCTCAATTGTACACAGTCTTCTTATAGAGCCTTTTTCTCCTTTTGACATGCATTCAATTTATCCGCATCTATTTCATGTCTTCTTTTGATTTATTATGCAGTAGATACATGCAGTTCATGTAATTCATCTGAGGTTAGTTATGACAAAATTAACTCTACATGACTTACCTCTTTCTGCATTTGAGTAGAAATCATCATTGCTATAGATGAGATCTTCACCTTTTGGTGTAAGTCTACCTTTGTTAGTGACTTGGTGGAAAGAGATATTAGACTCGTTTGAGTTGACTCGTCCATTCTCTGTTCTTCCCAACTCTTCTTTACCAGTTGCTTTAATATTCCAGATTGTTCATAAACCTTCTTCAGTGTTTCTCTTTGTTGTGTAGCAAGATTTTTAATCTCATCCTCTGTGTTGATGTTTTTTATTGCCTCTTTTATTTCTTTCCTGATTTTTGTGCTTATTCTCTCAAGGTATTCTGATGTCAGTGGTTGGTTCAAGTTAGTTTCAGATATATTTTCTTTCTTCTTTGAGGATCCTTCACCTTGAGCCATTTCAGTTCTCTTCTTATTCTGTTTCTCCAACTCGGTAGATCATTCTGGATTATTCATCTATTTTGTTCTTTTGGTTGGTTGTTTACGTTTCTCTTTTTCTTCTTGTTCAATTAGTAGAACCCTCCATTCTACATCCCAAACTTGAATAATTTTTGCAATGTCTTCTTATGAGCAGACAAATCTAGTGGGCCACCATCGTTTGCTTGAATCCATTTTTTCTTTTACATAGGTGTGATGCATTCCAATCTTTAAACGTATGATTCCTTTGTAGGTTTCAACAATATGAGGAGAAATTCATGGATATAGTTTTAGGAGAAACCTGATTTCGTCGCATTACAAGAAGAAATTGATCATGTTGTTGTCTTTTTTCCTTTCCTTATCTTCAGAGACCCACATGTTTGCAAGCCTTGCAGCTTGAAAGGTTTTTCTATTTCTTTCGAAGAATTGACTTCCCTTGGGTTCCTTCCAACCATTGAGAGAAACAAAAATTAAGAACCAGGTATAGTGAAAGGGATTACCTTTTTCTCGAGCTTCCAGGCAATCTTCAATAAATTTGCTTAACATGAAGTTTGACCAATTCACATGGATTCCTTCAACACATTTTTCTTCTACTGCAATTATCGCTGCTAAAACCCAATCCTGACGACTCTTTCAAAACAACTTCCATGCTAGTATCTATGTAGTAAAACTTACAGCTTCATCCTTTATTTGTGCAACTGAGAATCCTTTTCTTTCTCACTAGGTTCCATATTTTTTAGCTATCTTCTTACCCAAATCCTTTTCTTGGCTTCAACTCATTAGATTACGTACGTCCTCTGTAGCTGAGGGTAATCCAATAATTTATTTTATAACCTTAAAATTGATTGGGATATTTTTTCTTAGCCATAAGAAACCATCATGTACCTATGATAGCAGCAACTTGGCACATATATTTACTTGTGAAGATCTTCCAAAATGAGGTATCTCAAGTAGATTTAGTATACTAGTTTTTGAAAGTTCGTATGCCCATTCTTTGAACACCATCACAGTCAGAATCCTGGGATATGAGCTTTCCTTCCTGTCCATATACTTATCCAGGGCTAACCCAAGAAATTTTTCTTCATCAGTAACATCACGATCTGCAAATGTAAACTTATGCAGTGAGCCATGCAAATTGCCTTCAATAGGAACACCTTCAGATCTCATTCGATCCTGTAATTGGGTGTCTTCTACTTCTGACAAGGTCACACTTGGTGCATCAGGTTTCCAGACCGAGATATAATCACGTTCGGATTTTTCATTCTTCTCAAAGTCTTTTGGGTTCCTTATGAATGGGTTCTTGGTTTTGTATTTGCTTATGGGTGACATGATATTCAATGGTTTCTTGAACAATTACTGTTAATTCAATACTCTTTTTAATCAATAGATGCAGTGGTTTAGAATGAACCTTTTCTCAATTTATAATCACCCTAGATAATGATGTTTGTTATTTGCGAGCTTATTAGGGTTAGGTTTATTTCAAAACTGGAAAGCATCAATTTGACTTGGTCTTTTTTTCAAATTCATTTAACCACTTCTATTATTAATTTCGTTCGTGCCAATGCTCCACTAACTCTTTAATGTTTCTCCCCATTGTCCCAGTTTACAATGTTGCATGCTTTCCTCACTGCGATGGGTCCTACTGACAATGAGTCAGTTCTATGTTGAGATGGAGACAGATGTGTCTCCCAAGTCCTTTCCTTTTGGTGTAGAATCCTCTTTCTTTCTCCAGACACTTTTACAACAATGCATTTTTCTTTGACTTTCATTGATGTTGCCTTCAATTTTTGACTCGGATGCTTTGTTAGTCTTCTTTATCCATTGTTTCACAGTCTTCCCTGATTTTTCACAATTCAATGCCTTGTGACCAATTTTGTTGCACTTATAAAAGACCTCATTGCTGCAGTATTTTCCAATATGTCCAGTCATTGTGCATTTCCAACATTGAGCGGTTTTGCACAGATTCATTCCTTGTGTCTGCATAGTATAAAGGTTCATCCTTCTTAATTGCACGGGTTCCTCCACAGTATTTTCATGGTTGTCTTCAAATCCTATGCCACTTTTATTGTGAGAGGGTCTTTGCTTGTTGAGAATATCATTTAGTACCCCAGTTCTTTTAGTGAAGCTTGATGTTATGATGACTTGGTCATGTAACCTTTTTAGTTCCTCCTCCTTTTCCTGTAATGAGATTCGTTGTTCAACAAGCAATTTCGCAAATTCCAAATTATTTTATTTGATATAGATAACCTCTAGTTGACTTGCTTGAATATTTTCTTGACTATCATGTTGTTTCTGAAGCTTATCTTTTAGTGACATAAATTCTTTAGTCTTTTCTTCCTTTTCTTCTGTAACCCTTCCTAACTCTTACTATAAGAGGGTGATCTCATTTTCAAGCTTCTGATTATCTGCACATAGCTTCTTCAGCTTGGTTTCCAAGGTTTTGTTTCTTGATATTACATTTTGGATGATCTCATTAACTTCCTATAGCTGGTTAGTGAGAGTTGTTACCAATTCCTCGGTTTCTGCTTCTTTCTTTTTCAGGATATTTAACGTCTTGGTTTCTATCTTCTTGAATTCTTCTATCGTCTTTCTTTGTGTTTGAATAATATCCCTTGCTTCTATGATAGAGATATTTTCTATACATTCATCCCCTTGTAACCATGGTGCTTCGCTTAGAGAACCTTCCTTTCTCATAACTATGCACTCATCTATCTTCCAGATGTTAGTCTGTTACTGAAGACACCCACTCTGATACCAATTGTTGGAATCGATTTAATACTGAGAGGGGGATGAATCAGTATTAGCACAGATATTAGCATATTTTAACTTCTTTAAAACAAATCAGTCCTTGCTTAATCTTTATCTTCTGTTATCAGGGATAATTTTAAGGACCCATACTTATTTAAAAGGTATAAACCTTGACAAATCTTACCAATTCTTAAAATGTCAACTATAAAATATTTGGCGATATTTTTCTAAAAGCATTTAGATTTCTAAGTATTTTATATAGATTATATAATAATTTGGCGATTTTTAGAGTGAAAAAAGTTTACCCCATCAAAATTGGGTGAAATGGGGCTTCAAAAAATGCAAATTGGTGAATATTTTTTTGGAAAAAAACATGGAAAAATAGCCCATGGGCTAAATTTCGCCCCTAAAATTATCCTTGTCTATTATGCATCAGTAAATAAACATTCACACATATAAGCACCACATCATCAACACATAAGACACAAAATTTTTACATGGAAACCCAAATGGGAGAAAACCATGGAATGTTTATTTATAGTGAGAAAGAATACATTCAAGAAAGCACCAACTTCCTGTGTTTACCAGCACCAACTGGAAGGGCGAACCAACCCCTTGTTTTTTCTCCATCACCAACTGGAAGGGCAAACCAACCCCTTGTTTTTTCTCCATCACCAACTGGAAGGAGGCACCAACCCCCTGTTGCTTTGTTTTACAAGCACCAACCTGAAGGAAGCTGCGACTCCCTATATCCTTATTTTTTTCCAAGCACCAACCTGAAGGAAGCTCCAACTCCCTGTCTCCTTGCCCCGTCTAACTACCTTGATGTCCAAAATATTTTGATCCTTGTTGATCTTCAACTCTGTGCACTTCTTCAAGCCTTCTGATGATTATTTTGTTGTGCACTACCTTCATATGCAAACTCTACTCTGTCACTGCGCTACATACATCACTTGACTTCTCATTCCTATCAACTCACACTTCTGTTGATGAATTACTTCTTGTATTATGTGCTCTGTTGAATCTACATTCTGCTCTTTTGAATTGTGTTCTCTTCTACATGACTGCAAAGATCAACTGATATTGTGCTTTCTATTGATAGTTTGTTGGTCAAAGTAAAGCACTAGTAACAAATGGAACTGCGCAAATTTTGATGGGTCCATTCTGATAAAGTGTTGCACTTACTCAGATAGTCTCTGTCATCTTGTGCATCAAATAGTTCAATCGTTTAGTTTAATGCACTTGTCTTAAACCATCTGCATCATGGTGTGCCTATCAAATTTTTGTTGTTGTTCTGTTGTTGCACATCAAATTAAGTCTTCAACGTAGCATACTTTCACTTTTGTTCTTATACATTAGCTAGACATCTGCACAATATCTTATAAGCATCATTTTTGTCCCTACAGTTTTGTCTTTACAACATTTGTGACTATCGATGTGCTGATTGCATAACTGTCCTTTAAGATATCTAGCACTTGCGCATTCTTCAATATGTATTCCATTCGATGTTTGTGCAATTGTCACAGATCTACAACATCATTATGCGCACCATTAAAACTTCATTTTGCTGCATGTGTGCATTCATCTCTTCTCTATATCATATGTTCTGTCTGTGAGCCCCTTGATGCCCCAAAAAAAAACCTGAAACTTTACACAAAAAACACTTGTACTCTTGCTTCCAAGCTTACTTCAAATATTACACTTGCATCTCTATTTATACATGTCTTGCACAGATTTTATGTTCACAAGTTGGTCGTGCCATCCCTTCTGTGTCCCTTCTTCATACTTCGTGGATTGTGCATATGCCACGTGTCATCATCTGTGCTATTGATGTGTCATCATAAATGTATCAAGCGCCCTCAAGTTCCTTCATTGCGGTCTTGATGTACCATTTCCTTATGGTGTGTGCGCAATCTTCTCCTTCATCTTGGTGTGATAAATACTTGTGCTATACCAATCCTTGTGGGTAATGCACCCTTGTGATATCAATACTTTCTATAATATGCACATTCTCCAGCTTCTACTAACTGAGATTATGGCCCATTCTTCATCATTTCATTTGGGTGATGCGCCCTTGGTGTATATATACTTTACAAAACCTATGCATACTCTGAATTCTATTTGGTAGAACTTGACTTCTTCCTTGTCATCACTTGTGGGACTTGCACACTTGTTGTTCATCGACTGTGGAATTTCCGCATATATTACCTTCGACCATTGTACCATTCTAGGATTTTGTGCATGTTCCACTTATTGAAAGCATTGGATATGCTTGCAGAATTTCAGGATTGTCCGACCATCTATTGTTCATTTCTTCCCATGCACTTTCAACCATCAACCAAGCAATGCTTAGGCTTGCTTGCATACTTACAGCATTTGTTCAACCAACTTCTTGGTTATTTGAGTGTATGTACCATGGTCCAACCAACTCCTTCAATTTGCTTTCATGATAGAGTATGACTTGGTGGACTTGATTTATGCGCAAGGGATACATGATGTAGGATCCATTACTTGTGTTTCTTCTTGAACTAGATCTTCATGAAGTATCTTTTGGATCTACATGATGTATCATTTTATGTACATCTTCAATCTTGACCTGCAATATGTATCATTGATGCACTCTTAGATATACTCCAAAGTTTCTTGAGTGTTGTATCCTTGATATACATATCCAGACAGAATGCACTTTTATATATACTCCAAAGTTACATACATATTTGTCACCTTCATCATTTGCGCATATACTTCTAGTGTTCATGCTTTCTTTATCATGCACATAGAATACCTCAAAGTGGCTTCTTCATACTACTGCTGGAATGTTGTATCCATTTTGACTTAGGCCGGCATCAATGACTCATACTGAATCAGTTGACATCCTTTCTTACATTGGATGACATTCAAACACTTGACATCTTCTTTTAGTCGACATTAATGACAACCAATTCTCAACAATTTCCCCACATCGAATGATAGTCAAACACTTGACATCCTCTTCTCAAACACTTGACATCAATGAAAACCAATGTTCAACACTTTGATTCTAGTGATTTTGGTTGTGCTTGGGTCATGCACCCTACTCAGACCAACCAAATTCTCCTTCTAGACAATTGGTTCCTGCATTCGCTAGCTTGTGTACAAGTTGATTTCCTTTACACTTTACATGGGAGGGAGTGAGGAATTCCATTCTTGGAATTAATTGGTTCAACTCTTCCATTCCATAAGTTAATGTCCAACTTGTAGAAATTTTACTAATTTTGGTTCCATTCATAATTTTATAGAGAGCAAGAATAAGGATTTGGGAGTCTACACCTACGACTAGCTTCGTGAATCCTTGCATGTATCTATATGCAGTCACGTCCTATGATTAAACCGTGTATCTAGCTATGTTATTTGATTATGTTCCCATGGAACCTGCATAAACCCATTGAATCCTACCTTGTTTATTTATGAAGACGCCTCCATATCCCGTTGGTCTGGGGTTTCCCCTAGAAGCTCCATCAAATTTTAGTTTGGAGAATCTACTGGGAGGATGAGACCAATAGTCCAGGATTTTGCTAAGGATATGCATGTGCTTCACTAAAGTTGGTAGGGTTGACAACTAGAAGCTCATCTTTCTAGGATGGTTTTTCATGATGGGTGCATTGCAATTCTTCCTAGTTCTGAGTTTGTTTTTAAATGGTTTCTTGGATGTTGGATTTTGTCATTCTCCATATCTTCTCTCTGTATGTCTCTTTCTTCTTGAAGATGTTTCGGTTTCTTTCTTTCCAGATTACCCAAGTGATGAATCCTAGTAAGAGATGCCAAATTATATAAAGGATAGTGATAGTCCCTAAGGTGTTCCAAGGCTGTTTTGGAACTATGCCAAGGCATCAGTAAATCTATGCTTGTGTTGGGATCTCATTGTTCCTTAAACAAAGCTATTATATTTCTTCTTCTTAGTAATTTGCTTGAATTACCAGGTCAATATTATTAAAGGCATACAACAGAATGAGCATAGGTGGGAATATTTCTTGATATATAAGACAAATAACTTGATGAAATGTGTGGGATGATTATAGAAATGGAAATTAGGTACTATGACAATTAAATATTATCTCCAATACAAACAAAACGTACTGAGAAAAGAGAATTAAGTAGTTCAACATGAAATATAATTGCAGATACATAAAGACTTTTATGGGGACAATCTTTTGAACCAGGTAATATATCATGAACATTTCACAACACATTAACAAGAAAAGGAAACAATCATCACATCAATTGTTCCAACTATGGGATGAAAGAATGCCTCATGGCTTGCATTATATGTATCGATGGAGTAATTACATAGATAGTGGTAGATATGGAGTAACAAAAGAAAGAAGGACAAATTGATATAACAAAAGTTCTGAATCCTCTATGCTTGATTACAAAAATGCCTAGTAACAATATCTCATGGGTTTGATTCAACAAGAATATGAGGAGTTATACTATGCTCATACAAAATGTTGATCCTTGAACAGAGATTACTTCTTTCTTTTTATAGCACCCAGTTTTCCATTCTGTTGTAACAAATATTTATGTTACAACGACTGCTTGTTGAAGTGTCTAAGAAGAATATGCTCCAATGATTGCTTGTAATAACACCGTCCTTACTTGCCACCTTAGAGCTAGGAATTTGGTGATCACTTTCCACTCCTTACCCATGAGGTATTGAAATATTTTCATCTCTCTCAAAGAAATGTCAAGCTCGATGTAGTGTGCACAAGTGCCCTTGTGGAGGGCCTGAAAGATAGTCTGTAGACTAATCAGTAACACAAAATATTCATGTAACTTTTCAAACATAGTCTGCATGTTCCATTCTCCTTCAATGTCAGCAAACTTGAAATCAAATATGTGAGAGACCGTGAGAATAGAATCATAATTTTCCTTGGGATATAAATCGACATTCCCATCCCATGGAGAGGGGATTCCTTGCTTGATGATATTCCCAAAAATAGATTTAAATGAGCTAACATCTATTGACAGTTGAGATGCTCTTTCATACATGTTTTGGGATAATATCTTCTTATTTATCAAATTGTTAGCCTCCATGATAGTTTTGGTGCTATCTCTAATAGAAACAAAATGAAGCTCATCATAAGAATTCTTATTGAGTAAATCTATGACTCCCTGTTTTATGGCTTATTCTCCAAATGACCAAGTACATTTCTAACATCTTGAGAGGATGTCACAACCAATTCCCATTCATCTTAGGAAATGGAGAAATATTTCTAGTGCTTATTCATCAAACTGGCTATTTGGTCCTAGACCAAATTCTTAGCCTCCTTTTGTAATGGTTTCCCTTCTAGCTTCTTTGATAAATGCTCAATATCCATTTGCAACTTATTCTTAGTTTGTTGCAACTCTCTGATGATTGCATCTATTTTGGCTACTGCTTCATTTAGTACCTGGAGTTCATCTTCTTTATTCCTTAAGTATTCTCTTATTTTGTTGATTTGAGCATCCTTGATGCTCATCTCGACCATAGTCTCAGCTAGATGATATGTGGGATCTATTGTAGATGCAACTTGCAAAAATTTACTTTTGGCAATCAACAACTCCTGATTTTGTTGCTTTAGCTCACTGCTATTTCTTTATCTAGAGCCTCAATCTTCTCTTTTCGCCTTTGATTTTAATCTTCCAACTTGTCCTATTATTCTTGGACTTTCAATAAATCTGTTGTTTGCACATGCTCGATGACTAGCATTTTTAATTTCTACTTTGGGGCCAAGATTTCTTTAGCTTTCTCCTTCAACAGATCATGAACATGAGTTGGATTTGATGGATCCACTCCTAACATTTCTATATGTTTTTCTAATTCACCTATCTTCAACTGCTTGGCTTTAGTTTCCCATTTTTCATGTTTGAGTAGGCGATCCAATCTGTTGACTGTACTCTGTAATTTGTTAATACTCAAGGTGGATTTGAGGACATCATGAAAGATGCATTCTCCATTTTGTTGGTCTAGCTCCATATTATCCTTGGGGTTTAATGCATTTAAATTGAATGTGACTTGAGTAGTTTTGAAATTTGATGGTGTCCTCTTACCTCCATCCATAATTGGTTCTAATACTGCCATCTTGAAGGTGCCCCATTTAAGGTCAATAGCTGACAATAGTATTGCTTGTTCCCATGTTTCAATTTCCTTCTTAGGAAACACGTCTTTCTGCAACTTAGCATTATCAAATTTTATTTGAGCATAAAAGACAAATAGTCCAAGCTTGATGGGAGAGTCCCGGGTTGTCGCTAAAGCCTCCTTCTAAGAAGATTATGCTTGTTTTTGTGTCTTGATGGAAATTTTTCCAATATGACTGGGGATAGAGAGCCTGGTGTAGGCCTAATTCGATGAATTACAATATTTGATTGTTGTTCAATATTAGCCTTCTTTGATTTAGAATCATGGCTCCCTAACTCTTCCACTTTTGTGTCTGAATTCAAATATGTTATTGATCTATTTCCCCTTGCATATGTCTTGTGTGGTGTCGAAATTACCTATGACCCTGGATGAGAGTCTCGATGTGATATATTTCTCACTTCCTCCCAGATTTCGAGGTTTTCCATCCTATGCAACTCTTCATGTTGTGTATGTTGGTACTTTGATAGCTTAACCAAATTCTTGTTTTTTAACAGGATACCTTTAGGGTTATATTTGCAGCCGAATATTGAAGGCAGATTTAGATTGGAAAGAATCTCCTTAGCCATGGACTGTGCATTCCCATTTTTTACTATGAATGGACCAATTTCCCTAGGAAACCTAAAAGTAATAGTACTTTTATGCTTCAAAAAATGTAAAGAGTTAGAATCGGACCTTTGCCTCATATATTCTAGGGAAAAAATACTAGGGGTAAGGAAGATGGGGAGATGGTAAGGAGGTGACTCTGACCCATAAATTCTAATTTCTATGTGATCTTCATAGCAAAACCAATATCCCACAATAGCTTCTGGAATCATTTGCAAGAGAGTTTTACATTTAGGAAAAATTATAGGACGAGGGGCACTGAATAATAAAGTATAGATTTTAGACATGACTATATTAGTGAAGTCAAAAAAACCTTCATTGGAGGGATTGGCTACAAATTTCTTTAGGTCTGTTTGGTCGAAGGAATCTTTGTTGTGGTAAAGAATCATGTACACTAGGTAAGACTGATATATGAAAAAATTTATAGAGGAAAAATTCTTTAATTGGTCCTGCATCATTTCAGCCTAAAAGGAAACAAAGTCAGGTTTAATAGATGACCCTTGGCAAGAGAAATTAATGGTTAGTAACATAACTAAGACCATTTCATCTACCATCAAGTCATAATTGTATCCCAACACTTGGCATGCCATCAGAACTGAATTTTGGGCTAGCTCCGAGAATATCTCTAACCTGTGGGGAAATGGTCCCGAGGGAAGCTCTGCATCCGGAGGTAAGAATTCCTTGTACAAAAGTACCCTACCTTTAGAGTTCAATTCTTTGAATCTGGTATTCAAAGCTTCTTCGTCGAAGCCAAGTTGGGTCATATATTCTTCAATTTCCAGCATATCTTGTAAAAAATCTTTAGAAAATGGGTAGACTAGTGAGCCATATCTAGAGATAATGGATCTCTTTTCCAGTAGACTAATGAGTTCTAGGAATGGTCGAGCTCTAGGAAGAATAAACTTGGACAACCCATAACTCCATAGGTTCATGAAGTCATCTCCTTCCTTGGCACATGTCTCTTCATCTCTAGAGGCGTAGTGGATGTCCGCAGTAAATAACATGAGATCGTAAATGTCAAATTGGGTATCAACTAGGTTCTCCTCCTGGATGGGAAGGTTGAAAAACGATGAAAGTGGTGTAGATTCAGAGGAAGAAGCCATGGTAGTGAGATAAGATCTTTCAAATGGTGGAATAAAAAATGGAATGGGGAATTTGTGTAGGAAGAATGCTGAGAAGGATGGCTCTCTATATAGCTTGTGAAACAATACCCTAAATTTTGAATATTGGGGATTTTATAGAAAGAATTTGAAATCTGGTGCATTCAATAGGTGGGACACTTGGAAAAATCTCATTGGAATAGAAAACAAGGAGCAAGAGTCATTTATCTAATAGAGACGTTGTAGGTAAAATGACAGCGTTCAGAGATGTTGGACTTGATTAGAAATTATGTAGGATGAGTCCCTCTTACGCCTAGAAGGTGGTATGGCATTTTTAGTATCAAGGAGGAGAGGTTTACCAAGACCACTTTTGCAATCTTGAATTGCTCCCATGTTGACACATCTCCTGGTGGTTTCGGTTCAGGCTCGTGGGATTAAGTTAATTCTTGCGCACCTTTATAATTCAGAAGAGACCTGAACCATCGATCATCTAACATATATCTTATCGGATCCCCTCTTGTCATGCTAATTTCTGTTAGAAGGACCCACTCTATTGTCTCACCACTCTGACGATTGTTAGGATGCACTTCACTGGTGCGGGATCTGGAAAATTGTTTCAGGATCTAAAAGAAGCAGTATTTTGAACCCACTTTTACGATTCTGTAGCATTTTGATGTTGACGTGTGTCCATAGTGGTTTAGCTTGAAGCTCGTGTGTTTAATTAACTCCTGAGAAATTTACCAAGCCTGAACTCTCTCTAGCTTTCAATCTAGATATTTGATCAATATTTCCGTCCATTGCCTATGCTCTGCAAAAATATTTATGTCAAGGAGACTTATGCATTTAACCTTTTTCTTTTGACACTTGATCTTTGACTTCTCTTCCTATCAGCATGTTAACATTCCATCTCACTCAGCTTCATTTCTTTGACTTCCTGATTCCGCGTATACGAAACTGAAACTGGGTCACTCTTGGAGCTATCACATGTCATAATTTTCTCTCTAAGTTGTTTGCTTTATTCATATTGATATCATCATCATCTTTGTCATCAATTCTTAGTAGAATTAATATCAATGCTAACATTGGCTTCAACATGGACTACCTTTTTCTGTGGATGAGGCTGAGAACTATAGATTAGTGTCCTTTTCCTTTGGGTTATGGAGTCTGAGCCTTCCTTGAAACAAACTCTGGAGGATCCCCTTTCATCCTTTCTTTTTCACAACTTTCGGGAATAAAATATTAACCAAAAATATTACATGAAATGAAGATAAAGAATAACTTTGAAAAAGACAAATGCTGGTAAATACTATGTTGCATAATGTTATAATTCTCGAAATAAATTAGTAGTGAAAGAAGCGTTGAGGAACCTACTATTTACAGGATTTCCAAACAAGTTGCCATCAATGTGAGCCAATTCATGGTATTGTTGTCTTGAATTGTCACAACTTTGAAGGGGCCAACCTAGAGATTGTCGAATTTTCCATGTTTTGACTTGTCTTCTCTTCTGGAATCACATTTTAGGACCAGATCCCTGGGTTGAAAATATCTTATCATGAATTTTCTATCAAAGGAAACTTTGATTCGGTCCTGATGTAGTTGATTTTTGATATATATATATGTTCTATGACTTGTTGCACTTCTATCAACTGGTGAATCCTTCTCTCCATATCATTAGTCTCTTCATGGTCTGGTTACAATAAAGTTTATGACTAGTATGTCAAGCTGAATGGGAAGGAAGACCTCTTTACCATAAACCACTTGGAAGGGAGAAGTACCTATGGATCTTTTGACATTGGTTCAGTCATCCCATAGTGCATACTTGAGGTGCAAATCCCAGGCCTTTTTATTACGATTAATCATTTTCTTGATGATGGTAATCAAGCTTTTGTTTGGGAATTATGCTAATTCATTTCTCTGACGGTAGTAGGATATTGAGTGGAATATCTCTATGTTATAATCTTGGTATAAAATCATCAGTTTAGCAGACTTAAAGGCATGTGCATTATTAGTAACCACTTTTCTAGGGAAACCAAATCTCGACAAGATGTTTTATTTTAGAAACTTTATAATGACAATCAGTTGCATTTATGGTTGGAACAACTTCCACCCATTTTGTGAATTAATCATTGGTAGTGAGGATCCATCTATGTTGGACTAATATAATTGGGGTGAATCTCTCCAATGAAGTCCAATCCCCACTATTAAAATGGGGTCTCCACCTTGATGGGTTTTAGGGGTAGTGGTAAGAGATTTTGCTTTCCTACAAACATTTGGCATTCTATACCTACTCTAACAATCTTGTTGGAATCTACGAACAAGGTAGGCCAATAATGACTAGCCATCAAAACTTCATATGTAGTTTCTCTCCATGCATGATGTCCACCACATATGCCTTTATGAAAGTATTTTATTAATCCTTCAGTTTCTCCTTCAACTACACAGTTGAGGAGAATCCCAAGAGGATCCTTCTAGAACAAGTAACCATCCAAGATACAATACTTAATTTCTCTAAGTTTAAGTGAATTGTTTTTATCCTTATCAAGATCTAGAGGAAAGGCTAAATTTTAGAGAAAATAAACAATATCTTTATACCATTTTTATTGAGCAAACTTAGCATTAATATCAAGTGGAAAACTATGGTGATTACCGTCTTATGTGTCATTTGGCATCCGTTTTATCATATTGATATCTAAATCCTAATAGTTTGATTCAACTAGAAGCTTAGCTATGTTGGTTGTGGAGCCTAATCTTCCTTATTTAGAGGTCGTGTTTCACCTGTGTTTGGATCCCAACCCATGACGGGGGGTTTGGGTGGGATTTCCCCCAAAAAATAGTTTCCTTGGGGGATCCAAGGGAGGAAGAAACTAGTTTGGGATTCCCCCCCCTGGCAGGGGTTTAGGGGCAGCGACGAAGGGGTCACCAGTGAAGGAAAGCGGACCATTCGCGAAGGATAAGAAGCCGATGAAAGCGGAAGTTTTGGTCCATGTTAGTTAGAATTGGTCATTTGGACCATTTTGTAACCGCTATTGGAATCTATAAATAGAAACAAAATTGTAATACATAGGCATCGAAGTAAGATTGAAGAATCAAGGGATAAGTTGATGTATTTGGTCTTCCTTCGACAATTTTGCTCGGAACATATGAATATGTGTTAAGTTGCTTGGAATTGTTATCTGCGAAGTTCATTATGAAACTCTCTTTGATGAGTTAATGAATGAGGATGTTCGGCTATGTTTTTATTCTGTATCTTTTATTTGTCGACATGAGTTATACTTTGTGCTTTTCATTTGTCGCGATGTTATGAATGTTATTTTGTGATTTGTTTTTTTGTTAATCGATGATATGGGTTATATTGCACATTCGAATCACTAGTATAATGCGAATATAGATCTTCGGTTTCTATAGCGACTGAGTAAGAGTTAATGCATGTCTTCTCACTGTGGAAACTTGGTTCCTGCAGCCCCCCTTAGACATCTCGGGTGAGACCTCACTCGCTCTGCGGGTGTTGCTGGAAAGGGTAAAATCTTTATGGGTCGATGCTTAAGGGTGTTTGGTTGGTGTTTGTTGACAGCAGTGCGAAGTGAACCCCTGTCGATAGACTATGTCAACAATCCTCGATAAAGAAAAAGTACAATGTATGCTACAAAAGAATGTACGAGATTATGTTTAAATATCATTTTAATCATATGGAATATCACTTGAAAGAGTCAGATATGTTTATATATGAATTTTATGATGAACTAACCCACATGTTGATTGGATACGAGATAGCAAGATTCCCACAGTTCCAAGGGGCACAGGATGTCTTGGATATCAACAGGATAATGATGTTATACCAGTTTTCATGTTATTTAATTATGAATTCCAATATTTCTATGACTGTGGGTGAGTGTGAGTGTGAGTTTTCACTGGAATCATGACTTGCCCAAAGTGTTTGTTCAATGATGATACCCCTTAGAACAGTGATGGAACAATATGGTTGATGTAGGGTGTTGACCCTAGTACTATCAGAGGGGGAGTCATGTCCCACCATTTATCCACTGAAACTTGGAGTTGTGGGAAGGTTGTGCTGCGCACGCTCCCCTAGATGTGTGATGACGACTAGAGGATGCCAGCTGGGGAAGCTTGGTCAATGTAGTCGATCAATAGTTCCGCTTACAGGTTCTATATGTTCTTAGGTCGTGTAATCGACGCCATAGTATATTGCAACAAAGGACGGTATCGTGAGGTCAGGAGATGGAAGCAGTGGTGATTAGGTGGTTGGATTATTGATGGGGATGGATGGGACCAACTGTGGGATTGGATGTTGATATTCATTGTTATAAACCATCATGAATATATGCTTGATTTACTTCATTAGGCATATCTAATTCATTTTTATTGCTTTTGTATAAATGATTATTAATGATGAATGATGCATTATTTAAGTTGTTATGTTGTGTGTTGTTTGCAAGCATATAATAATGATGCATTAGGGGGCATTAAATGTGATTATTAGTATCCACGCTTAAGATGTATGCGCTGGCCACATATACGCCAATTCATGAGTACATTACTATGATTATTTGGTTGATGAATAAATTAGCATGGTTACATTAATTATTAGTAACTTGGTTGATGAATTATTGTAGTATTACTTATGTATTGAAAGTATAAATAAGTGTTTATATATATATATATATATATATATATATATATGGTAGTATGAGTTTGTTTACTTGTTTAATATATTTTAGATTTAAATAAACTGATTGGAAAATTGAATGATATATATATTTATATACATATAATATAACATATATCATAATATAATACAGTATATGGAAATATCTTATTTGACTTATGTATGAGAGGACAATGTAAATAAATTGATAGATAGGGTTGCACAAATTTTTAGAAAAGAGTTGTCACAGTTGCATTTAAGATAGTAGCATGAAAAGTGAGACTTTGTGACCATGTTTATTAATATTTAATTTATTTAAATCAAAGGGCTATTTTTTTTTAGAAAATAAATTTATTGATTGTTGAATATTATTCTATTGGAATTTATTGATGGATGAGGAAGAGGATGGGGACTTTGGATATAAATAGGAGACTTGATATTGGAAGGAGGGAGGTTCTTTTCTCTTGAAGGATATTTTGGTGAGATTTTTTCTAGTGATGGGAATTTTGGATACTTTGGGGATGAGAAGTTTGGAAGAGTTGGAAGAGTTTGAGAACTCTTGGAAGATTTGATACATAGTCTACTAGTGCAACATTGTTATGTTCTCTGGGGTATCGAGCACAAAGGGCCAAGATGCCATTTGGATGGCTTCCTAAGGCTGGGGAGCTGGCTAGGCCTCTAGTAGTCTGGGAGGTAAAATCGTGGTTTCACTTTGGGAAAAGAAGAGGGAAGCAAATCGAGGAGAATATGGAAGCTTGCTTCAGTTTGAAATTCATCACCATTCATGTGGTTTTAAATTGTTTACATGTTGTTGTAATCTTCTTATATGATGCTATTGTTATATGATTTATTATGATAATTTATGTTGTGTGAATCACTAATGAAGTTTTAGTAATTCTTAATTATTTGATGAATAAGTAACCACCCTGGATGCGTTTAACATGCAATTTTAGTAACACAACTTTCTTCTATACAAATACAAAGAACAACATACACACATAGTTAGTTTTCTCATACTATGAATGGACTCCTTGAGGTCGAGTATTGTAACCTAAGCTATGATACTACATTGTAATGAACCATTTTTTTTTAAACATTAACACAATTATCTTCGATACACCCCACATATAAAAATGTTCCTCTGGCCGAGTGGCCATCTAAAAGTTTATATAACCATACAATGCAATAAGCGTATTATTGGTAAATTCTTTGGACAAGTATATATCTACTTCAAACTTCCTTTAACTATAAACATTTCTATTACTCTTTTAAAAATCTAACAACCATATAAAAATGGGTAACTTCTTCTAAAGAAATGAATTTTCTATATATGCAAAATTAAATTATATGAAAGTCACAACCTCAATACTTCAAAATAAATATATATCTATCTCCAAGATTTCTATTACATACAAAAAAAAATAAAAATAAAAAAATAAAAAAATTAAAATCATTTTCTTCCAATGTGCATACACTATAATGATCTATATGTCAAAATATGTAAACGCATTTTCTTCCAATGCGCATACACTATAATGATCTATATGTCAAGGGAGAAATTCTTTCCAATTAATATATATAATTCATATAACATACCATCATTGTTTGAGATCTAAGTATAAATAAACATTCTTTTACTTAAATTAAATGCCATACATAACTCTATGCACCAACATGTATTCCCAAGTCATCTTAATCGCAAAATCATTTTCTTCCCATGTACATATTGTCATACACTATATCGATCGGTATGTCAAGGGCACAATGTTTAATATGTCTAACTCATATAACATACTACTATCGTTTGGGATATAAGTATAATTAAACCTTCTTTAAATTACATTAAGTGCCACACATAATTCCATTAAAAAATATTTATTCCCAAACATGTATTCCCATTCATCTTAGTCGCTCCGAGTTCTATTTACGTATATGTCCCACCACTAGACATGAATCATTAAATCCACCACCAAGCGGGATCTGCTCGCTTCTCCATACCTTAAATACAAAACGGTGCATCTATTAAGTAGAAACCGAGAGAGTAAAATATTTAATTCTAAACTAAACCATATCAACATTCATTTGCGTAGCACAACATACTATAAATAATTTAAATCGGAACAAATTGCCACTGTCAATCGTTGTAGTATAACTCTATCACTTGTATAAACAGAGTATAAACAAGAACAATGCAAATGAAAAACTATGAATCAAGATTAACATTCCTTGTTACATTCAGCAGTGTATATACACATTTGATAACAAGTGATTAATTAAAAACAATAATACAGAGATATCAACAATGTATAGACGCAGTTTATTAATTGACTGTCCCAAAAGTGAATGCGTCTCATATACAAAATATATGCGAATAACACAAATATAAGATCAAACGATACTCCGCAGATCGTTCAACCTAGGTCATGAATCAAGAATAAAATTGTAGCCATACCTACATATTCAAATCTCAATTTAAAACAAGACATACATGTAGACTGCACAATGGAAAAACAATAGGGGAAAGAACACTTGGAGTCTCATTTCCTCTCAACCATATAAGAGGACATCCACGCTACTTGTCTAACTTCACCCCCGAGTTGAATCACCACCATAGACAATGAAATAGCTAATCAAATTTGAGTGCATCACTCTTCCCAAGAGTCTGCAGCAAATCAAACGATGGAATTTCTAACACAGAAGGAGAATACTCAGCAAATTTCCCTCATAGCATAACTTTGTCACGTCCCCATTTTGACCCCCTTTGCATTAAATCGTAAATGATGTAAATATTGTAATTTAATCATGGTGAGGAGCTCAAGGCCAAGGCCCCACCATTGATTTAGCGTTTTATGTATCGACAAATAAAAATAGATGCCTATGGTTCTTGTGCTAGATAGGCACAATGTAAATTAAGACATCATGTAAATGCGAATTTTTAATGAAAAATACCCACAACTAGCTATGCAATGCAACAAAGAGATGGGGGCATGATTCTACAAGGAATAGGGAGGGAAATTATTCAAACCCTTGAGCCAATGGTGTTAATCCATGTGTCAATGAGAAAACCCATAAACTACCAACTACCCATTTTGGGTTATGGACCCAATCATTTAATTCTTCCAGAAATTGGTTGAGGCAGTTAATGCCTTGGGAATGAAGAGGTATGGTAGCCAATTTTGTGTATGGGCAAGCCATCAACCTGGGAAATCGTATTTTGTCTCCTTGGGCAAGAAAACACCCACGAAATGGTGCCCAAAGCCATTCTAAACCCACAGTCTTTCCTCTCTCACGCAGTTTGAACTACTGGGTCTTTCCTCATCACGTTTTTACCAATTTCCTGCAATTTTCCATAGCTGGGAGCTTGTTTTTGTGTTGCACAGTGGCTGGGAGAAAGGGAGTCACGTTTTGGGGGTTTATAGAGGTCGTTTTTGCCCCAAAATACCCATGGGCATTTTTCTGAAAACGGTTTTAACTCTCCAGGGTTGAATCCCCAATTGCCATTTTCGTTTTTGGGTCTTCCCACGTTTTTCTGAGTTGGTAGAATCCCCATCTTTGGGCAACCCACTGAAGAAACGTTTTTATCATGCCCAATAAGTGTGGTTATGCTGTTATGTGCATCCCTGTTTTGGTTTGAACCTGTGAGCAAGAGATTTGGAGTGGTAGTGGATAGAATTGGCTTGATAAACCTAGTGGGGAGAATAACCTCTCAAGAAGATCAAGAGGGATGGCTACTCTTCTATGCACACCTGGGACACTCTAGATTTGGAAGGTATGGCCTGAGGGACTGTGAATTGGTGAAGAGAATACTTCCTTGAGTGGGGTGTGTAGGCATTGTGGGTGCCAAGCTAGATAGATCTTCTAGAGGTATCCTTGGCTCTGTGCTTGAGCTCACTAGCTTAGCAATTCTTCCTTTCCATTTCCTAGCAGCCTGATAAACCCAATTGTAGATTGGCTTGGCTCATCTTGGTGTTGGCTTGGCTATGTGTGAGTCTATTGTTCCCTGGTTCCTTGTAGAAATCATGCCCAATTCGAGGGTGGCAGTTATATCAAGAGGCTGATAAGCACAACTGGCCTATGGTTGGGTGGAACGTTACAGATGCATAGCTGGTTGCTTGGGACTACTTTGCTATAAGATAAGTATTCCCTTTTGTAAATTCTGAAATGTCTTTATTTAATGACTGTCACAAATCATGTTGAATGTGTGTTAGATATTAAACATTATTTTTAATTCAGCTGTGTTTCTATAACATGCACATGTATATGTTTGTTTATCAATGAGTTTGTACTTAATGGATATGGGGCTAGATGCCCAGTTTTAGCATCATGTCCTCTCTATCATGCTGGTATGATAGGAGGGGACATTACATTTTGGTATCAGAGCCATAGGCTACAGCATTGGGCCTCTATGGGCCAAATCTAATTACAATTACAAGGGAAGATTCCTTCCTGATCACCACAGGTTATAGTATCAAGACTAAATGGGCTAATTTGGATAAATGAAGGGGTAAGATCACCTCCTATTGAGCAGTGAGCACCCCTGAAAGAAATAAAAATCTGAAATTGTTTTAAAAAATTTTGGAAAATTTTTGTTTAAGTCTGTTTCGGCAAATTGGCCCGAAATTGCGGAAGGATTCCGCGAATTGTTCCGCAAGTGCGGAAGAGTTCGGCGAATCGTTCCGCAATTGCGGAAGAGTTCAGCGAATCGTTCTGCAATTGCGGAAGAGTTCGGCGAATCATTCCGCAATTGCGGAAGAGTTCGACAAATCGTTTCGCAATTGCGGAAGAGTTCGGTGAATCGTTCCGCAATTGCGGAAGAGTTTGGCAAACCGCCCCGCAATTGCGGAAGCCTTCGGCAAATCGCCCCGAAACTGCGGAAAGAATTCCAGAATGTCTTCCGAAACTACGGAAAGAATTCCGGAATGTCTTCCGAAACTGCGGAAAGAATTCCGGAATGTCTCCGAAACTGCGGATGAACTCCACAAGTTGCTCTGAAACAAGGAAATTTCAGCCATTTTTCAGGGAGATTTTCAGGTGCCGAAAGTGGAAAAATTGCCATGGAACTTATGCGCCAGATTGCGCGAAATGGAAAGATTTACAAACAAACAAACAAAAAAAATGAGGGCGCTGCCCTCGACCCGCCCTGCAGTGGCGCAGGGAAGCCACAAGGGGGCAAGCCCCCTTGACCCCCGTCGTCCCCCTCATATGTTGTTGATTGTGAGAAAATTCTATGATCGGACAAATTGTCCATATAACATTTTCCCACGTGCATGAAAGTAAGTTATGAATTCTGAGAATATAATGCAGCTAACAATTGTGTTGATAAACACATTTTGCAGAATCACAGTTACATTAGGGCAGCACTCTAGATAGTACTGTTGGAAAGTTTTGGATCTTGGTTGGGCCAAGAAAATCAACATCATGGATGATGCACAGGATCCCTGTGAGCCTGAGACAGATGCCATGGGGGAGAACATACATGTTGAGAATGCTGAAACAAAATCTAATGGGAGAAGAAATCAAGAGACTCCTCCAGGTATTGCAGCCACCATGAGAAGCCTAAGGGTGGAGTTGCAAAGTTGCAGAGAAGATAATGAAAGGATAATTAAAGCTCAGGAAGAACAAAATCAGTTGAATGCATCCATGCTACAGAGTTTGACAGACATCCAAAGGAAAATAAATTATGGGCATCAGACATCAAATCTAGAAAGGGGTGGGAGTAGTTCTAGGAGGAATTCCCGTAAGAGGGCCAGTAGCCCAAGAAGAGTTTCTACCAACAGAACATATACTCCAGAAACCTCTTCTAATGAATCATCTGACTCTGAAGAATCCATTGAGGGTTCAAGCTCTTCGTCTCGCAGAAGCAAAAGGAAGAAGCATTACAAGAACAATTCACATGGGGAATTTAAGAAGGCGAAACCTCCTACATTTGATGGAGAGGTAAAGTCTGGTCAAGAAGCTGAAGCTTGGATTCTTGGGATGAGAAAATATTTCCAAGTCCAAGACTACTCTGGGAATATGAAGGCAAGGGTTTCCATCTTCAACTTGAATGGAAGAGCATCTATATGGTGGGAACACATCAGGCAAGTGAAGAAGATCAATAAAAGGAAGATTGTGTGGAAGCAGTTCAAGAAATACTTCAAGCAGAAGTACCTCTCTGATAGGTACTATGATGATAAAATCAAAGAGTTCCATGAGCTGAGATTGGGACAATTGACCATGGAAGAATATGCAAACAAATTCTTGGAGCTGCTAAGATATGTCAGGTACATTCGAGATGATAAGGTGAAAATTCAGCGTTTCCTAAGTGGACTGCTCCAGTCATATAAAGATAGAATTGAGTTTGATGAACCTTGAACTCTAGAGGAGGCCATAAGAAAGGCCAAGTATTGCTTTGATCAAAACAAAAGCAAACCAGAATTCCATAAGGCATGGAAGGATAGGAAAAACGAAAATTTTGATCAAAGGAAGAAGGGGTTCAAGCCTCCTCAATTCCAGAATCAGTAAAGGCATCCATCACAGGTTGTGACTAAGCCAACTAGGATGATGGGAGACAAGCCAAGAGATCCAAAGAAACCAAGAGAACCACTTCAATGTTGGGGTTGTGGAGGGGAGCACATGCTTAGGAACTGTCCACATCGGAATGGGAATCCAAATCAAGTTCAAAACATCCAAGGAGCTAAAACCATGGGTCAAGTGGCAAGGACAATCCCTAGAATCTATGCAGCAGTAGAAGACCGCCAGGCAGATCATCAATCAATTGTGGTTGAAGTTGAAGGTAAGATTGCTAAGCAATCTATTTCTATTTTGATTGATCCTGGATCTACTCACAGTTATGTCACTCCTAGAATTGTTGAGATTTGTGCTTTCAAGAAATTAAAGCATAGTAAATCATGGTTAGTTCAACTAGCCACTGGAACCAAGAGAAAAGTTAGTGAAATAGTAGAGAAATGTCCATTAGAGATGGATGGGCTATTCACTTATGCAGATCTGAATATTTTACCACTGGGTTCCTATGATATTCTCATTGGAATGGATTGGTTAGAAGCACACAGGGTTAAACTTGACTGCTACAATAAGACATTTGAGTGCATGGATGAAGAAGGAAACCCAAGGGTTGTAAAAGGCATTCCAAAGGTGACTTCTGTCAGACAGTTTACAGCCATGCAGCTGAATAAGTTCTGTAAGAAGGGATGTCAACTGTATGCAGCCCACATTTTAGAGGCAGCAGAGAATGAAACTCTTAAATTGGAGGACTATCAGGTATTGCAAGAATTCAGGGATGTTTTTCCTGATGAGATTCCAGGACTTTCTCCAAAGAGAGACATTGACTTCACAATTGAACTTGTGCCAGGAGCGGCACCAATGTCTAAGACACCCTACAAGATGAGTACACCGGAATTGCTAGAATTGAAAATGCAATTACAAGAGTTGTTGGAAAAGAAATATATTAGGCCAAGTGTGTCCCCGTGGGGAGCACCTGTTCTATTTGTGAAAAAGAAAGATGGAACACTCAGGTTATGTATTGACTACAGGCAGTTGAACAAAGTCACTGTGAAGAACAAATATCTATTGCCCCGAATTGATGACCTTTTTGACCAAATGAGAGGAGCAAAGGTATTTTCAAAGATTGACTTGAGGTTTGGTTACCATCAGGTAAGAATCAAAGAAGAAGATATTCATAAGAGAGCCTTTAGAATGAGGTATGGACACTATGAGTTTGTAGTGGTACCATTCGGTCTCACAAATGCACCAGCTACATTCATGTATCTCATGAATAATGTTTTTAGCAAGTATTTGGACAAGTTTGTTCTTGTATTCCTAGACGACATTCTCATCTATTCTAAGAATGAAGAAGAGCATGAAGAACATTTGAGAATGACATTGCAATTACTAAGGGAGCATAAGCTATATGTAAAGTTGAGCAAATGTGACTTTTATAAAGATAGAATTCATTATTTGGGTCACATCATCTCCGACGAAGGAATATCTGTAAACCCTGAGAAGATTGAAGCCATTATGAATTGGCCAACTCCAAGGAATGTAACTGATGTGAGATCTTTTATGGGCCTTGCTGATTACTACATAAGGTTTATCGAAGGATTCTCCAAGGTTGCAAACCCGATCACTTCCTTGCAAAAGAAGGGGATAAAGTTTGAATGGTCACCAAGATGTGAGGAAAGTTTTCAATGGTTGAAGAATCTTCTTACAAGTGCACCAATTTTGAAAATTGCAGACCCAGAAAAAGACTTTGTGGTGTGTACCGATGCATGCAATCAAGGACTTGGAGGAGTTCTTATGCAAGACAACCACATGATATGCTATGAGTCAAGAAAGTTGAAAGAGCATGAGAAGAACTATGCTACTCATGATATAGAACTTGCAGCCATAGTACATGCATTAAAGATGTGGAGGCATTACTTAATGGGAAGGAAATTTGAGTTAAGGACAGACCATTGTGGTCTGAAATATTTGTTTGATCAGCCAACTTTAAATGCTAGGCAAGCTAGATGGTTGGAATTTTTGTGTGAATTTGATTTTGAAATCAAACACATAAAAGGGAAAGAAAACAAGGTGGTTGGTGCACTCAGTAGGAAGGTACATGAAATGTATGTGGCAACACTTAGTACTTGCCAACCAGATTTGAGGCAGCAGATTGTTAACCATATTGTTGAAGATGAAGTGTACGTGCAGATAAAGGACAAATTGCAGCAGCAAGACCTTGGCAAGAGGCATGAGGGTTATCATTTGGAGGAAGACAAACTTCTTACTTATAAAAATAGAGTCTATATTCCAAATGCAGCAGATTTGAGGAGAATTGTTATGGATGAAATCCATAAAGCTCCATACTCTGGTCACCTAGGATATCACAAAACAATTGCTACAGCAAGAAAATATTATTTCTGGCCAGGGATGAAGAAGGATGTCGCGGAATACATTTCTAAGTGCATGAAATGTCAACAGGTGAAGGTTGAACACCAACACCTCGCAGGTTTATTGTATCCAGTGCCAATTCCAGAATAGAAATGGGAAATAATTTCCATGGATTTTATTACAGGATTGCCAATGACTATGAGACAACATGATTCCATCATGGTTGTGGTGGACAAGTTAACAAAGGTAGCACATTTCATATCGGTTAAGTCCACACATAAAGCCGATGCCATTGCAAATATTTTCATGAAGGAAATTTTCAGATTACATGGGTTGCCTAAGGCAATAATTTCTAACAGGGATACCAAGTTCACTTCCAATTTTTGGAAAGGTCTCTTTGCAGATTTGGGTACACAGCTAAGCATTAGTACCGCATACCATCCTCAAACAGATGGGCAAACAGAAAGAGTAACTCAGGTGCTTGAAGACATGCTCCGCATGTATGTAATGGAAAAACCATCCAAGTGGGAGGATTATCTACACTTGGTAGAATTTGCATATAACAATGGGAAACAAGCATCATTGGGAATGAGTCCTTATGAGGCTTTGTACGACAGAAGGTGTAGGACACCAGTGACTTGGGACAATCCAGTGAACAGAATTGTACTTGGGCCAGAATTGCTTAAGGAAATGGAGCAAGAAGTTGCCAAGATCAGATAGAATTTAAAAACATCCCAGGATAGACAGAAAAGCTATGCAGATAAGCATAGAGTGCATAGGGAATTCAATTTTGGGGATCATGTGTATCTTAGAGTGAGATCAAGGAAGAGTTCCTTGAAGCTTGGGAGTTGTGCCAAGTTATCACCTAGATATTGTGGGCCATTTGAAGTGCTTGAAAGAATAGGGCCAGTTGCATATAGATTTGCATTGCTTGCTAGCACTAAAGCTCATAATGTTTTTCATGTCTCTTTTCTTAAGAAATATGTACATGATCCTAACTATGTGATTAATTGGGATGTGATCCAGGTGGAACCCGAGGGAGAATTCCAAACCGATCCATTGCGCATCTTAGACAAGAAGGTAACATTGCTCCGGAACCGAGCCATCGAAAAGGTAAAGGTGCAATGGAAGCACTACGGTCCCGATGAGGCTACATGGGAGCTGGAGGATGCCATGAGAGTGGCGTATCCATTTTTGTTCAATTTTGATGAGCACTGAGGACAGTGCTAATGTAAGGGGAGGGGAATGTCACGTCCCCATTTTGACCCCCTTTGCATTAAATCGTAAATGATGTAAATATTGTAATTTAATCATGGTGAGGAGCTCAAGGCCAAGGCCCCACCATTGATTTAGCGTTTTATGTATCGGCAAATAAAAATAGATGCCTATTGTTCTTGTGCTAGATAGGCACAATGTAAATTAAGACATCATGTAAATACGAATTTTTAATGAAAAATACCCACAACTAGCTATGCAATGCAACAAAGAGATGGGGGCATGATTCTACAAGGAATAGGGAGGGAAATTATTCAAACCCTTGAGCCAATGGTGTTAATCCATATGTCAATGAGAAAACCCATAAACCACCAACTACCCATTTTGGGTTATGGACCCAATCATTTAATTCTTCCAGAAATTGGTTGAGGCAGTTAATGCCTTGGGAATGAAGAGGTATGGCAGCCAATTTCGTGTATGGGCAAGCCATCAACCTGGGAAATCGTATTTTGTCTCCTTGGGAAAGCAAAAACCCATGAAATGGTGCCCAAATCCATTCTAAACCCACAGTCTTTCCTCTGTCACGTAGTCTGAACTACTGGGTCTTTCCTCATCACGTTTTTACCAATTTCCTGCATTTTTCCATAGCTAG
This sequence comes from Larix kaempferi, assembly GCA_027924585.1. NCBI lineage: Eukaryota > Viridiplantae > Streptophyta > Pinopsida > Pinales > Pinaceae > Larix > Larix kaempferi. The sequence continues at coordinate 5,098,438 of BSBM01001166.1, read as the reverse complement.
GAGCTTGTTTTTGTGTTGCACAGTGGCTGGGAGAAAGGGAGTCACGTTTTGGGGGTTTATAGAGGTCATTTTTGCCCCAAAATACCCATGGGCGTTTTTCTGAAAACAGTTTTTACTCTCCAGGGTTGAATCCCCAATTGCCATTTTTGTTTTTGGGTCTTCCCATGTTTTTCTGGGCTGGTAGAATCCCCATCTTTGGGAAACCCACTGAAGACACATTTTTATCATGCCCAATAAGTGTGGTTCTGCTGTTATGTGCATCCTTGTTTTGGTTTGAACCTGTGAGCAAGAGATTTGGAGTGGTAGTGGATAGAATTGGCTTGATAAACCTAGTGGGGAGAATAACCTCTCAAGAAGATCAAGAGGGCTGGCTACTCTTCTATGCACACCTAGGACACTCTAGATTTGGAAGGTATGGCCTGAAGGACTGTGAATTGGTGAAGGGAATACTTCCTTGAGTGGGGTGTGTAGGAATTGTGGGTGCCAAGCTAGATAGATCTTCTAGAGGTATCCTTGGCTCTGTGCTTGAGCTCACTAGCTTAGAAATTCTTCCTTTCCATTTCCTAGCAGCCTGATAAATCCAATTGTAGATTGGCTTGGCTCATCTTGGTGTATGCTTGGCTATGTGTGAGTCTGCTGTTCCCTGGTTCCTTGTAGAAATCATGCCCAGCTTGGGAGTGGCAGTTGTATCAAGAGGCTGATAAGCACAACTGGCCTATGGTTGGGTGGAATGTTGCAGATGCATAGCTGGTTGCTTGGGACTACTTTGCTATAAGATAAGTATTCCCTTTTGTAAATTCTGAAATGTCTTTATTTAATGACTGTCACAAATCATGTTGAATGTGTGTTAGATATTAAACATTATTTTTAATTCCGCTGTGTTTCTATAACATGCACATGTATATGTCTGTTTATCAATGAGTTTGTACTTAATGGATATGGGGCTAGATTCCCAGTTTTAGCATCACGTCCTCTCTATCATGCTGGTATGATAGGAGGGGACATTACAAACTTTTTCTCCATGCACTACACAACGTCCTATGTCTTATCAGTGCACCATTATATAGTTTTTTCCCAGGTCTTGTGCCATCTTAATCAAATCTCAAGCAATATCTTGATCCCTATAATTTTGGATCTGGTCAGTGTGTATCCTATTCGAGGAATAGTATTCCATATCATGCTCTTGAAGACAAGTCTCCACATGAAATGTTGTATGGACACATTCCATCACTGAAGCATCTCAGGGTCTTTGTTTCCACTTGTTATACCTTGATACCAAAGGATCAAAGAGACAAGATTGGTGTTAGAAGTCGAAAATGCATTTGCTTGGGGTATTTAGCCACCTCCAAAGCATATCATCTTTATGATGAGGTAAACAAGAAGTTTGTTGTTTCCAGAGATGTCATTTTTTCTGAAAATATTAAAAATGACAAGTCTATTGATAGGCAACTTGATTGTCTGGAGAAATTTTCCCATATAAAGACATATTATGAAGTTGATAATGAAATTTCGCATCTTGGAGGGGGGATCCCTATCTTGGATCAATCTCTAGAATTTCCTTTGTGAGCACCAACACCCCCTCATGAAGAAGAAGTTCTAGCCATTTCACCTGAATAGGAGATTCAACTGGATGATGTTATTGAGAGGATTGGAAGATTGAATCTTGAAGAAAATAAAGCACCACGAACTGATCAACCTGGGCTATCAAGAAAAGTTCTGAAATGGGACAAAAAGACCCTCAAAAGTGTCCATCCATATGAATTTGGAAATACGAGAACAAGAAGCTCAACCAAACAAGAAGATGAACGATATCCAGATAACTCAGGTGATGACACGCATGTCTCATTTGATTGTGAATTGAATCTATCTGCTAACTTTGAACCAATTTACTTTGAAGAAGTTGATACTCATGATGAGTGGAAAGAATCCATGCAAAATTAGTATGATGCACTCATGAAGAATGAAACCTGGAAGCTGGTTGACCCTGCAATTGGAACAAAACCAATTGGCTACAAGTGGACATACAAGAACAAATACATATCTGATGGCTCACTTGACAAGCACAAAGCGATGCTTGTGGCGAAAGGCTATGCACAGAAAGAAGGAATTAACTATGAAGAGATGTTATCCCCCATAGAAAAATGGGCTACCATCCTCACCTTATTGTATTTGGCTACCAAAATTGGTGGAAAGTCCACTAGATGGATGTAAAAACAACTTTCTTGAATGGAGACTTGAAAGAAAATGTCTTTGTGGCTCAGACATAAGGATTTTTTGTGAAGGGACAAGAACAAAAGGTATGCAAACTTGTCAAGTCCTTGTATGGCCTGAAACAAGCATCTCGAGCATGGTATGAAAAGCTAACTTAGAATCTTCTAAAGATAAATTTCAAACATTATAATCTTGATGACAAAATTTGTAAAGAAAGTTGGAAGACCTCTTGTGTTTCTTGTGGTGTATGTAGATCACCTTTTGATGACAGGGACTAATGAAAGTTATATTGCATCCATAAAGAAATATTTGAAGAAGGGATTTGAGATGACAGATCTGGGATACCTTCACTACTACTTGGGAATTGAAGTGACTCAACATCCTAAGTACATATTCATATCCCACAAAAACTATGTTGGAGAATTGTTGAACAGATTTTGCATGACAGAATGCAACCCTTTCTCAACTCTAATGGAACAAAAGTTGAAGCTCACATCAATTGAAGGAAAGGAATTCAAAGATGCGACTAATTACCGACAACTTATAGGAAGCCTTATCTACCTCACAACCACCAGACTAGATATTTCATATGTTTTTGGAGTCCTTTCAAGGTTCATGCATAAACCTTGTGAAGGACATTGGTTTGCTACTAAAAGAGTTCTAAGGTACTTGAAGGGGACTCAAGTACTCTAAGGTAGATGAATTCAAACTCATTGGGTACTCTGATTCATACTTTGATGGCAGTAAAGAGATTAGAGTGTCTACTTCTAGATACACAATGAGTCTTGGATCAACAATTGTCTCATAGAGATCATGTAAACAGTCAGTTCCAACAAATTCAACAACAGAGGAAAAATATGTGGTTGTTGCTGAAGCAATGAAATATAGTGTGGCTTAGGAATATACTTGAATATTTGAGGAGAAACAAGACAAATCCACTCCCTTATTGATTGGAAACACTTCTGCAATCAATTTGGCCAAGAATCCCATATTCCATGATCGAACCAAGCACATCAACACGAAGTACCATTTGATTTGACATCATGTAGAGGCCAAGACAGTTCATCTACAACATTGTTCCACGAACGAGCAAATTGCAAACATCTTCACCAAAGCACTTGGACAAGAAAAGTTTGAAAAGTTTAGAACCATGCTCAGACTTACAAATGCCCCTTTGGATTAAAGGGGGGGGATGTTGGACAGGTAATCCTTTGGGATTATGGTTCCAAGACAATTGTAAATATTTTAAATATTATAGAGAATATGAAGAACCCATAGGAATTCAGATAATCGTTGGAAGATGGAAACCAACAACCATCTAAGAAAGTATAAACAATTGCTTTTGCATTGAATAAGAATCATCCGGGATTTATTTACCTACAATTCTAATATGGACTAACTCATTTATTTTCCTTTCATCGGGCATAGTTTCAAATTTTCAAAGAATGGGTATTAGTGCTAGAACTAGTACAAGAACATGTACCTCATATTCCAATGGTTTTGATATTGGTTTCATCATTTGAATCTAATACAAGATCTTGTTGGACTGTATCCATTGTCTTCTTATCACCTTTTTTTATTTTTAAACCTCTTTCATCTTAGTTTTGGATGATATTTTTTGTACTTAGCACCAACATGTCCTTCCCTTTTTCAATGTGAACATGAAGGCTTCTCATCTTCTTTCTTCACTGTGGTTGTTTGTTTCATTTTACCCTTTCCTTTGTTCCTTCCTTCAACTAGTTGAACTGATTTCTTTAAGAAGTTGTCCTGAACATTATTTCCCCTTGAATCAATACGAGTGGCTTGGATACAGACTTCATCAACATTAGTTGGATTAAACAAAAGAATAACATGTCTCAAATAACTATGCAGCCCGCCAATATACTTCAAAAGAGTTTCATGCATATAAAGAGGAATACCCAATGTCAATGCCCTCTTTATAAACTCTTGGGTATAATCGTGCACATTATGTGCTCCATTTTGCCTTAGATTATGCCAATCCATTATTGCTTGTTGCATATATCATAAATGATAAAAATGTTTCTTTAATGCAGCTATGAATTCATACCAAGGAGATTTTTTTTAGCTTTCTTAAGAAGATCTTCTTGACTCTTACTCTCCCACCAAATCAACATTGTACCTCCCAGTCAAATATTAGCTAGCAATACTTTTGTTTCTTTTTCCATGATCTTTTGAATCCTACAACATACATCAATTTGCTTGAGCCAATGATATAATTTATCTACATTAAGCTCTCCATCATACATTGACAAATCAAATTTCATGTCTAATCACAACCAAGACATAGGAAAATCGAAATCATCTTTCTCTGGTTGTTTCTTATGTGGAATTGAAGAGGAACGTGAACTTGAAGAACATGATGGAGACTAAGGAGTTTTTGGTGGGTCACCACCACCTCCTTCTCTATTACCTTTATTGTCCTTCATAGAGGACTTTCCTTCCTCATTCTTCTTTCATCCCTTGTATAATTCTTCTACCATAGTCTTCATATCCAAAATGGCTTTATGAAAAATCACTTTATATTTGAAGAGGTTTACATCCCTTGGAGATTCCATTACTTGTCTTTGGAATGAACATCTCAAACCAATCTCGAGATTGTACTCTTCAATCAAATCTTCTCCCTACTTGAGCTTAGACCCAGTTAGTATTCAACACCAACACTTTTGCAAATCCAAATTAGCATTTCCTTGATCAACCACTCTAATACCAACTTAATCCAAAAGTGCTAAATGTCTCATTCTACTAATTCATGTTCTTTCTCAATTTCTCTTAATTTTGTTAAATAAATTGGCTTAATGAATTAAAAACCAACATTCAAAGCTCGAAATTTAAAATCATAACTAAAATAACATATGCAATACTCAACAAATTGATAACGGAGTTCAACCATATGGGCTACGTCTTCGAGTCCTCTTCAAGTCAGGAATCAATCCATTAAGAAGGACTACAACTCTTTACCTCAAACAATCACCTCAAATTGTAAAAATGATGTCTTATGTTCTCTAGGAAGATATAAAGGCTTCTTCCTACGACAAAATGAACACAAGCTTCTCTATTCTCCCAATAAAGGGGTCTCTCCTATGAATCCTTCTGCAGTTTTTATGTCATGATTGAGCCATAGTCCAAGCTTGATGGGAGAGTCCTAGGTTGTCGCTAAAGCCTCCTTCTAAGAAGATTATGCTTGTTTTTGTGGCTTGATGGAAATATTTCCAATATGACTGGGGATAGAGAGCCTGGTGTAGGCCTAATTCGATGAATTACAATATTTGACTGTTGTTCAATATTAGCCTTCTTTGATTTAGAATCATGGCTCCCTAACTCTTCCACTTTTGTGTCTGAATTCAAATATGTTATTGATCTATTTCCCCTTGCATATGTCTTGTGTGGTGTCGAAATTACCTATGACCCTGGATGAGAGTCTAGATGTGATTAATTTCTCACTTCCTCCCAGATTTCGAGGTTTTCCATCCTATGCAACTCTTCATGTTGTGTATGTTGGTACTTTGATAGCTTAACCAAATTCTTGTTTTTTAACAGGATACCTTTAGGGTTATATTTGTAGCCGAATATTGAAGGAAGATTTAGATTGGAAAGAATCTCCTTAGCCATGGACTGTGCATTCCCATTTTTTACTATGAATGGACCAATTTCCCTAGGAAACCTAAAAGTAATAGTACTTTTATCCTTCAAAAAATGTAAAGAGTTAGAATCGGACCTTTGCCTCATATATTCTAGGGAAAAAATACTAGGGGTAAGGAAGATGGGGAGATGGTAAGGAGGTGACTCTGACCCATAAATTCTAATTTCTATGTGATCTTCATAGCAAAACCAATCTCCCACAATAGCTTCTGGAATCATTTGCAAGAGAGTTTTACATTCAGGAAAAATTATAGGACGAGGGGCACTGAATAATAAAGTATAGATTTTAGACATGACTATATTAGTGAAGTCAAAAAAACCTTCATTGGAGGGATGGGCTACATATTTCTTTAGGTGTGTTTGGTCGAAGGAATCTTTGTTGTGGTAAAGAATCATGTACACTAGGTAAGACTGATATATGAAAAAATTCATAGAGGAAAAATTCTTTAATTGGTCCTGCATCATTTCAGCCTAAAAGGAAACAAAGTCAGGTTTAATAGATGACCCTTGGCAAGAGAAATTAATGGTTAGTAACATACCTAAGACCATTTCATCTACCATCAAGTCATAATTGTATCCCAACACTTGGCATGCCATCAGAACTAAATTTTGGGCTAGCTCCGAGAATATCTCTAACCTGTGGGGAAATGGTCTCGAGGGAAGCTCTGCATCCGGAGGTAAGAATTCCTTGTACAAAAGTACCCTACCTTCAGAGTTCAATTCTTTGAATCTGGTATTCAAAGCTTCTTCGTCGAAGCCAAGTTGGGTCATATATTCTTCGATTTCCAGCATATTCTTGGGTCATATATTCTTCAATTTCCAGCATATATTCTTCAATTTCCAGCATATCTTCAATTTCAAAGATGCGACTAAGTACCGACAGCTTATAGGAAGCCTTATCTACCTCACAACCACCAGACCAGATATTTCATATGTTTTTGGAGTCCTTTCAAGGTTCATGCATAAACCTTGTGAAGGACATTGGTTTGCTGCTAAAAGAGTTCTAAGGTACTTGAAGGGGACTCAAGATTTTGGACTCAAGTACTCTAAGGTAGATGAATTCAAACTCATTGGGTACTATGATTCATACTTTGATGGCAGTAAAGAGATTAGAGTGTCTACTTCTAGATACACAATGAGTCTTGGATCAACAATTGTCTCATGGAGATCATGTAAACAGTTAGTTCCAACAAACTCAACAACAGAGGAAAAATATGTGGTTGTTGCTGAAGCAACGAAATATAGTGTGGCTTAGGAATATACTTGAATATTTGCAGGAGAAACAAGACAAATCCACTCCCGTATTGATTGGAAACACTTCTGCAATCAATTTGGCCAAGAATCCCATATTCCATGATCGAACCAAGCACATCAACACGAAGTACCATTTGATTTGACATCATGTAGAGGCCAAGACAATTCATCTACAACATTGTTCCACGAACGAGCAAACTACAAACATCTTCACCAAAGCACTTGGACGAGAAAAGTTTGAAAAGTTTAGAACCATGCTCAGACTTACAAATGCCCCTTTGGATTAAAGGGGGGGGATGTTGGACAGGTAATCCTTTGGGATTATGGTTCCAAGACAATTGTAAATATTTTAAATATTATAGAGAATATGAAGAACCGATAGGAATTCAGATAATTGTTGGAAGATGGAAACCAACAACCATCTAAGAAAGTATAAACAATTGCTTTTGCATTGAATAAGAATCATCCGGGATTTATTTACCTACAATTCTAATATGGACTAACTCATTTATTTTCCTTTCATCGGGCATAGTTTCAAATTTTTAAAGAATGGGTATTAGTGATAGAACTAGTACAAGAACATGTACCTCATATTCCAATGGTTTTGATATTGGTTTCATCATTTGAATCTAATCCAAGATCTTGTTGAACTGTAGCCATTGTCTTCTTATCGCCTTTATTTTTATTTTTAAACCTCTTCCATCTTAGTTTTGGATGAAATTTTTAGCACTTAGCATCAACATGTCCTTCCCTTTTGCAATGTGAACATGAAGGCTTCTCATCTTCTTTCTTCACTATGGTTGTTTGTTTCATTTTACCCTTTCCTTTGTTCCTTCCTTCAACTAGTTGAACTGATTTCTTTGAGAAGTTGTCCTGAACATTATTTCCCCTTGAATCAATACGAGTGGCTTGGATACAGAATTCATCAACATTAGTTGGATTAAACAAAAGAATAACATGTCTCAAATAACTATGCAGCCCGCCAATATACTTCAAAAGAGTTTCATGAATATAAAGAGGAATACCCAATGTCAATGCCCTCTTTATAAACTCTTGGGTATAATCGTGCACATTATGTACTCCATTTTGCCTTAGATTATGCCAATCCATTATTGCTTGTTGCATATACCATAAATGATAAAAATGTTTCTTTAATGCAGCTATGAATTCATACCAAGGAGATTTTTTTTAGCTTTCTTAAGAAGATCTTCTTGACTCTTACTCTCCCACCAAATCAACATTGTACCTCCCAGTCAAATATTAGCTAGCAATACTTTTGTTTCTTTTTCCACGATCTTTTGAATCCTACAATATACATCAATTTGCTTGAGCCAATGATATAATTTATCTACATTAAGCTCTCCATCATACATTGGCAAATCAAATTTCATGTCTAATCACAACCAAGACACAGGCAAATCGAAATCATCTTTCTCTGGTTGTTTCTTATGTGGAATTGAAGAGGAACGTGAACTTGAAGAACATGATGGAGACTAAGGAGTTTTAGGTGGGTCACCACCACCTCCTTCTCTATTACCTTTATTGTCTTTCATAGAGGACTTTCCTTCCTCATTCTTCTTTTATCCCTTGTATAATTCTTCTACCATAGTCTTCATATCCAAAATGGCTTTATGAAAAATCACTTTAGATTTGAAGAGGTTTACATCCCTTGGAGATTGCATTACTTGTCTTTGGAATGAACATCTCAAACCAATCTCGAGATTGTACTCTTCAATCAAATCTTCTCCCTACTTGAGCTTAGACCCAGTTAGTATTCAACACCAACACTTTTGCAAATCCAAATTAGCATTTCCTTGATCAACCACTCTAATACCAACTTAATCCAAAAGTGCTAAATGTCTCATTCTACTAATTCATGTTCTTTCTCAATTTCTCTTAATTTTGTTAAATAAATTGGCTGAATGAATTAAAAACCAACATTCAAAGCTCGAAATTTAAAATCATAACTAAAATAACATATGCAATACTCAACAAATTGATAACGGAGTTCAACCATATGGGCTACGTCTTCGAGTCCTCTTCAAGTGAGGAATCAATCCATTAAGAAGGACTACAACTCTTTACCTCAAACAATCACCTCAAATTGTAAAAATGATCTCTTATGTTCTCTAGGAAGATATCAAAGGCTTCTTCCTATGACAAAATGAACACAAGCTTCTCTATTCTCCCAATAAAGGGGTCTCTCCTATGAATCCTTCTGCAGTTTTTATGTCATGATTGAGCCATCAAATACTTCTAATCAATATAGCAACATTTTCCAGTTTATTCTCTTTGTATGAGACTTGCATAACTATAGACGCTAAGCATAATGTATGAAAAGGTTGCATGAAACCAAATCATTGAACAAAGAACTCGATAGTTGAATGCACCATCCCCCATGACTAAATTTTGATGTCTTATATCATTTCCCAAGTGCGTGGTGTATAACTAAGGTGCTTATCATGTAAGGGTTCAAATCCCTTCAAATTGGCCCACCTTTACCTTTTCTTGGTGTTCCACGGATTTCTCTACAACAAGAAAACAAGAAATCTTGCAGATGAGGTGATGAGAGATGAGGTGATGAGAGATGAATCCATTGCCTGATGATGTGAGACAACTATATGGCTATGCACTTTACCCCTATCTCCTCCACCACATTTTCATAACAATGCATAAATTATCCCAATTGCTTGAAATTTGGATTATCCCATTCACTACGACACTCTAATTGAATAAGTTATCTTCTTAGCTTAATGTATTATATATAATCACAAGTAAATATAAATTTGTCATCCCTTAGCCCATCATATTTCTATATACATTATAAAGAAATGTAAAATATTATCATGCTACATTAATAGTTCATCATCTCTTAATAGTTTTCATGCCTCTCGACATTAGCTCAACTAAAGTGAAAGATTTCCTTAAAGAATTGGACTAACTCGAAATGAACTTAGATGGGCAGGTTACACACGTGCATGAACATATAAGACCACACCACATGGTTTCCCTAATGTGCCACATCATATATGACAACATCATACCGTAAAAGAAGGGGTGGCCATGGCCAATAAGATATTGCCACTTGGGAACTTGAATTTTTTCTTTTAGAAATTTAACTTAGTTTCGAGGATAGACTTATAAAGACTTATATTCCATAAGTTTCTGTAGATCTCTAACTTTATGTTTCACGGCCTTACTTAAGTCCTCATATTGACTCAATTGTGGATGTTAATTCATGTTTGAAATCGCTTGCAGGTTCGATATTTTTTATGATACAAGGATTTTCTCACAAGCTCAAGACCACGTGGCACCCTCAGTTTGGTCCACGCATCATGTCAATTTCTTTTAAGCATCTACCCATTATCCCATTAGGCACCACCTTCTTGTGCCTTCAAGAAGATTCCAAATGTTGTGTTTTCCTTTGTTGAGCCGTGAAATCCCCCTCACCAACTATGAACCTGATATATTAGTTGTCATTTCCTAATGCACAATCGGGCCCACTTGAATAGTTGTGTGCCACGTCATCAAAATGAATAGAAGGGTGCTTCAAAAGATGGCACTTCTCAATGGTGTTTAATATACTTAAAATGTTTTAAAGGGTTTTTTATTTTGCAAATAATATAGTTCTTTTGCTGTTTGGACCTCAAAAGAATCCTTGTTGGGTTGTATAATAGTTCGGGCCACTTCACGACCATGAGGATTTCATCCTTAGTTTTATCAACATAGATATATCTTAATAGTAGATTTAATAAGTATTGAGGGAAAAAAAATTGGTTTTATAAATATTGAATTAAGATAGAAATATATTAATTATCTTTATTATAAAAATTAGACTCCAAAGTATATTAAAAGATTTTGATCAATAAATACGAAGATTTATAATTCCATTTCCAATGGTGATAGCGAGATTTATAATTCCATTTCCAATGGTGATAGCGGTTGCTAGTATGGGAAATGGCGAGGCCAAGAAAGCGTAGGCTAAGGCTAACTAAAACACCCCACATTTAACTAGTTTTTCTACCCACATTTCAGTAGGTTTTTTGCTATTGGTTATTGGTCTTTTGGTTGGAATTCAAAATCTGTGATTTTATTATATGAAAATTGTAATCTCATTTATTAAGAAATATGAGAGAGTTTTTTAGTTTCTAAATCATATTGGTTTAACTCTTTATAAAAAAAAATATTTAAAATTGTAAAATCTTTTTCACTTTTCTCTATCTTGTTATGATCTCATCTTAACATTTTCCTTATATAATTGTTTTTACTATTATAAAATCCCCTCTCCTCTTATTATAACATGGCCTATGATGTGAGTTAATCACAATCACATTAGAAGTAAATGAAATGCATTAAACAAAATATAATATAGTACAACATTGTGAAGATTAAAACATATATCTACTTTTGTAAGTCAATGAGAATATGACTTGTGAGGTCTTGACAAAATGTTAAAACATAGTTATTTATATTTTATTATTATAATTAAAAATAATATTTATTATTTAAAGTATTTTTTTGGGTTTTTGAAATATCATAAAATTTATGATTTAGAGGTTTTTTTGTCTTTAGATTATTATAAAATTTATGATTTAAAGTTTTTATTTTTTATTTTTGAAGTAATACAAAATTTATGATCTATAGGTTTTTTGGGTTTCTGATTAGTACAAAATTTCAATTTGGATTAAAAACTGACTAAAACGCTCATATTCAGGTTTTTTTCACCTTCTAAGTGTTTTTTACATTTTCATCACAGCAAAATTATAATCACATCCATTAAGAAATGTGATCTATAGGTTTTCCAAACCTATAAATGAACACAAAATGTCAAAATTGCAATATGAAAGGATGGTTCAGAATCCAATTTCTTTTTAATTTGCTGAACCCCCCTAAAAGGGGTCATTTTAACAGAGTTTAGACCAAGGCAACAAAAAAAAGTACAGCCTAGACTTGGTTTCCACTTGTTACAAATCGTAATGGTGTTAGCTGATGTTATCTCTTCGCTTGTGTCACTTTTTGAATGAAACAACTTAGAAATCCAAGCAATCATGAAATGGAAATGGAATCTTACCTACATAAACACAACTTCATCCATTCCTACTTCTCTCTTTCACAAACTAAATATTGGTTAAGAAGCTTACAGCAACATCATGAAAGCACAGAAAACCAACTGAACTTTAAAATTATATACACACACTGTATCATGATACTGTACTATAAAGGATCAACATAAAGTAAGATTTACACAATATGTTGAGCTTCTTTCTGAAGAACTGAGCAATTACATTAAAAACATTTTCAAACTTCCTTATATGGGGTCGGTAGATCTTTAAACTACAACGAAAGGTTGTTCAAAGGTAGAAAACTTTGCTTTCCTTTTTCAATTTACGTTGCCATGGATTTGGGCAATGAAAAAGATGGTGCAGCAAATCTTGCAGAAAAAGCTCGATAGGGATAAACGTCATCCTCCTGCCAATCGCCTTCATCAAAATTCTGGGCATAGCTAAGCTCATCATAGTTACAATGGACTGTTTTGCGAGAATAGATAATGTTGGATATCATATTTCCCTCCCTCTTCAGCCACTTAGCACCGCTCCACCGCCATTTCCACCTCCATCTCCACTTAAGCCCGCTACTTCTAGCCCCTGCACTTTCTTCTGTCAAGTTCAACCATGAACGATTCTGATCATGACCATGGCCCTCCTCTGAGATGACAGAGGAATCATCCTCCTCCTCACCTAAACAAGTAGAGCAGAATTGCTTTACAGATCTCTGCTTCACAGACCTCAGTGAAGGCCCATCCATCCTCATTTTCACAGATGTGGATCTCAACATTTTCTGCTCCTCCTCCTGCTGCTGCTGCTCCTCCTCCTCTTCTTCTGTTCTGACAGCTTGGAAAACCCAGCAGCACCCTATGCTGATACATATTCCTCCATGTTACAGGCAGAAGAAAAGGAGGAGACGGTGCAGAGGGAAGGATAGTGAGGACAAGCATGCAAAGATGGAAAGGATGGATGATACAGGTGAAAAGGACACAAAGTCAAATCCGTCAGTTCTATCATTCGGAATCTGCACCCAATTGCTTTATTGTAAGTTGTCGTTGTCGTAGCATCCAACGAAGGTCAAGAAAGTGAGCGAGCACCCCGTGAACTTCGGTGGATCGTGGGACCTTTGGCTGGCATGCATGAACGACTCTCAAGCTTGGGACAAGCGGCATTCACGTGGCAAAAACCATCTACCTTTCCAAATCTTGTTTCTAACATTGACATCACAGGGTGGAGCTTTGAAAGATTCTCCTCTTAACATGGAAGAAACAAAAAGAGAATCCAAGAAGAAAAGAAGAGCTGTATTTCAATAATAGACCTTACAATTACTTACCGCCGACTTGTGGAAGAGTCATTAAATACAATACTGCGTCATACTAAATTCTGCACCTGAATTTAAGAAGTGGTAATTTTTATAGTAAATCCGGTCATGGTCAAATCCATCTTATGTCGGTGAAAATGAAAATAATGGGAGAATTTTTTAACATGATGTGATGTGATCGTAGGATATGCCTTCTTATGGAGTTAACACTGGCTAATACTATTTAGTCTGTTGGAGACCATTTAATGCAGCAGTAACAGGTCTGCTGCAGCTGTATTAAATGGCCTGCAGCAGGTTGAATAGTGTTTGCCTTTCTGTGTATGATTTTTTGATAATGTAGTATGAGGTAGAAGTGTAATTCTTGAATCTTTTTAAATACAAATAATTTTTAAACTGCAAAATTTGAAAAAAAATGTGCACTGTGAAAAAAATGATATATAAACTAAAATTAAAATGAATCTACACCTACCAATTTCTCCAAAAACCATTAAAAACAATACTACTTTCCGAAGATATTATACTAAGTTCTACACATCTAAATTAAACAAGTGAAATGAGCAGCAAAGCTGCTAGTACTTTCTTCTTAAAAATAGATAAGAGTAGTTCATAGTGTGAATATTTTACACAAAATCATTGTTGAGATGAATAAGTTACCATGTGTTGTAATGTATAGTTGTTGAAATAGATATAGTTATTTTGTTTCTTATAATATATTTGATATATTCAATATAACCCTAAATATGTTTATTAAGATAGATTATTTTGTATTATAAGGGGTTAGTTGAGCAATGCTTAAAGGATATATGGGTTAGCGGATCAGGTATTAATGGGTTAGTAGCCTCAATGATGGATAACTATTTTCCATCATAGTCTAGTAGTTAGGGGGTTAATGACTTAGTAGTTAATGCACATTATTATTGGTTAGGGGGCTTTTCAATTAGTGGATAATGGTGAGGGGGTGTGTTGGTTACTGGGTCAATGGTGAGTGTCTTAGTATTCAGTGGTTGGGAATATTTTGAATTAATTGTTAAAAAGATAATGGATAAGATATTAAGGGGTTCATGGTAGTGGGTTAGTGGTGAGATGAATATGCTAACATGTTTTGTATTATATAGTGTTAAAATAGATATAGTTATAGTATTTTATATTTGATATATAAATACAACTCTAAATATGTTTATTAGAAACAACAAAATTATAGTTTATATAATCTGGTTCATGTATTAATTAATAAAATCATTAAAAATTTAAGACAAATAAAAAATTATTATTATTATTAAATGTTATTTATCTATTTAATAATTATATACAAAATCACATAAAATTAATTATATAAAATTTTAAAATTATTTTTTAATTTTTATAATATCTAATTTAATGTGTATTTTAGATGAAATTGATAAATATTATTAAAGTGTTGAACACATTATCAATAATTCAAATAATAACTTTATAAAATAAATAATTATGTAATAAAATTAAATAAATATTTAAATATTATAAATAAATAAAAAATAGTAATAATGTTAATTTTTTAATTTGTGATTGGTTTAAAAAAATAATAATGTTAAATTTTTAATTTGTGATTTATTTACATTTACCAATAAATAGATATTTTAATTAATCATAAAAATTTGAATTTAAACCTTATGACAATTATAAAATGGTTTATAGTTGAAAAGTATCTAAATAATTTACCTTTATACTATTAAAATTTTGAAATTTGTTTATGACCAATGTACTTGTACTCTCACTGACAATAAATAATTACATAAACTTAATGCGAAATGACATTTTCGGTGATAGAATCAACTCTTTTTTTTCACATGGTAAAAATCTATACTTTATAAAAAAGTATATGAGAAGAGTAAAAAACAAATACCAATCCAAAGTTCTAACAACAAGTGCTCTATCTAATCTTTAAGACATCCTGGCTTAGATGCTCCTGCTTCGTGGTAACTTAGTTAAAGACAAACTTGCTAGTCAAGAAAGTTCCACCACTTTACCAACAAAACAAAAAACAAAAACTACCCTATTTATATATTTTTAAAATTATTTAGTTTTTAAAATTAATTTTTTACTAATAATTATAAATAATAAAACCACATGAAATTAGTTTTTTCATATATATTAACCAATCATAAAATAGAATTTATATTTTAAAAAATTCAAAAATTAATTTGTTATTTTTAAAATATTTATTTTAATAATATTTATTTTGCAAAACTATACAAAGCTTTATTTATATTTTTTCATATATATTAACCAATCATAAAATAGAATTTATATTTTAAAAAATTCAAAAATTAATTTGTTATTTTTAAAATATTTATTTTAATAATATTTTTTTTGCAAAATTATACAAAGCTTTATTTATATTATTATATAAATAGTTTGATGATTTATAAATTAATTGAAAGTTAAAAAAATTTGACCATAACATATATAAAAATACATATAATCTTCATAGTAAATCAGCTCATGGTTAAATCCACCTAAGATTGGTGAAAATAATCAGAATTTTTAGGAGATGACATTATATGTCTTATATTACAATTTTTAAAGTAATGAGATTAATTATACAAAATAAATTCTCCTTATTTTTAATCCGATAGCCCACACAGCAACAAAATTCCATATAAATTGAAATTCGCATAGACATATAAAAGTTTTTTAATTTAAAATTATTAGATCCTTATCAAGATCATAGAGATGTTAATAAAAATAAAAATGTATTTAGTCTTGTTTTGATTTGATTTACAAGTGAGTTAAATTTATTAATATGAAAAAAATTGAATTTATCAACTAATTTTGAAGTAAAATACTTGCAATTATTATAAAACTAATATTTAATTTATTGTTTTATTATTAATTTAATAATATATAATGAATATTTTCTCCATGAGAATTATCCACATACCAACTATAAATCTTACAAATAAGAAAAAATTGCATTCATTCATTGATTATGAAATAAAAAAGTTATTATTAATCCATATGCAATAATTTGTTGTGAATATATACCTCTCTTCTAAACCAAATCAAGGCAAGACTAAATGACATACAAATATTTAATTGTCTTGTAAGTATTTATGAAAATATTGATTTAAAATGGGAGCATGTGTGAATGGAAATCAAAATTGAAATTCCATGTATTCTTTGCACCTAAAAAGACAGCTTTCTTGATATTCAACAATTCGATGTATATTTATATAAATGTATTTTACAATCTAGCCAATTTAAATTTGAGGCAACATATGTTTGGTTTTATAATTTATATATATATATATGTGTGTCATGTCAATGTGACAGACACATCTCATCCACTTTGGGTGGTAGAAAACGCCTCTCAACATAAAAAAACATCTTAAAATTACATTTTATTTTTATAAAAAACAACTATAATTTTAATTTAAAAAATAATTCAATATATAAATTACTTATTAAAATATTAATACTTTTAAATAAAACAAATATAAAATAAAACTGCTCAAAACTGCATTTTATTTCTTATAAAATGAAAACATCCCAAATTTAAAGTTTTTTAACTTCAATATCCTATCCTTAATGGTTAAAGGCATTAATACTCTTAAATAAAACTTCTCAAAACTACATTTTATTTCTTATAAAAAGAAAACATCCAAAATTTTAATTTTTTTAACTTCAATATTCTATCCTCTACTCGTTAAAGACATTAATACTCTTAAATAAGACATCAAGTACATTGTGATTTGTTTCTCATACAAAGACAACATCCAAAATTGCTCCGAAGATTGACTATGGCCTCGGGTCTTCCTCATTGCAGCAGATTGGGGACCTTGGCCCTGCCTTGCATTTCCTCTCTCCTTTTGCTAGAGATGTGGTTTGTCTTTCGACATCCATGTAGTGTGATTCTCGTATGGGTTTTGCCTCCCCTATTGTTTTATATCGGACTCCTTCTGGTGAACTAGTTGGACCAAAAGGTTGCTTACTGGACTGCCCCTCTTCCCTGGCTTCGGGTACCACTTTGAACATTCCTCCTCTAGAGGATCCCCTTTCAAAGGTGGAATCGGCAGCACCGACGATGGACTATGTGTAGTTTCATATGCCTACCCCTTCTCCACCTATTGGTATGATGGTTGGAGTTGCTACGACCCTTCATGGATACTTTCTCAGATCTATGAATCTCTCTTCTAAGTTGGACGAGGCATCTAGTGGACTTTTCCGGAGCATCTCTCCTAAATTTAGGCTGAGGGGACGTAAATATGCTCCGGCTCACGCGGGGGAACATGCTTTTTGAGATATTTAGGCTCGTCCATAGTGTACTATCAGGGGTTGCCTCAAAGCCAAATGCTCCTATGTTCTTCCCTCGAGATCAGGGTTGGAATTTCAAATCCAGCCACCCCGTTCGTGACGGGAAATTTTGATGGACACAGTGGCACATTGAGAGGGGGGTGTGAATCAGTGGGCCAGCCCTTAAGTCCAATTTCAACTTCTTCTAAACTCAAGGATATATCATTTTACAAAATCACTTCAACACTTTCATCATTCACTAAGCTAAACATCAATAATCATTAAACATGTCATTCATATCATCAATCTTATCACTGTCATTAACTAGAGACACAAGATAAGCTTTGTAATATTTTTATATTTAATTCAATCGGCTACCGTACCGTTAGGCATTATCAGCAACAATTGATTGAGAAGCAACAACTTCTATTCCAAGACACAGCTTGGTCTTTTCTTAGATCCAACTAAGAAAATATGTACAAGACCCAGCTTGTATTTACATACAAATTCTTGTCACATTACATTTCATCAATCACATGTCATCACTATCATCAACTAAACACATCATCATTATGTCCATGAGAACATCATCATTTTGTCCACAGTCATGTCATCAACTTGTCATATCATTTTCATGCCCACCAACACCTCATTCTGTCCACCAGCACATCATTCTGTCATCAAGCACATCCTAATATCATCAATCATAAATATGTCCACAGTCATGTCTTCAATTTGTCCATATCTTCATAAATCACCGAAATTTAGAGCTTCATTATGTCTTCACCAAAGAGAGATAAATTAAAGAATAAAATTCATTTGCTTCTCCTTGGATCTGTTGTTGCCTCTGTACCCCCAAAATCTCAGACCCCTGAAAATCAGAGCTCTTCTACTCCACTGAATATCTCTTCCACAATCAACTCTTAGAATGAAGCATATTTCCCTTTTTTTACAACTTCTCCATAACTCTTGCTAGGCTAACATGTCAAATAGATTATCATTTCATTTTTATTTTTATCATTAAATAATTAAATAAGATTTATTTGTTAGGTTGCCATCCTTCAATCAAGGAGATGGGGTTTCAACCTTCACATATGTATCTTTATTTAATCAAAAACTTGCTTGATGTTAACAACCATGTCATCCTTTATTTTTTCCATGTCACAAACTATCCTTCCAATATGACCGCAAATTGCTCCTTTCTCAGGCCCACAGTGCTGCTAGATATGCATGCAAGGGTGTTAAGATATGCCTGCACAAGCCCTTAGGGATGCCCGCAAGGGCCATTGAGTGATTCCCGCAATGGCTTACTGTGATGCCCGCAAGGGATCATTGTGATGCCCACAAGTGCACTAAGGGATGCCCACAAGGGCTCCATCATATGTCCGCAAGGGACCCTTAAGTATGCCTGCAAGGGACCCTTAAGTATGCCCGCAAGGGCTTCTTAGGGATTCCCGCAAGCTCCAATGAAATTCCCTTCTTTGATGCCCGCAAGACCTTCTCCATATGCCTGCAAGATGTCCTTCCACTGCCTTGTCATTCATTATCCTTGTCCTTCATGCCATTGCCCTTTGCCATGTCATTTCCTTGTCCTCAATATTTGTCATGCTTGTCCATCCTTGATAAGTTCCCTTTGCCATGTCATTAACACTTGTCTTGCTTTACAATAGCATCATGTATTTGTCCTTTGCCATGTCTTTGGACTTTGTCATTAACCTTTGTCTTGTCTTGGTCCTCCGTGTCATTTGTCTTTTACCATGTCATCAACCTCTTTGTCATGTCATTGTCCTTTGATGTCTTTGTCCTTTTCCATGTCTTCAACCTTTGTCATTACTGTGTTGTCATCAATGACAACTATACTCATCAAATTTGCTCGTCAAATTCCATCCCTGCTCAGGATGCTTTCCTTTCAGACGGATTTACGTGCATCCACCTTTATTTGGATGTTTTGCACCTACTTCTTGAGGTTACCGGTTATGCTTTTTCAATTTTATGATGATCCATTTATTGTTATGTGTGAGATAAGAAGATAACTCTACATCTTTTTTTGTCTGTTATATATGATGTGATATGACTCTCCTTGATATGTAAGACTTCCAGCCTTGGCAATTGTAATTTTATTATAATAAATATAATTGTGAAATATTTTTTATGGAAAAAAAATCCAAAATTTCAATAAAAAAACATTTTAATATCCTTTACTTGATAAAGGCATTAATTATAGCTTTAATATTCCCGAAATAAAAGCTTTTTGACGAAACATAGGCCATAATCAGAATAGAAGTGAGTCCACGGTTCATAATATTGTGGTTTACTTCTTCCTTTGATTATTTTATATTTATTTTATTTTTTAAGAAGAGAGCATGCGTTGATTATTTTATATTTTAAGACAACATAGTTTATGGAAAAATATATAAATATTTTTAAAATATAAAAATATATTTAAAAATAAATTTTGAAAATTAATTTAATAGGTATATATATTTTTAATAAATATTTTAATAAATTTTAAAATAAAATTTCTTTAAATTTATTAAGCATCGTTTTTAAAAAATGCATTTATATCACTAAATATAATCCATTTGGTCAGCTAGCTTTGGAATTTTTATATTATAAACTATAGTTTTATAGTGGTATAGTCCTTGTTGGGGAGATTTATCATAAGAATTGGATCTATTGATGTACTTATAAAAAGTGTGTGGATAAGATACTTTAATCTAAAGTTTTTCTAACCATTGAATGAATGGAAAATTTGATAGGAGAGGAGGGATAAACTTTGGAAATTCTTTTGTAGAATTGTCCTTGCAGTGGAGTAAAAAAAGAAAGATTCAAGTGGAGAATCCTCAAAATGAATATGCACACAATTATAAACAATAAATTAGTGCTACAATTCCCTAACAATGTAAATATTCCAAGCAATTAATTTACATTCCAATGAAAAAAAATGAATATGCACACAATTACAAACAATAAATTAGTGCTACAATTCCCTAACAATGTAAATATTCCAAGCAATTAGTTTACATTCCAATGAAAAAAATGCAAAACATTTGAAAAGTTTTATGAGGAAAGAGCGAATGCTTTGTATTATAACCAATTAAAATACTCGAAGTAATAAAATGAAGGTTTCACGTTAAGTAGCAAAAGTGTCCTCCAATGCTCTTCGTTTGGAGGGTTCTATTATCTTTGGGACTCTCTTTGAGTTTGGAATAGTTTGGGAAACATTTCCCCATGCAAGATTTGATTAAATGAGGGGAATTATTGCAATATAACCACTATGAAGGTTGACATAAAGGATTGAAGTGGTATTCACAATTTTTGAAAAAAATTGTAGCATAACTTTATATCAAATGAACTTGTTGAAATGGATGGTGACATGCATTTATAGACTTTTTTTTGAAGAGAAATAGAGGAAAATGGAACTTGTAGTCAAATATTAACTCATGTGATGGCATTTACATTAGGAATGACCATGTACCCCTTAATTAGATGAAGTAGTTAGAATGGTATGGGTGTTGTTTTACCAAACTGGCTGCTTGTGAAGACACCACCACATTATATCAAGTGTGTAATTTATGATTTCTTGTTGTAATAGTGAGCGACTGTGTGGTCCACAAAATAATTTTGCATAGTTGTGTACCTCATGCAAGGAAGGGGCATGTAGTTCTCCAAAATAGTCAAACTTATAATTGATTTTTGGTCTCAATCATTAATTAGCATCTCCTCCATAGTTTTTGAGCTTCTAAATTGCATTAAGAGTTGATTGTGATGCATTGAGTATAAATAATCTAAGTGTCACATGCTAATGAAAGTGACATGATAACAAGAGGAAAATTAAAGGTTAATGAAATTTCTTTTCCAAATGAATACTAACCACAACAAATAACAATCTTCCTACAATAGTAAAATCATGTATTTAAAAACAATTCTATAATGTTTGCATCAAGAGAAGGGCGATGCCCTTACAACTATATGTGACTTGATTAATAGGACACATATCTATGTGAACAATATGTATGACCTAAATAAACATAGTGGCTAATATGTAATGTACATAAAGTTTGGGTTTAGATGGGTTTGTGCTAATGACCTGAAGGAAGTAGATCTATTAAGTTCACAAAATTAACCACCTTTTAATGTACATATGAATTTGGAATTAAGATGGATCTATGATAATATATAATTTAAAGAAGGATCTTATGATTAACCATGCATTTACAATTATACTTGTTTCAACTCCAAAAATAACTCCATTATTTGTAGCTTGTTTGAAAATGCTTGAACTTAATTAGCTCACTTGCATATTTTTCAAACTATTTTCTAAATATTGTACCCACAATTTATCATATTCTTTTTAAATTCAATTAAAATTAGTGAAAATAATTATGACCTTTTAGGCTTTCTACAACCAAATTCAATAACTTCTTTTCAAGTTTAAGTGCATTGCATGAATTAGATATATAATTCTCAAGAATGTATTTTAAAATATTCCAAGAATGCAAAGAAGAGTCCATGAATTTAAGATATGTAATTATCATAAAAAACAATCAAATGATGTTGTAAATGCTACACAATGTAATAAGGACTTACTTCATCTTGGGTGCTAGGCTTGAGGGGCATGAATTATGCCAAACACACCCAAGACTTTGAGAAGCACACAAAGAGGTAAGGGCACGGAAAGGGATGCACCACATTAAAATAAAATTACCTTTTCTATTTTTCTAACTTCAATTATGAAATCAAAAGGCATGTCTAAAGGTCAGGGTTGCATTGCACAATACGATCTTCTTTAGACTTAGTTTCCAAGTTTAAGGGATGACTTAGCATACTTAAGTGGTATTTATTCAAACAAAAATTTATTGTACCCAACCTCATCCTTTTTTATAACATGCCATTCAAGGAAAACCACAACATGGTCGAAAACTTAATACTATGTTGACCTTGCCACTTAACAAAGGCCTGCTAGAAAGGACAATTGTTTTTACTAGAATGCTTGTCAAAAGAAAATGCACATTGGTCAGCGATTATGCATAACTATTCTAATAGTTAGATATAACAAAATTTAACAATGGCACAAACATAGTCACATGACACACAAAAATTATCCTAGAAAATCCTTTACAAGGAAAAACCAACAAACCAATGAGCTTTACCACTCAACTACTAGCAACACTCTTAACCAGTCTTTACAACCATAATTTACTAGATCGCAATAGCTCAAGCGTGAATTCACTACACTTGTACTTCTCAACTCATAAAAGTATATATAGCCTTTTACATTACATCATATTTATAGATGAAACACATACACTAGCTCGTGATACTCGAGTTGGTTATAGTTAAATGCTCCATTAATGGTGATCCATAATTTCCTAACTGAATATCATTAAATTATGTTAGAGTTGAGTTGACTGAGTCAACCTTAGGTGATCACCAGTTAAGCTTCTTGTCATCCAGGAGTTCGTCAAATTCCTACACACTTTATGCTCGTCGACTTCTTATTAACCAGTCATGGTTGTTGACCAGTCAACTATTCTAGTCGTTTATTCGATTAGACTTCCATTGTTTGTCGACTTTAATTCTGGTCAACTTGTTAAATAATCAACTATTGATTTTGACCATCAATTTACATGCAAAAAACATAACATATCCAACATTCTCCCACTTATTGTTTTCTTTGCATACACAAAAGATTTTAGAACTTCAATTCACTTGACTAGGGCTGATAAGCCCATTGATTCCCTACACCAAGTAAACTTCTCAGTGCTACCTGAATTGGTTAATGAGTATGCAATATTTTTCAATGTGTCTACCTTTTCTAGTAACACTTTCTAGTCCTCTACTATTTCTCTCACAAAATGGTATTGTGCATCAATATGTTTTATATTTGAATGGTGTATAGGGTTCTTTGCTAGGAAGCTTTCACTTTGACTGTCACAATCCAACCTAACATCTTATTGTTTAAAGCCAACCTCTAAACACAATATCTAGAACCAGACTAACTCTTTACTTTCATAAGAAGCTGCCATGTATTCAACGTTAGTAGTCAACCGTGGAACAACCGACTGCCTCCTACTCATCCAACTAACTGCCCCATTGAATAACTTGAAAACATATCCACTGGTTGACCTTCTATGGTAGATATTTCCATCCCAGTTAGAGTTGAAAAACCATGTACACTTATTGTTTTATCAGTTTCAGGTTTTCGTTGGTCGCAAATTGCATAATCCATTGTGCCATGCAAATACCCAAATACTCTTTTAATAGTTGTCTAGTGATCGTTTGGAGGTGTTGACATGTACATGCTCAATACTCTCATTGCATGGGAAATATCGAGTCGAGTAAAGACCATTGCATACATCAGACTACCTACATCACTAGCATAGGGAATATGTGTCATGTACTTGATCTCTTCATGTGTCTTAGGACATTGTTCAATAGATAATTTGACTCCTACAGGAATAAGAACCTTAACCAGTTTGCACTCCTACATGTTAATGAAGCATTTCAAAACTGTCTCAACATATTTACTCTAATTTAACAAATCCTTCTATCTTCCCAATCTCTCTTTATTTCCATACTGAGAATAAAATATAGCACCAGGATCCTTCATGTCAAACTTGGAGGACAACGACAGTTTCACCTCCCTAATAAGATCCATGTTGTTTCCGACCAACAACATATCGTCAACATACAAAATTACATATATAAAATGATCACCGAATTTTTTGTTGTACACACAGTGACCAACCTAACTTCTCCTAAAACTGAATTGTTGGATATACATATCAAACTTCTCATACCACATCCTAGGTGATTGCTTTAAACCATAGAGGTACTTCTTGAGCTTGCAGACCAACTCCTTCTCCCCTTTCATTGTGAATCCTTTAGGTCACTTCATCCATTTTTTTTCTTCCAGATCACCATGAAGAAAGGTTGTCTTCATGTCCATTTATTCTATTTCAAGATCAAATGTTGTAGTAAAGACATTAGTACCCTAATGTAATTTAACTTTTCAATAGGAGATAAGATCTAAACAAAGTTGACTCCCTTGATTGGGAATATTCATTCACTACTAGTCTAGCCTTGTACTTCTCGAATTGACTTGATATGTTCAATTTTTTCTTGAACACCCACTTACTTCTGACAAGTTTCCTTCGATTTGGGAATGACTAGATACCATGTTTTATTCTTTTGTAATGATTCCATTTCTTCTTCCATGGCCTTTTTCCATAGTTTACCCTTTGTCGAGTCGATCAATTCCTTTACATACCTAAGATCCTCTTATGTGGCAGTTAATGCAAAATCATAGAGGAAATATAGTGGAATGTATCTTCCAGGTTGTTTATTTTCTTAACCAAGCCTCCTAATGACTAGATTCTACTGATCCACCTCTTCGTCTAATTCAATCGACTCATATGAACCATGTCTTTTAGCGTTTGATTCAAACTCTAGATTTTATGGTTCCTTTTCTCTTTTATCTTCTTTAATCCTGGAATCACCCATCCAACTTCTTTGAATATCATATTTCTACTATAAATTGTCTTCCTTGTGACCGAATTCCATAACTTATACCTTTTACCTTCATCTTTGTACCAGACGAAGATACATTTCTTAGACTTACTGTCAAGTTTGTTTCTTTGCTTTTTTCCTTTGGGACATGCACAAACGAATAAAACCCAAATAATTTGATATGTGAAAGAGAGGCACTTTCCCCATCCCATGCATCATATGGAGTCTTTTCAGCCAGAGCTGTCGACAATGACTCATTCAGCAGGTAACATGTCATCTCAACTGCCTCTGCCTAGAATTATTGTGGGATAATTGCACCACTGAGTATGCTCCTTGATTTTTCCATCAACGTTCTATTCATTCTTTTAGCAACTTCATTATGTTGAGGCATGTATGGAGTTGTGTTTTGTCGAGCTCTACGGTGCTGTCCGCAAAACTAGTTGAACGCCTTACTACATAATTCTCCTTCATTATTAGTTCTCAGCACCTTGATCTTTCTTCCAGTCTGATCTTCTATAAGAAATTTGAACTCTTGGAACCTTTCAAAAACCTTAGATTTATTCCTTAGAAAATACAACCATGTCATTTGGGATAAATCATCTATGAAAGAGATGTAATATTGGGATCCCCTTAGTGATGGCACTAGTATTGGTCCAATTACATTACTATGTATTAACTCCAATACTTCCTTAGCCTTTGTGGCTCCAGATGGGAAACTTACACAATTCTATTTACCATAAATACGATGTTCACAAAAGTATACTTCTAAAGAACAATCAGGGAGACGTTGGACCATACCTTTGATGCACATAATACACAGACATTTCTCACCAATATGTCCCATCCACTGATGCCACAACATGTTCGAGTCGACTAGACAAGAATATATGTTGTCAAAATTAGGAAAGACTGTATTCGCACATCCATTGGTATATGTTCTTCCCAATAGCTTGTATAGTGTTCCATTCCAAAATCCTCTCATCAGTACCATCACTCCTCACACCATTTTACAAGAATCTTTCTCAAATACAAACAGAACACCTACATTTCCCAGGCTTGTTGACAAATATCAGGTTTTGAGCCAAACCTGGAATAGGAAACACCCCTGGAAGAGTTCCTATCCTTCATTATTTTAATATTAGTAGAACTTGAACTCATATGACAATCCTGGTAAGTGAACCATCTCCTAGAAGGACATCACCACCATCAGATTTATCATATTCACAAAACTACTCTCTGTGTGGTGTCATATGACGCAATGCAACGGAGTCAATCAACCATGAGTCATGATCTAACTGTGTGCTTGTCAAATCCAAATACACATACCCTTTTTATTCAATCGAAGGATTACCTTCAATCTACTGTGCTTCCTCCTATCCTTTTCTCTCCTTGACTCTTGCCCGACTTTTCCACATTGCCAACATTTTCTCATCATCAGACTAGGGGATTTAGATCTGATATTAGATCTACTCCTTGAATTTGATTTTCTACTGGATGTTTTACCCTTTCCTCTATCTACCAAGTCGGCCTCTTACCATCAAGGCATCTTGGGTCGATCCTTCCATGTTCTTCATTCTCATTTATTTTGAAAACAGATATGTAACCACATTGTCAATATTTAATGTGCTATTATTGCTTCCAATAGCCATGACCAAGCCATCCCATGAGTCTGGAAAATAACTCAATAGACTGATACATTTATCCTTGTCTGTGATTTTGATATCAATAAACAACAACTAACTCACAACAATTTTGAACCCATTCATGTGATCTATTACTAAGTCACCCCCATTCACCCTCATACGATATAGCTTATTTCGAAGTAGCAACTTGTTAACCAGATATTTCGACTTGTATAAGTTCCCCAACATTTCACATAGTTTCTTTGCAGTGTTTTCTCCTGAGACATTTAGCAATACAAGATCTACTAAACAAAGTCGGATTGTACTCCTTGCTTTTTTGTCGAGTTTCTGCCAATCTTTCGATGACATACTTGTCAGAGTTGTTTTGGGGCTAACAAAAATCCACTGCTCTCAATCTACAAGGAGATATTCCATTTTGAGCTTCCAAAGCTCAAAATTTTGTCCATTAAACTTTTCAATTTCTATCCTTGAAATATTGGCCATTCTAACTAAGAATCAATGTTCTAGAACTCCCACAGAAACTAGGTATTCTCCACATCCATGGTCAAACTAAAAAAACCTCAACAACAAATTAAGGCATCCCCTCGATTCCAAATATAGTTCTAATATCATGTCAAGGATTTCAATACCTTTTACCGTGATTATGCATAATGATTTTAATAGTTGGATATAACAAAATTTAACAATGGCACAAACATAGTCACATAACACACAAAAATTATCCTTTCTTTACGACAAGGATTTACTAGATTGCAATAGTTCAAGCGTCAATTCACTACATTTCTACTTCTCAACTCATACAAGTATATCTAGCCTTTTACATTACATCATATTTATAGATGCAACACATACACTAACTCGTGATACTTGAGTTAGTTACAACTAACTGCTCTGTTAATGGTGATCCATAACTTCCTAATTGTATATTGTTTTTCTATTACAGTTGACTTGACTAAGTCAACCTTAGTTGACCGCTGCTTGAGCTCCTTGTGTGTTCATCGAATTCTTGCGTGGTTTATGGTCATTAACTTCCTATCGACTAGTCGTTGTTGTTGACCAATTGATTATTCTAGAGTTGACCTCTCAAGGTCATTTACCAATCAACTATTCTAGTTGTTGCTGAGTTAAAGATGGAATCTTCCATGCCAATCAATGTTTTGACATTTTTACATCCCTTCATTTCCCAAGTGTTATTGTCACTACTATGTTGTCCATTTTTCGTTAGTGTCAATCACCATCATGCATCTTCTACACTCCAATATTGTTGGGCATTGCACATAAATTATTGCTCAGTGAGAGCTAGCAAGTTGCCTACCAGTCATGTGCTTTTTAAAGCCTCACAGATTGGTTCATTTTCCTTCTAGTTTCTTTTCATTTTCAATAGCAATGTTGCAAACCCCAAATTTGGTGTTCTCTCGAGCACATTATTTGGCTTCACACCATGTGCCTTAATTTTGTGCAAGTGTGGAACAATGTTGCTTCACTTCTCTCTTTCTTGCAAGCGTGATTTTTTGTCACACAACTTCTCCACTACATGATTGTTGGTTCTGATTGTTGTCACACAGCTTCTTCACTACATGATTGTTGGTAATTACGGGATATTGTTGTTTAAGATAAGAGCTAGTACTCTTCATTTTAGTTGTTCTTTACACAGAATGCCTAAGGATAACATTATTTTTTTCCTTGGAAAACCTTATGAACATTTCTAGACATTTGATCACATATGATACACAAAGTATGTTCCACATTGATCATAATGGCTCGCGGTGAGGTATTCAACAAAGAAACAACCAGCAGGGAATCAGGATGGACCTTGAAACGTCATGGATGATGCATGAAGCAGACGATACAGAGGGAAGGATAGGAAGAACAGACGCAATGATGGAATTGATGGATGATATACCTAAAGGACACACACAGTCAATTTCATCATGGGGAATCTCTACCCATTTACTTTGGCTTTTCTTGTATCATCCAGAGAAAGGTGAAACAAAGAGCGAACACGTTCTGAACTTCGGTGGAGAAGGTGAAGAAAAAGAGCGAGCACGTCCTGAAGTTCGGTGGAGAGTAGGACCTTTCGCTGGCATACACGCATGAGCACGATCAGTGGGCTCAGCAATAATCAAACTGCGTTGATTTTTGTTAAAGTTTATGATGTAAAATTTGTCATACATCTCATAAATTTATTGTAGTAAATGGGGGAACTGTATCTCTGGGTTTTGGTACTCTTTGAACCAATCAACGTAGATCTTAAATATTCTATCTGTGTGGTCTGTGTTCGGTCAATTGTACGTACAGGCAGCAGCAAAGTTAATAGTTGATTTTGCGGCTTCTGGTTGGCCAAGTTGGCTAGGTATTACATCCAAAATTAGGGTTGTTGTTTTTCACCAGAGAGGTTTATTTCTATGTGGTCTGTGTTCGGTCAATTGTAAGCATAGGCAGCAGCAAAGTTAATAGTTGATTTTGGGG
The DNA here is from genome assembly GCA_027924585.1 of Larix kaempferi. Lineage (NCBI taxonomy): Eukaryota > Viridiplantae > Streptophyta > Pinopsida > Pinales > Pinaceae > Larix > Larix kaempferi. The sequence goes on along the minus strand of BSBM01001166.1, from coordinate 5,069,051 downwards.
CTTCTGGTTGGCCAAGTTGGCCAGTTATAGTTGGTCGATAGCTCTTACATCCAAAATTAGGGTTGTTTTTCACCGGAAAGGTTTATTTCCAAGTATTGCAGTCAAGTTGGTTTCAAATGCTAATTTATCTTTATCTTGAAAATGAGACATTTATGTGTGCCTTTATTCTGTACAAGATCCACTGTTAAAAACCAATTCGGACACATAATAAATACTTGACTGGAATTTCAAAGCCAGACGTTTCATCGGCATCTGCGTGGCTATTCAAATGAGACAAAATAAGAGAAATGTTTGAGAAAATGATTGAAAATGATATGAATGTGCACTATTCATGAAATACAGTAGTAACACTTTTGCTAACACTGTTATAGGTGTATTTTCATGGGTTTAAAGGACGAGGAAAAATGCAGGAATCCAAGAGGAAAAGGACATATCTTCATAATAGACCTTTGAATAATTCCCCAACATAGTCCTTTGAAGATACAGTAAACACCATACTACCTGCATAGTATATTGGCATTAATTGAATATAAAAGGACGTCTTGCTGTTATCCACCTGACATTGGTGAAGAGAATCAAAACTCTAAAACTTTCCACCGAAGCCATGTGACAATGCTGGGAATTAAATAAACATGAAATGATGTATCGTTTATTTTTTTTTAAGTTCACATGTTGCATAGAATAACAAGAAGAGCAGGTACCAAGCAATTGAACAAGCACAATACATTTTGTTTGTCAAGCTTTTAACAATAATAAAAAGATGTATCTATGGAATGTTTGCATCTATAAAGGGAGATGCATTTAAGTTCACATAAATGGCTGCTCTCTGACGTACACAGGCTCTGTGTTAATATAGAATTTAAATAAGGAGTTTATAATCAACCATGTGATTATAGTAATTCTAAAATTGGTTACTGAAAATTGTCAAAATTAATACATTCAAATCTTATGTTTTCAAATTATTTTGTAAAAAGAATATTTAACATAAACTTAAATCATATTTTCTCAAATTATTTTGTAAAAAAATATTTAATATAAACTATTGTAATTAACCATAGAAATTATTCCAGTCCATACTAGTATGGTTTATTGGCTATTAGCTTTATAATAAGTAGGAGTCAGCCCAGCCCAGTTTCCAGTTGCCAATTCTCTTAATAAAAAAAATAACAAAACAAAAAAAACAATCAAAATAATTCCATTATATATTAACTTAATTAACTTAATTTAATCAACTAAAAATATCTTTTTTTTAAAAACTATTTTGTTAAATTTATAAAAAAATGTATTTACCTAAACTTATAATTTCTCAATTATTAATTTCACAAACTATTAAGTAAAGCTTGTAAAAACTATATTCTTAATTCTTATATCACAACCAAAATTATTTAAAATATGTACTATCTTCCAAACTTTATAGAACTAAATCTAATAAATTGTAGTTAATTTTCAATTAAATCCATGAATGAGATATGTATTTCTAAAAAAGAAAAATTAAGACAAGTTTAAAAGTTTAAATTGAGTATAAGTTTTCAACCAAATAAGATTAAAAAATTAATGTTACATAGTTTTATAGTTTAGATGTCAAAAGTTTGAAGGTATCATTGCTACATAATTTGATAGGAACTTACTTTAATTATATATCATATTTGAAGGTCATAATTTGATAGGAACTTACCTTCACTCGATACTATAATATTATTTATATATGAGGGTTATCAATTTTGTCAAAATCATTTTAAATTTTGAAAATCATACTTAAAAGTTAATTATCACAAAAAATTTCTTGTAAATTTATTAACATTAATTAAAACTTGCAAACATATACTGAATATTTATTGTTATGATGCATAACAAAAACTTCCTTAAATTTAAGAAGTTGAAAAAATATACCACCAAAATGATTTTACATTAAATTTCATCACTTTTTTATACAATTTAGATAACATAACTGAAAAATTACTTTACACTAAATTTCATCACTTTTTTATATTGTTTAGATAACATAACTTTAGAGATGTAAACTACATTGTAATAAGTATGAGAATGAGCTCGAATTACCGAAATACATTTAAAATATGGAAAAGCCAATCATCAAGAAAACAAATTAAATTCTTTATCTAATATTATTTGAGAAGGTTTCCAGAAGTCGAAATGTTGAAATAAAACATATGACTTCCAAGGAAGAAATTATTTCGGAAGGAGGAGATAATTTTTGCAAAAGGAGGTTTTTACAAGGTATGTTTCTTCTTCTTCTTTACAAAAGGCACATTGAAGGAGTTTTTTTTTCTAAGGCATATTTGCAAGGAGTTTTTCCAAACTATCTCTTTTCTTATTGCATTTTTACAAAGAAGACATTTTTTGCAAAATGAGATTTTTACAAGCTATGTTTCTTCTTCTTCTTCACAAAAGGCACATTGAAGGAGTTTTTTTTCCTAAGGCATATTTGCAAAGAGTTTTTCCAAACTATCTCTTTTCTTATTGCATTTTTACAAAGAAGACATTTTTTGCAAAAGGAGGTTTTTACAAGCTATGTCTTCTTCTTTTTTACAAAAGGCACATTGAAGGAGTTTTTCCAACATATCTCTTTTTTATTGCATTTTTTCAAAGAAGACATTTTTTGCAAAAGGAGGTTTTTAGAAGGTATGTTTCTTCTTTTTTCCAAAGACACATTGAAGAAAATGTTTTTCTAAGGCATATTTGCAAGAAGTTTTTTCCAAATATTTATTTTCTTGTTGTATATTTGCAAAGAAAACATTTTTTTGAAAAAGAGATTTTTACAAAGTATGTTTCTTCTTCTTTTTTCCAAAAGACACATTGAAAGTGTTTTTTTTAAGGGATATTTGCAAGGAGTTTTTTCAAAATATTTCTTTTCTTAGACATGTTTGCAAGGAGTTTCTTTGCAAGGATTTTTTTTTTCAAAGTAGCTTTGCACTTTTTATTTAATTGAAAGAGGTTTTTTCAAATAGTTGTTTTGCTAAGGTATTTTGCAAATGATTTTTTTCCAAAGTAGTTTTGCACTTCTTATTTATTTGAAAGGAGTTTTTTCAAATAGTTATCTTATTTTGCAAAGGATTTTTTACAAAGTAATTTTGTACTTCTTATTTCTTTGAAATTGGGTTTTTTTCAAAGAGTTGTTTCTTTACAATGATTTTTTCCCAGATATATTTATAAATAAGTTTTTATTGAAAGTATTTTTTTCTAGTGGTTTTTTTCGTAGATATTTTTTCAAAAAAGTATTCTTGGAATGAATTTTACAACAAAGATTTATTTACAACGTGTTTTATTTTCTTCCTTGGCACAAGGTGTTTTTATTATTTTCCAAAGAAGATTTTTGTTCAGAGAATTTTTTCAAAGGAAAGTTAATTCCAAAGAAATCTTCTTCAAAAGACTCTTACAAAATTTTTAAAAGGTAAAGTAAATTTCAGTTCATGTTTTTATAAATTCCGTAAATGTTTTTAAATCTTAATTTATTTGTTTTTACGATAAAGTAACATGATTCTTTAATTTATCGTCTATAGATTAAACAACCATGGGCAATAAGAGAAATCGTAAAAGAAAAGCTGATCGTAAACGTGATGATGATGATAATAGAGAGAAACAAAAACTCAGATATATTGCCAAAAAACAAAGGGTTGCTGAAACGGAAGAGAGAACTATTGAAGATATAAATACAGATTTACATTACAATGTTGAAGAAATGGAAATTGAAAATAGAGTACAAGAAGAACAAATCGAAGTTGAAAAGAACATTGTAGAAGATGTAAATAGTGATTTACATGCTAATGTCGATGAAATCAATATTGAAGATCAAGTTCAAAATCCAGAAATTGAACCTGGTATTTATATATCATATATTTTCCAAATTCATTTTTTTATAATGAATTTTATTTTTTGATATATGTTAAATTAAATTTAACTTGATGTATAGGTACTTTTACTATTGATGATGAAATGTTAGAAGACATTGATTGCGACAAATATGGAGAAAAACTACCAATACATGTTGCACGATATCGTGCTACAAAATTTTATGATGAAGTTCTCAAAGATTACTCAATAGCAGGACAAGCACAAATTTTGAGATGTTTATTAGTGTCCAAGAAATTAGAAGGTGCTACATCGTTATTGGGTATTCACAAAGTAACAAAAGAGTCGAAATTGAAACAAAATGTGATGGAAAATATAGGCGATGCAATAAAAAAATTTGGAAAATCCAGGAAGAAAGATATCAGTGCTGCACGTAAAGCAATTCATACAGCAATTCTTTCAGCTAGTACTAAACAAAAGCGTTTGACAACAGAACTAGCAAAAGCAGTTGGAACATCAAGAAAAACATTATACAAACATAGAAAATTCAGAATGCAAATAGATGAAAATAATGAACTTGCTTGTTGGGCAATTATTTGTAGACAACCTTACAAAGATAGATTAGGAGCAGGGGTTAAAGATATTGTACGAGAATATTGGTTGGAACATGCTCGAGTTTCACCAAATGCAAGAGATGTGATACGCAAAAGAATATCAAGAAATGTATATGAAAGCCAACCAAAACATATAATGGACATGACACAAGTACAATTGTTCAATAAATTCAAGGAAGATCATCGTGGAATTAATATATCAATCACTACATTTGTGCAACAAAAACCATGGTATGTTCGACCTATAACTATACGTGATACATGTTGTTGCCGTTATCATGTGCAATTTCAGTTATATTATGACACGTTTCTTGAATTTGGTAAAATGTTTTGGACAAATTCACCACCTCCGCTGACGATACGTGAATTCATATCTCAAATTTTATGTGAGAGAAATCACGATGAAATATTTTATTCAAAGAAATGTGTCAATGGAAAACATTGTCATCATTGTGGAAATTTGGTGTTATTCCACAATAAATACCCTATCGATAATGATCAATCGTTGTCAAATGTAAATGTTGATTGGAAGAGATACGAATACATCAACTATAATACAAGTTCTAGTGATTCACGTTCCAAAAGAATTGATTTGCTAGAAGACAAGATATGCGTCACAGATTTTCTCAAAAAATTTGAAAACGAAATTTATAAATACACCCAGCATTCACATAGAGCACGATGGCAAGATCTTCAATTCAAACAGTCTCGTGAAATTTTTCCACCCGGAACAATTTTGTCGGTGGTTGATTTTGCTGAAAACTATACATTTGCTGCACAAAACGAAATACAGAGTGAATACTATCACTCTGACCAAGTTTCGATATTTGTCCATGTTGTATATAGACATTCTCAACAGGATATCGATGGCATTGAAAGCACATGTGACAATCGAGATGTGATTAAAGAATATCACTTCTATATCAGCGATGATCGTACACACGACACACATTTTGTGCAACATTGTATAGAAAATATTTTCTATGACTCACTGAAAAAACGTGAAGTCAAATTCAAAGAGCATTGGATATGGTCTGATGGATGTGCGGGTCAATTTAAATCTTCACGATCATTTTTTTGGTTATGTCGACTTCATAAAGCGCTGAACATTAAACATCGCTGGAATTTCTTTGAAACTGGGCATGGAAAAGGTGAGCATGATGGTGCAGGAGCATGCGTGAAAAGAGCACTTCGAAGATGGCAAATGAACTATTCTTTAGCACGGTTTCATTCAGCTGCAGAGGTTGTCCAATGGTGTCAATTAAATCTAAGCCATGATTATAATCAACAATCAAAAGACGTGCGCAGGTATGTCCACTATTTTTTTAATTTATATTATTTCTTAAAATTAAAAAAAATGTATATACTAACATTTAAGTACACATGTACACTATTTATTGTGTAGGTTTTTTTGGCTTGTTGGGGTCCAAGATATAAATAGATCAATACCATATGACGCTAGCACCATACATGGAACTAGAGATCTTCACTCTATTCAAACAAAATCATTTCACAACGTGTTTGCATTTGACAGTAGAAAGCAATCATGCTTTTGTCATATTTGCATTGAAAATGTCGAGTCTACAGAAGTTTGTGAAAACATAACAAACAACTACGTAAAATCTTGGAGACACACAGAGATTAATCCAAAAGGAAAAATGCCACTGGCAAGTGTTGAAGAATTAGAATCAGAAGAAATAGCAATATCGTCTGATGGCGATAGAATTTCAGATCTCGTAAGAGAAGGTAATAAACTTGTTTTTGACTTTTTAATCAATTGTTCATTCTAATCCTTCGCCATAAGTAGTCTTGATTCAATTCATTTAAATACGCTAACACCAATCATAACTTGCACAGGAGATGTTTTCGCTGTGATTGCACCTGTAGACAACAACAAAAATGTCAAATATTATTTGATGCGATGCACTGAAGGAAAAATGAAATTATTGGAGGACTACAACGACAACGGATTTACATACGAAAGAGGATCCATCATTTTAAAAGGCTACTTTTTTCAGCAGACGCATATGACTAAAAATTATGTCTACTTTCAAGATTATGAACCCGATGTTATATGTTGTCAATATAGTCATTTAGTATGTGCATCTAGAATAAAATTGATACAAGTTCCATCAAAAAAACAGTTAAAAACCAAAAAATGGAAACTATCCATATGTGACCATGAACGGATAGTTGAAGATGGTATTCCATTACGATGTTTTTAACTACATATCAAAAATAAATTGATCTATATTTTTGTCCATATCAATTGTTGTGTGCAATATATTTTTTATCCAATTATCAAAATTGTTGTGCACAGTATATTTTTTCATTGAGATTTTATGAATATTTTCTTGAATGACAACTAACACAAAAGCTTTTAAATAGTTTATTTTTTCATTGAAATTTTATGAATATTTTCTTGAATGACCACTAACACAAAAACTTAAATGGTTGTACTTTAACATGCTTAAAAATGAATTCAAATATAATTTGAAAATTCAAAAGTACTTTATTCGGGTCCCCATATGTCTATTAGACCACTAAGGGATGAGATAACGGATGTGGCTATGCCCACTCCGCCCCGAATTTTTACTTTTGATTGATTGATAGTAACAAAAAATCACAAAAAGACTTATTAAATTTTGTATTATTTTTATCCATCGAACATGTTTCTTTAATACATACTTCACCATAAATATGATCTTAAATAGATGTCTTAAAATTGTCACCAAGTTCTCCATCCCAAATCTTTAATTTAAAATATCGCTTGTGCAAATTCACATAACTGAAATCATGGCAAATGGAGATAACGATCATTTGATTTTTAATCACAAGCAAGGATTCCAAGATTGTGAAGCTTATGCTAAATTAGAGAAATGATTATTTACAACAAATCAATGAAAATTCATCAGATTGTTGTTTAAAATCATTGCTCTAATTTAGCACAAACTTCACAATCCTGGAATCTTCGCTTATGATTAAAAAACAAAAAACCGTTACCCCCATTTGCCATGATTTCAGCCGCATCAAATGTACCTGAACATTGTAAATAAAAATTAAATTAATTAAAAATCCATTATATCAAAATTTGAACTTAACATATATTTGCTTTAAAACTTCCTAATCCATCCATATTTTCTATCAAAACTTATATTTAACATTCCTAAACTTTCTATTTTTTCCATATTTCTATAGACTTTCTAACATTCCTAAAACTTCATAACATCCTTGAAGATAACATTCAAACTTACTTAAATTTCATTTTTAAACTTTATATTTCATCCATGTATTTTCATCAAAACTTCAAACATTCTTGAACTTCCTAACATCTCTAAAGTTTAATGTAATCACTTTTAATCTTCCTGATTCATCGATATGTACGAAAACTTCTAACATTTCTAAGCATTCTAACATTCAAAGACAATATTTTTATCAAAACTTCTATCATTCTCTAAAACTTTATATAACATTCTTAAACTTTCTATTTCTTCCATATTTCTATAGACTTCTAACATTCCTAAAACTTCATAACATCCTTGAAAATAACATTCAACCTTACTTAAATTTCATTTTTAAACTTTATATTTCATCCATATTTTCATTAAAACTTCAAACATTCTTGAACTTCCTAACATCTCTAAAGTTTGAATGTAATCACTTTTAAACTTCCTGATTCATCGATATGTATAAAAACTAACATTTCTAAGCATTCTAACATTCAAAGACAACATTCATTTTTAAACTACCTGATCCATATAACTATCAAAACTTTCTAACAAATTATTAAACTTACTAACATTCTTGTTCTTAATACACTCAATCTTATCATTCCTTCATGTCGAACAATTATAACTTCCTCATTTATAAACTCTAAACCTATATGTGAACATCCACTTTTAAAAATTTCCTAAATAACATTTTTTAAACTTCAATCAAAACTTCCTCATTTATGAACTTTAAACCTAATATGTTTATCCATTTTTAAACTTCCTAAATAACATTTCTTAAACTTAATAATATTCAAGAATGTCATGTTTCTTAACATTCAGTTTTACATATATTCATTCATTCAAACATTCATTCAAACATTCATTCAAACATGCAAATACATATTTTAAACTAAATTTAACACCAAATATGTCAAATAAACAAAAATAAACTTAGAAATCATTTAAAAATCATGATTCACGAAATATGTAAGTTCAAAATTTATATGTATATAATCTCCAAAAAAATAATCATGAACATGCAAATTCAATGTACATCCATATATGTATATATATCGTCCAAAAATAAACCTCCTCAACATGTCCAAGACAAATGTTTCCAATCTAAATGCATATCAACAACAAAAAATAGTGGACACCATGAACTATAAAATTAAAATGTATGTGCTATCCTCCACTCGGGCCTCCCCCTCCTCCACTCAAGCCTCCCCCTGGACTCAACCCTCCCTGCAACATGTGTAAAAAAAAATTATGTTCATATCATTTAAATTACTTAAACTATAATCAAAAAATTAAAATATTAAACTAATATATCAAAATACAATTCAAATATTAACAATATTACATCAAATTCTCCAAATGCTTGTCCACCACCATCCTCCAAAGGACTTTTTCCTTTGCCTCCAAAAGATTTGAGAGACCCAAGCTGCAATCCATATATAAAATCAATTTATGAATCTCATAAATCTAAATCCACAAAAATTAAAATATTAAAACAGTAAACAAAATTAAAGCAAAATTAAAGCAATCAATGAAATTACATCTCTACCAATATCTGCATCATTAAACAAAGAACCTATATCTCCACCCTAAAATTTAAATTGTATTAATAAATAAAACATATAATACAAAACAAAAAAATTACTATACCAATTAAAACTTAAAACTAAAACAAAAAATTTAAAAAACATTAGCTCACAATAGATGGTAAATCATTTATAAAGTTGGTATCTAAAGAAACCTGCATGGATGAGTCAAATTAACAATAAAATACACAGTTAAATTATCATTCAAAAAATAATAATTTATATATATATATATATATATATATCAAATTCAAACATAAGTACAAATATGTTTCAATAATAAATATGTACCTCTCTCCCTACATTTTCGCTAGTTGAAATGTGAAAAGAATGTTCGTTCATCATTCTTGAAAACTGCAACCAATTTAAACATTTACATAATGTAACTATGATAAGGTAACAAAAAAAATAAAATCAAGATAAATAAAATATTTAATTCAAATCAAATCATATCATGTAGTCAACGAACCTCTCCCAAACTCGATGTGTCGTTGGATATAACATTTGCTGCTAAGTCACGACAAATCTTTGCATATGCCCTGAGATCTTCAATGCTCATTCCATCTATTTCATCATCAGTTTTATAAACAAACTTTTGACGAATAGCAGAACGAGCCCTTTCTCTAACCAACCCCACATCTACTCCCACTAATACTGATGATAGCCCATCACCAACAAAATTCCTTGCTGTCGTCCCAAGTTGAGATGTGGGCTCCATCTCTGATTTTAATGCCACCAACCTAGGTGGACGAGATATCTGGGGCGGAGGTCTAAGAGTTGCAGGATCTCTATGTGCACCCTCTCGATCATATATTCGACCCTTCCCAACTCCATAAAATTTTGAATGAACATCAGTATAATCTGGCTTCATATTTAAAAAAAACTCAGCATAAAAAAATCTAGCAAAATACTGAGAAACCTCATCGTTCCATGGAAAACGACCATAGGCAGCAAGAAACCGATCATAAAGTAAGTGTGCCAGATGAGGATGTTTGAAATATTGCACTTTCAACATTTCTTTTTTCAAACCTTCTTTGAAATTAAACATTGATTTGGCCTGCTCTCTTGTCACTCTTTCTTTCACAACATCCCATTTGTCTGGACCCATCACTTGATCCCTTCGTCTTCGCATCAAATCTACAAAACCATCTGTAGTCGGCCCAAGATTCTCATATGCTTGAATGAAGTTTTGCAATGATCCCAAGACAATCTCCAAACTTTGTTTACTCTCCGGAGGAAGATCCATAGTAGACAAATCATTTTGCAACTTTTCATAGTGAGATCTACATCTTTCAAGAGTCATTTGATGATTACCACCTTCCCATGGAAGCTCCCGAGGTAGATCAGATGGATATGTCGTAATGCGTGTACAACCCTCAGTTAATTCAACATATTGTGTCCTAGCTCTACCATCATCACCTTGTGCCGAATGGTGAGCCTCTTGAGAACCTTGCTCTGCATCGTCATCCGTCTCCCTTGTTTGCCCTGTCTCCCTCCCTACAGAATTAGGAGCATCTTCCGAACCATGCTCTGCTTCAAATGACAAAGTCTAGTTTAAACACAACTACAAATTTTGCACTCTCAAAAAAACAATTTGCATATATATAAATGTTCAAAGATTGATATTCATATGTACCAATAGAGGGTCGAGATCGACGTTCTCCCATAGAAGATACAGGGGAATCATTTGTACCCCTTTCACCTTGTCGGTGTGAACTATACAATAAATTAGAGTCCCGAGGAGAGGTTGACAACCTCCGATTATCACTCGTACCACCTACGCCAGAAGATTGTGAAGACCTCCTACGCTTTCGCCTTAAAGAATCCTCTCTTTCCATTTGATATATAATGCCTACACCTAAAGACGAATCAACTAATTACATATTCAAATCCTACAAGTTAATTCTATAAACTCTAAAAACCAACTACTTAATAGACTAAGTTATTTAACAAGTACCTAGATTTACCTAATTTATCATCTAACAATTTTCAAAAAAAATATAGCTAATATTGTTAGATGATGAATTAATGTACCAATCTTTTAGGTGTTTTTGATGTTTAAAATGAATGGAACCAATATAGTTAAGTACTAAATAATGGGTTTTTTTTTATGTGTATGAGTTCATGAATCTCTTTTACCTTAGATTCATACATAACTTAATACCTAAAACATAAATCATGAATCTATTTAACCTTTTTACTACATAACTTAATACCTAAAACATAAATCATGAATCTCTTTTACCTTTTTAATACATGACTTAATACCTAAAGCATAAATCATGAATCTCTCACCTTCTTAATACATAACTTAATATCTGAAACATAAATTAAGTCTTGAAAATATTTTCATTATTGACAATAAAATAAAAATTGACAATTCATGTTTTATGTTTTCAAAATTTGCCATTTGATAATCGTTTTCAGTTTCTTAAACTACAAATTTAAACCAGAAATTTTATTACTCTAGACATAAATTATATCTACAAATAATCTCATTGTTCCATAGAACAAAAAAAAAATTACTGTTCAAGTATTATGATTGAGTTAAATGTCATGTTTCTCAAATTGGCCTCGTTTGACAATGATCTTTAATTTCAATCTAATAATGGTAACAATTCTTGGTATTATGTTCTCCAAGTCAGCCATGTTGCAAACAAAAGAAAACACAATACCAATTTACCACCTTTACTAGAATAAAACTCGAACCATTCTGACATAACATCACCTAGTATTTTATAAAACTTACTATAGTACATTTAGATTAAAGCCTATTCATGTCTATAGTTCCCTTTTACATAAAATCCATTTAAATTATTGTTTTATCAAAAATAGACTGTGTATCTAAGCTAAACTAAAACATGTTGACAGAGTTCATGAACTCTGTCAACTAAGACATGTTGACAGAGTTCATGAACTCTGTCAACATGTTTTAGTTGACAGAGTTCATGTCATCATTGTTAAATTACATAAGACTTAGTATAATACTTATAAATCAAAATCTATTCATGTCTTTAGTTTCCTTGTACCTCAAGTCCATTTACATTGTTGTTTTATCAAAAATAGAGTTGAACTATCTGAAATTTGTTTGTATCTGAACTATCTATTGCCAAAGTTGGTAATATAATTAATATCTTAATCTCTGAACTCTGTCAACTTAGACGAGTCGACAGAGTTCATGAACTCTGTCAACTTAGACGAGTCGACAGAGTTCTTAAGTAAAACAAGCCTACATACAACTTAGAAATGTTCTTTCAAATTAAAATTAATGTTAATTTCTTTTCTAAACACAGCCAAATACAACAATTTAAAAAAGTACTCAAAAAATTTCTTTATATTTAAATTTAAATACTCCTCTTCATATTTTAATTTAAGACATTCTGGACATTCAATTCGACCAACTCCAAGAACTCAATCAACTGTACATAGTCCATGGAATCCGTCCTACTGGGCAGAGTCCATGGACTCTGTCCAACTGGGCAGAGTCCATGGACTCTGCCCAGTTGGACAGAGTCCATGGACTCTGTCCTGTTGCAGCCCATGGCCTCTGCCCAGTTGGACAGAGTGCAATATACAGAGAATATGGGAATTACAAAACGATCAAAAACAATTTATATAAACGGGAATTAGAAAGATTTATCCACCTTACCTCTAAAACGCAGCCAAAACAAATGAGCGCGACCTGAAATCTTTCGGACGACAGCGCAGATAAAATTTCTTCAACCCGAAACAGAGCAGCCGTAGCAGACGAACTGGGAGACCTGCGTAAAATCAATAACATTTTAGCAACAAAAAATAGCGATAACACACTTCAATAAAATACACAAGCCGAAAAATAGAAAAACGAAACGATACCTTCAACCACTGCTAACGCCATGTCGATCTGTCACCACCCGCAACTTCTCAACGACGTTCGACCCCGCGCTGTGAATCCCTACAAGACCAAATCTGCTTGTTACCAGCAGCAAGCAGCAAACAGCAAGCAGCAAACAGCAAGCAGCAAGCAGCAAGCAGCAAACAATATTACACACCAGCAGCAAGCAGCAAGCAGCAAACAGCAAGCAGCAAACAATATTACACACCAACCGAAACAATATTCATACCAGCAGCAAGCAGCAAACAGCAAGCAGCAAACAATATTAAACACCAGCCGAAACGATATTCATACCAGCAGCAAGCAGCAACCAGCAAGCAGTAAACAATATTACACACTAGCCGAAACGATATTCATACCAGCAGCAACGTCTTTGCCGAATCCTCCCTCCGCACCAGAACACCACCTCTTACCAGCAGCAAGCAGCAAGCAGCAGACAGTATTCCTTACGTGCAGGTGGCTAAACAACGAGAGGCGAAACAACGACGAACGCTGGACAGACACGCAGGCTTACAGGTCGACAACACACGCCGTCGACCAATAGGGTGGCTAACGGGCGACAGGGCAGCGGGGTGACGGAGCAGACGGGCGACTACCAACACAACAGGGGTCCACGAGATCCCACGACAATGACGGGAGGGGGGCCGGGACAGAGCTTTTATGCCGAATAATTATTCGGCCGAACACTTGTTCGGCCGAATCATTGTTCGGCCGAACAAGTGTTCGGCCGAATAATTATTCGGCCGAACAAGTGTTCGGCCGAATAATTATTCGGCCGAACAATTATTTCCACCGCCGTGAGTTTGCTCCGTCCGGCTAGCCCATGGCACATATTCCGAGGCCTCCGTTATGTTTGACGGTGGTCCGTTAAAGATTATTCGGCCGAATAAATACTAAATTATTCGGCCGAATAACGTTAATTATTCGGCCGAATAATTATAATTATTCGGCCGAATAATTAACGTTATTCGGCCGAATAACATACGCTAGAGTTCTTACCCCGCCGATTCTCACCAAAGTGTTACCCACCTTCGCGTTTCCACCCAAATACATGTTGTCAATTCCCGCTAGCTCACTCGATTAAGGTGTGGGTCTCGTTAGCAAGACGACCTGAGTTCAATTCCCCTTAGGGGTGACTTAGTTGGGAGGCGAGACCCAAAAATCCAATCAAGTTGAGGTTGGTGTGGTCTAGGCCGGGTGCGATCCTTGGGTGATTTTGACGGCTTAGATGCCCCTGGATCGTGGTTTCTCGGACCACAGGCCACTCCCGTAAGTCATGGATATTCGAGAAAACAAACAAGAGAGGAGGAAATACATGTTCTTAACCATTAGGACAACATATATACTTGAGGTGGCAAGTGCAAGGGGGGTCATTATTGATCCCAAAGGATATAAGGAAATTAAGTTACACTTGGGGACTAAGAATAGCTATGAATTATCAAGTAGAGGCCTATGCACTACTTCAAGGGCTTTAGAGCATTAACTCAACCAAGATAAAAAAAAAAAGTATTCTCATGATACGGGATTCATCAATTCTAATCAAGCACATGATCAAGGACTCCCACACTTCCAATCTTCCCTTAGCTAGTCTCATCTCTTGAATCAAACATGAAGCATCAAAATTAAAGGAGATTGGTTTATTCCATGTCCTCCAAGGTCTAAATGGGGAAGTAGATCTCTAATCCAACTTGGCCTCTCATCTAGATGAATGAACCTGTATAAAAAAATGGTGTCAATATCCATATCCCAACTCGTTAAATGGATGGTAAATTCAAGTATTTAGGAACAATTTAAAAAGTGGGGATCTTCTACTACTCCATTAATCTTAGCATCAACTTTAAGTATGTCAAGACCAACATTAACCTCAACACATGCAATGATACATGTTGCATGACTTTCTCCATGAGGAATGACAGGGCATTAAATGGCTCAAACATAAATGGGAAGGCTTCACACATGCCATCATTCCCAATGTCACTTCATTATGAATGCACATAACTCATTTACTATGAAGAAGGTGGGATAATGGTTGTTGTGATTCAAAGAGGCCAAGGACCAGTGCATAGAGTTGGTTCTGGAGCTTCAAATTTATCAAGGTATGTCGATTAAACCTTTAGTGATTTCAATGGCTGCATTGGTTGTTTGAAGTGGGTGGTTTTTTGGGGGCGTGAGCTAGCCTTAGTTCTATTGGAAGGCCTTATTATGGCACCTAGAGGTGTTTAACCTAGGTATTTTTGTTTAATTATATGGGAAATGGTGGGTCTATGCTTGCTACAAATTACTCTGTCAATTGTCAGGATTTGGGTACTATGTTATGTATTTGCTTGGTGGGCCCTATGTAAGGGATAGTATTTTCTTGTCTTTCTCTTGGGTGGTGAATCAAGCTCCACTGCATTTGGTCTCAATTGCCTCAAATGGGACTTTGAAGGCATACATATTTTCTTCTTCAAGCATTTTGGGTATAATAACTTGCATTCTTGTTCCAATGTATATAACATAGTAGTTTCACTTGAGTTATTTGTCTATATGGGAACCAAATACCATGAGTGGATTTATGGTAATATGGCCACATTATATTTGATGAGCTCTAGGTTTAATCACTTACATCTTTGTTCCTTTGGTCATAATGAAATAGTCATTTGTGAATGTGATAATATTTATAATGAGTTGAATTTAGGGGATCGATTGGCTAATTTATCCCACACCCACAATGGGGATACTCTATTTCCTCACATGTTGATGTTGGGTCCCTTTGTGAAATCTCCACTATAATGGATTGTTTGGGTTGCCACAATAAATGTCAACACACAATCCATAAGATTCAAAAGATGATGGAAAGACACGAAGAATTTATCAATGAGAACAAGACAACCTTAGTTTGTCTACATAGAAATAGGAACATCATTGTAATCTGCATTTATATTTCTGTAATTAATATAGATTGGAGTTTTTTTACCCTTGAAAGGGGTTTCTATGGTTTTAAAATTGTTGAGCATTTATGTAAATGTTTAAAGTTGTTAAGTTCTCTTCTATTTTTACTTTGTTTTGGCTCATTGTTTTGAAATCTTTAACAAATTTTCAAAAGGGTTTTTATATCATTTTTTTTTTCCCAAACTATATTTCTTGTAGCAATTTTAATGGGAAATAAAAACAACATTATTTGATCATGTTAAAAAAACTCTAAGCCAATGAAAAAACTTTGAATCAATGTTATCAAATTTAAAATTATGATTTTCTTTATAAAAAAATACATAGTTATAATCTATTTTAATGTTAAAACATTATAAATATTAAAGCGTAAATTTTTAGATTAATGAATTCCATATAATAGAAATTCAACCTACATTAGAGTTATTTCCCATTTTCATACAACTTACCAAAATAAAATATAATAGAAATTCAACCTACATATCTATTAGAGTTATTTCCCATTTTCACATAATTTAACAAAATAAACATAAACATAAAAAAGAAACTTCTCAAATCTACATTATGTTTTATGCAAAAAACATCTCAAGAAAAAACTTACTTCAATATCCCCAACTTGCTAGAAACATTAATATCCTTAATATTCCAAAATAAAACCTTCATAATAATTTATCTCCCATAAAAATAAAAATTTGTTCACCTTTCATAATAATGCATCTTACTTCCTCCCTTTTCCCATGAGATGACTCTTTACTAGCGTACACAACATCTTCTAGTTGGGAGGAGAGGTGATTGTTGTATAATCGAAGCTTTTTGTCCTCAATGTATAACGAATATGTTTTCATTCCAATTTAACATATTGTGGGAAATTATGAAAACTTTTAAAAGATAAAAACTTTCAAAAGATAGAGTTTATATTCATTAACGAGCTCCAAAGGTTATGATAATTGAAAATGTACTTTATTTTAGGTTTTAAGGCTTTTTAATAAAATCTCATTATGTCTATGAAAATATCGATAAATATTTTAATTAATGGTTATTACCACTAAAGGAATTAATGGTTATTACCACTACATAAAAAATCCAAAAAGTGATAAATATTTTAATTGATGGTTATTACCACTACATAAAAAATCCAAAAAGTTAAAAAAAATCCGTAGGTACTAACAAAGTACCATCATCTTCTCTTGAAATTCTTAATATGCAAACAAGTGAAACATTATATTTATCTTGAGATACATATCTTGTAATGGACAGGTGTTAATATGTGAAGCGTTTTGGATAAAAACTCAAGGATGTGATTACATTATTCTTAGAAAATGAGATATGAGACATGATTCAACACCCAAACTCTTCTCACTTGAATTTTATTGAATAATTTGATTATTATAATATAGTGTGACTCTAATATATAGAGTGCATTTGGTTGATTGTTATGAGATTTAATTTATTTCAAGAATATCTCAACTACACACCAAATTAGGAGACTAAGTTGGAGAGAATCTCTCAACTTCAATGAGCTCTTCAACAATACTTCACAATTAGCAAAATACAATTATGAAAGAATCTCATAAGTAGGAGTTACTCCAACAATTATCGGTATCATTATCATTAGACTTAAAAGTTTATGTTTAAATTTCCGTAATATACATCGTACTTTATTGTTCCTATGTTTCTTCAAATCCTTATTCAGGTATCATAGAAAAAAAAATGTCATTTCTATTTTTATTGATTTTTATAAGATATCCATATTTTTATAAGTATAATGTTTTATCAATTGGATTTGTTGAAATGGATAAAGGGGGTATGTATCTATAAATTTCCTTTGAAGATAAATGGACGCCGTATGTCAAGGTCTTACTCTAAGCTCTCAACTTTATGATATCTAGGAGTTGGTCAATTAATTTATCTAGCCATCTTCCTTAAATAAATGACCATTAAATAGTAGTGGGTAATTATTCATTGTAAACATGTCATCTTTTCTAAATAAGGCCCACTAGGTAGTGGTACTCATTAACGATGAGACCATAAATAGTTAAAGATTTTTTATTGATAATCTATTTAAAGAGATAGCAAGTTAAAGAATGTTTGGTTGAGTATTGTTGTATTGGAGCTATGGTCAAGCAAAAGGTCACCCCACCTTAAGTGGCAAGTGAACATTGTTTTTTTCTTTGATTATCATAATTCAAAGTATATATTTTGCATTATTACATTTCAATTGTTTCTTGGGTTAGTTTGGTGAATTATAATCTCTATATACTTGGTTTGTGTTTTAAGTATAAGGATAAGTAACAATACATGCGAGATCAAAGCTCTTTCCTGAGCCATCAAACCTCCAAGTTTTAGTAGATATTTTTAGGATGAAGATGTAGAGTCTTCAAATAACATAGATATCTACCAATCGATACATACAAATATAGTTGGCGAAGAATACATGCAAAAAATACAAGTTGTGTCACATGATTGGACACCCTTGTAAAATTTATTGGTACCCCTTTGAGTAGTACTGCATTAGATAACACCTATATATAGAATTTTCTTCCACATACCCTTAGGTATATATTGGAATTCTTTTATTCATACCTGGAACCAACCTTTTGGAATTTCATCACTCTTTTCTAGTAGTGTATACATATTATAAAAAAACCATGTGTAGGAACAATACATGTTAAATGATTTTTTTAGTTATTGTTTGTTTTTTCTATTGCAAGTCTAATAGGTTTCATTGACCATTGATTTGGAAATGCATGTTGTATTTTATACATAACTTGATTCTTGGAGTCATTGGATTGATTTTTGTGCTTTAAATGGAAACTATGTTAGTAGATTATTTCCACTACATCGCTCATAGTTTTATAAAACTTTTTCCCCATTTCATTAACTTCCAACACCACTCTGGATGAATTGAGATTCAATTCATCGGCATCTACATCATAATTTTTATCTTAGAATGAAATTTCCTTCCCTCACTATCAGTCCCTTCATAACATTAAAAAACTGTGAAATAGAGAGTTTGAAACATGTAAGGGTGAATCCATGAAAATGGGTGACACTTTCAATGAAATATGGTGATGAAAATTTGGTATTTTACATAATTTTTAGATTGAAGCCCTGCAAAACCCCTACTTTTGACTTGGAATGTATTAAATCAAAATTATGTAAATGATGTAAATATGCGAGTATGAATTCCTAGTGAGGAGCTCAAGGCCAAGGCTCGACTAGTGAATGGCTATGCATGTATAATGTAAATATTTCTATATGGACCATGTGGTTGGCTTGACATGCTAACTCAAAATCTATGTACATATTATGTTGGAAAAATATTAAAATAGTCCAAGATGGTTGTGTAAAGAGCACTTGAGGGGATATGATTCCACTAGAGGGGAAAAGGAAAGGGGGCCTATGAGAGATTAAATCCTCTATTACCAAGTGTTAACCTTAGAACTCATCCAATGGATGTCATGTGCCTTAAATGAGTCAATTAATTCCTTTTGAATATTAAATCCATTCATTCAATGCATGTGTGAGGTTAGTGGTGAAAGTCTTCTCATGTAGTTATGGAAGCATGTGATGAATATACTTCTATTAAAGTGGTAAGGATCCTTTCTTTTATGGTTAGAAATTATGGAAATTGTCTTTTCACCTTTCTCTCATCTCCTTTGGATTCTACCACTCATTATCGTGCATATTTTACACTACACAAATTTTTCTCATGCTATTCTCTCCATCGCCATTAACATTTATGGACTGAAAAATAAATAGAAATTCGAATTGTGAAGGAAATAATGCAAATATTAGATAAATGAAATGGTTGTAGGTGAGCACAGAGGCTAGGAAAGATAGAAAAATTTACCCATTGAGCTATTTTGTGCATGAGATGGTTGAGAAAAATGGTTGAATCTACCTAGAATGCTTGAAAGGCCCACAACATCTTGGACTCTTATTGCACAAACTAGTAAGCACTATAAGGGTCAGATTTATTGATGGAACTGTGGATCAGTTGAGGGAAATGCCTTCCTTGTGTTGTGTGAGGAATTTAAAAGGAGTTCCGTGGTTGTGATGGCTAAGTGATATTCTCGTTGAAGCTTTGGATGAGCATTTGCGCTAAGCATTGAGAGCAATTGGGTTGTGGGCTAAGAGAGAAGCCTCTAGATGTTTCCTTTTTCCTAGTGGCCTCATAGCTTGAATTGGGGGTGGTATCTAAAGTTGATACCTATGTTTGGGTGTAAAATCTCTCTTACACATCGAGTTTCTTGGATATTCTTGTGGACAACTTAATACTATGTCCATCTTGCCAATTAATAAAGGCTTACTACACAACTTAATACTATGCTCAGCTTGCCACTTAACAAAGGCCTGCTACAAAATACATTTTGTTTGTATTAGAATGCTTGTAAAAATATGAAAACACACATTTCTCAATCTATGCTCTTTTAAACTATGGGGATTTGGTATCTCCTATTTTTTGTTGTTCTTACGTGAAATATTTGTTGGGAACCCTAGATTTGTTGATCACTCCAACAAATCATTCCACTTGGAACCAATGTTGTGATGGGCATGCTACAAAGTATCTCACACGGTGATGCTCAAAATGAGATAGTTTGAGAAACAACATTGTAAACACCCTTGGAGGGTTGGTCAAGGGGAATAAGGGGATGAAAGCTTGGGTTGTGTTTAGAGACGTCAGATAGATAGGATTCACAAAGTTGATAATGGTGTTAAATACATAAATAAGTGAGAGTAGGATATGATATGCGATAATAAATGCAAGCATGATTTTAAAACAATAAAGTCAATCCATTAAGTAAACAAAATGCATCATATCTAAGCATGCGTGCATTAGTTTTTGAAAATGAAATCAATTAACTAATTAATTGATAAGAAGAAATTAATACAAAAATATTTACAATGATGAAACTGCGTTATGTAATTGATTTTCTAAAATAAGCTTTAGTCGTTGGTGGAAACATGAAAAGCTAATTTAATCTATTCTGACACTTAAGTAAATTTAAATGGCCACTTCTAATATGCAAAAGGAAATCTTCGATTTCATTTAATTTCATATTTTTAAATGCATGCACAAGTATAAGGTCCATTAATGAAATAATTGATCTAATAAAGAAGTAACTTTGTGTTTTAAGCGTTAGCACAAAAAAGATCTATAATTTGTATTTCTTCTATGACTAAGTAGATTTTAAAAGCATATTGAGTGTGTAAAAGGAAATCTACCATTTCACTTAAATTCTTATTTTTAAATGCAGTTTGAAAACAAAGTTCCTTCGATGCGATCAAATCAATTTACTAAGGTGAAACTTTGTTGATTGGACATTTAGTAAAATATAGCTCAAGATAGTTTGCAGATTGTATAATATGACAGACCATGAAAAATAGTACATGATGAATAATTTAGCTAAAAAATAGAGCATCATGACACCTAATGACTAAATATAAAAGAAAACAAATTTTTAGGTACAGTTAGTAAAAACAAAATAATATTTACACTCCATGTACATAGAATTATAGTTTACGAAATGTAAAAAAGATAAAAAAAAGTAGCGAAGCTAAATAATAAAGGTGGAGGAAAGACACAAATATGCCCAAATAATATTTTATTAATGGAATGAAATTTGATACTCATCTATTACAATAGGCCATAGCTAGTTTAACCCCTAAGAAAAGGAGGTTCATGAGACCATATGAAGCTCTCAACGAATTAGGCTCATTTGACTAAACCTGAGACAACAGGAGTACTCCTTGCTCATATTTTTTCGATGATAAGCTCCACGCATGAAAACATCATTAAAAAAAATATAAATAGGAAAGTACAAATGCGTGTAGGAAAATAGAATGTACCTCAAGTAGAAGGACACTTTGCCTTAACCCTAATGGATGGACCTAAACTGTAATATTACCTACAATAATCGCCTATTAGGTTCATGGACAACTGAGTATGAAAGGGGAAAATACAACAATGGAACCTAGCAAAACCCGCCTCTTACCTTCGATGGAAGATATTTGTTTTGGTAGCTTCACTTAAGTTTTAAAGGATTTGTGCAGGGAAGGAAAAGTTCTTCGGTTGCCTTGGAAGCTGATCTAGATTTATGTGAAAATGAAATGAAAGAATAGATATAAAAACACATACACAGATATATTGCAAGGAACATAGTGATATAATAAACACAACTTCTATTAAATGGTGGAAATAGAACATACTATAAAATAAAGCAGCTAGAATGGCGATAGCTTATCTCTGAGAAGAGATGTGATGACTATGCTCATTCATTACAAGCTGAATACAAAAAGAGGTCGAAAGGGCCTATTTATAATAAAAATGAGGGAAAGAACCATAAACATCCAAAAAACCAAACCTAGGGGATGAATTATCATAAAGTTAGCGGCCCCAAGGTGGTTAGTTGAAAAGTCAACTTCCTGGGCTCATAACTTTTGCATACGATATCGATTTGGGGTGCTCGGTAGACCAATGTAAAGATATATCCTAGGAGTAAAATAGTGGATTGGTTCCATACCAAAGCCTATGGCTATCGTCTGGATCACTATGGACCCAAAAAAACATCATTTAGGGCCTCAAAACATCCCTGGAAGTCCAGGACCTGAAAAACTGTAGAAAAACTACTAGAAAATTTGCCAAAATGGAAAACTATTTTGAGCCAGTGGAATAGGTGGGTGCCACCAATATCCATCTAGATCAGTCCCCCCTCCTTAGGAATCAATGGTATCCATTTCATTGAATGCCCCCATCAAATGGGGAAACTTCTATTGAACTTGACTCCTCGTGAACCACTTTCCTTAGTGGAGTAGCTGCCCTACTTTGACAAATCGATATAGTTGGATCTTCTGCTGGTGAGTTCCCTTAACATTATTGGTTTCCTGTTCCATGCATTCAAGGTTAATCTCTGTAGGTTTCAAATGCTCTGCCACCTCCGATGTGTCCAACAATGGTGGAAAATATGGGAAAAAGAGCTCCACATTAAATATTGGGTGTAGAACAAGGAATGGAGGAATGCTTAATTCAAAGGCATTCTCATTGAATTCCTTGGTGATGGTGTATGACCCATATCGAAGTGGACGAATCTTGTGAAGGGGTCCTATGATCCTCTCTTTCTACAAATGCAACCAAACCTTATCACCCACCTAGAACTTGTGTGGAACCCAATTCTGGTCATGTTGTTGCTTGTATTTGGTATTTTATTTTTCCAAAATGTCATGGACCTATTGGAAAATTTGTTGGATTCATTCAACAAATATGGTGGCATTATCACCCTTAGTCCAAGCATAGGTGGATTCCTCCTGTGTGGATGAAATGGGAAGATCTACATCAATTGGGGCCAATGGTTGGAACCCCAGGCACACTTGAAAAGGGTTGTGTCCGGTAGATCTATGGAGGGATATGTTATAGCTGTGATGAACATATGTAATACTCTCATCCCATGTGTGGGGATGTTTAGAATTGTACATTATCATAATATGCACAATCATCTGATCTTGGGGTGGAAGGAGTGATCTTGGTATCCATCATTGACCATAGGATGGAACAAAAGGTGCTTAGAAACCTGTTGTCCCGGTCTAAAATGATAGTCTGTGGCAGCCTGAAATGAACCCAAACATAGTCGAAGAAGAGCTCAGCAGTGGTTTTAGTTGAGATGCTCTTCTTACAAGCTATTAGAATGGCAATCTTAGAGAAGCCATCCACAACCACAAACACACAACCATTACCATGTTTGGTTGAAGGTATTCTTTCAATGTAATCCATGTAGATGGATTCCCAAGGTCAATTAGGTGTAGGTAAAGGGGTGTACAACCCCTACTTCTTAATAACAAGTTTCATGATGGTGCAGGAAGTGCATGATCTGATATATCTGTCGACATGTTGTCAAATATTGGGCCAATAAAAATACTTCTACAATACTTTCACTGTATTTTCGGTGCCAAAGTACCCTGCCACCTGACTGTAATGCACTTCCAAAATCATCTTCGCATGCTCACTTTAAGGAACAAAGAGATGGCCCTGGTGGCATAACAATCCTTCCTGGAGATGAAAGTCTGCCACTAGTGTTCATGCACATAGTGCTTGATAGGTGGGAGAAAATTCATATCATTGTCATATAGTTGAGGCCACCTAGACGTATCGTGGCCACAAGAGTTGAGAACCATAGTCAATGCTGCTACTAGAGGTCGACTAAGGCAATCAGTGATTTGATTAGTGTTTCCCTTCTTATATTTAATGTTCATGTGGAATTGCTATAAGTATCTGGACCACTTTCGGTTGTGGTTATTCTATAAATTTCCTTATGTTTGCATGAACTACAGGGGCTTGTGATCAGTGTGGATGACCGTTTCTTTTCCTAGGTGACGCAAGGCGCCTTGGATGAATAAGGTTCTTGCTTAACAATACGCACCACACACACGTTCACATAGACAAGATGCAAACAACATGCCATAAGATGGCTTATATTACTTCGCTGAACCAATTACAATGCAAACTGCAAGGAAATTAAATAACTAACTAACTGTCGGCCTCAGCCATTACAACCTAGAAGTAATTGTGTGTTCTCTCAGTGTGTCGACCTCACCCTCTCCTAGTGCACTGCAGAACTCTGAGCTATGGCTCGATCTTCTCGGCTCCGTAGATGTGTGACTTTCCTATCCAATCTACCAGACTTCTCTTGAGGTCTGCTTGCTCTACTTGACTCTCCAAAATGCTAAATCGTCCAACTGATCCAAACTCCCTGGTCTTCTACTCTGCTGCTATGGTTCCTGAAACACGCATCCTCTGTCGGTCGATTCTTCTATGATCCTGCAAACCTGCAATTGTCAGCGCCCCAACCGTGTTGCACAACCTCTACCTGTGAATACATCTATCATGTCTTCACCCACCTTCAATAACTACCATTAACTTCCTTAGAAACCCCGAACTATTTCCAAGTACTCTCCTTGACTTCTACGCATCCTTTTGACAAGCTATAGTAAACCATCACATCGGCCATACTCTCTGTCAGCTTCGACTCACCTGTCGGCTTCACTCTGTGCTTAGGCTCATGCCCAACCTGTCGATGTTGCAGTCCGACAACATGTCAACCTTACTATGACTCTGTGGCAACTTCTCACCTATCAACATTCACATGTCGACTGTTAGCTATCGTCTATCGACTACTGACATGTCGACTCTCAACTTCCTTTCGCACTCCTGTCGACTGCTTCGACAGTTCTCTGCTCGACTTATTGACTTTGACAAGTCAATCTGCTTGGCGCACTAGCGGTCATTGGCACTCCCTATGGTCGGTCTCCTCATGTCGATCAACTTTGATTATTCTTCCTAGGCCCCGATGCTCCTGCATCAGACTCCCTAGGTGAAAAAGACCGTCAGTCTCCTGAAATCTTCTTCAGAAATCCATGTCGCCTCCTACAACTCATAATCCCTCCATCACACCAAGTATTATTTCCTTCACGAATTGCGCGTACACCCGACTTGGCGTTCCTCTATTACTTCTACAATTTCCTCCTTGTGTCGATCCAGAATCTGCGTTGTCTAGTCGATATTCGACACTTCTATGCTTCCGCTGCTTGAACCTTCTTCAAATTTGTACAAATCTGAGACATTGAATGTTGGTGAAATGCTCAAGTCATTCAGCAGCTCCAACACATAAGCGTTGTCCAGAATTTTCTTCAGAATCTTACATGGTCCAATCTTCTTCAGCTTCAACTTGTTATATGTCCCTATTGGAAATTTGTCCTTCTGCAAATGAGCATAGACTAAGTCTCCTTCGCTGAACGACTATAGTCTCTTCTTCCTGTCGGCTCTCAACTTGTATGTCGTATTGATCCTCTCTATGCACTTTCGCACATCTTCATGAACTTCTTTCATGTGTTCTACGAATGATTTTGTATCCACGCTTTACCTGGTTTCCGTCGGCAACTCGACCAAATCCACCACTCTGTGTGGGCTTCTTCCTTAAACAATCTGGAATGGGCTCAAACCTGTCGACCGATTCACAGAATTGTTGTATGCAAACTCTGCTTGCGCCAACACGTTCTCCCACTGCTTCGGTCTGTCGGCCGTCAAACATCTCAGGAGGTTTAGAAAGATTCTGTTCACCACCTCGGTCTGTCCGTCTGGCTGCGGATGATATGCCGAGCTAAACTGCAATTTTGTGTCCAGTTTCTTCCATAGGGTTCTCCATAAATTCCCCATAAACTTGGTATCTCTGTTCAATGTGATACTCTTTGGAAACCCATTCAATCTGACTACTTCCTTGAAGAATAGTACAACAATGCTTGTGGCGTCACTTTTCTTCTGACATGGAATAAAGTGCACCATTTTTGAAAATCTATCGACTACAAAAAAAAATGGAGTCACTTCCTTGCTACGTCTTCGACAATCCTAGCACAAAATCCATGCTCAGGTGTTCCCATGGGGTATTTGGTACCAGCAACGGTGTATACAACTCCATGTTCTGACTTCTCCCTTTTTCCAACCGGCAAACTCTACATTGTTGAACCCACTTTCTGACATCTCCTGTCATTCCTAGCCAATAATACTTCTCCTCGACCAATGCCTCGGTCTTGTCGATACCAAAATGACCTGCTAATCCACTGATATGGAACTCCTGTATTAGGTTCTCTCTTACGGATCCTCTGGGAATACACAATTGTCGTCCCCTGAATAGGTATCCTTCTTGGATAAAATAATCCAAGTATGGAGTCCTGTCGACATTCCATGGTTCACGACAAGCTTCCCATGCTTTTGCAAAATCATTGCCAGTCTCATACTCTGTCTTCACCGACTTTATTCCTGTTGCCTGAACTGTCGTCATGTTCAACAATGCAACTGTTCTACTCAGTGGGTTAGAAACCTTATTCGACTTGCCCGACCTATGTCGCAACATGAATGTATATCCTTGAAGGAATTCAACCAATTTTATATTCCACTGACTTAACTTCGACTAAGTATTCAGATACCTCAACGCTTGGTGATCTGTGTACAACACAAATTCCTTGGGAAACAAATAATGCCTCCACTTCTTCAATGCTTGGATAATAACATAAAATTCCTGGTCATAGAACGAATATTTTCGCTTTGCGTCATCCAAATTCTCATTGAAGAATGCAATTGGTCGGCCCTCCTGGATCAACACTGCTCCAATTGCTATTCCACTTGCATCGCAATCGACCTGGAAAAATTTGTCGAAATCTCGGAGCACTAACACTGGGCTCTCAGTGACCTTTTCCTACAACTTGTTGAAAGCTCACTGGGAAGCTTCCATCCATCTAAACTCCCCCT
Source organism: Larix kaempferi (assembly GCA_027924585.1). Taxonomy (NCBI): domain Eukaryota; kingdom Viridiplantae; phylum Streptophyta; class Pinopsida; order Pinales; family Pinaceae; genus Larix; species Larix kaempferi. Next base: position 5,041,713 of record BSBM01001166.1, on the reverse strand, counting down.
TTCACATGCACTCTATCAATGATGTGCAAATCCAACTAAATCCCCTGATGAACTTCCTGTAGAAAGTGGCAAGTCCATGGAAAGTCCTCACTCCAGTCACGCTTGTCGGTTCAGGCCAATTCAATATCACCTTCACCTTTTCTGGGTCCATCACTAACCCTTTACCTGATATTATGAATCCCAAGTATACTAGTTCTTCCTTCATGAAGAAACAATTTTGCAGGTTCACCATCAGCTTCTCTTCCTACAACTTCTGCAATACCTATCGAATGTGCTCCAAGTGTTCTGTCTTGGTTTGACTGAAAATCAGAATGTCATCTAGATAGACTACGACAAACTTTCCCAAGAATGGCTTCAGTACTTCATTCATCAATCACATGAATGTACTGGGTGAATTAGTCAATCCGAACGACATGACTAACCACTCATATAGCCCTTCCTTTGTCTTGAATGTTGTTTTCCATTCATCTCCTTCTCTAACCCGAATCTAGTGGTAACCACTCTTCAGGTCTATCTTCGTGAAGTACTTCGCTTTACTCAAAAAATCCATCAAGTCGTCCATTCTCAGAAATGTAAACCGATACTTGATTGTGATTTTTTTGATAGCTCTGGAGTCTGTACACATCCTACATTATCCACCCTTCTTCGATGCTAATACAGCTGGTACCACGCACAGACTCATGCTCTCTCTGATAAACCCTCTGTCCAACAACTCCTGGACCTGTCGATTGAGTTCCTGACCTTCTATCAAACTCATCCTATGCGGTGCTTTGCTTGGTAGAATCGACCCTGGAATCAGGTCGATCTGATGGGATATGCTCCTTGTCGGCGGCAATCCCATCGGTGTCTCATCGACCACTATGCTTTGAAACTTTTCGAGCATTGTTCCGACTTCGACCAGAATTTTCTCCTCCATTGTCTCCTTCTCGACACATGGTCCTTTTAGAATGATAGCATAACACCTCGACTGCTTCTCCTCTTCCATGAGGAATTCTTTCGCTGAGCACATCAGCACTCATTTCTCCCAAAATTTGCTCTCGCCCTGCTTATCGTCGGTTGGCTCCTCCGGTTTCGGCTTAAGGGTCCTCTTCACGCAATTTTTCCACACTGTTACTGTGTTGGCTCAACCATCATAGATCATTTTCTGATCATATTTCCATGGTCTTCCTAATAACATATGGCATGCATCCATTGGGATTACGTCACACAGTACGCTGTCCTCTAACTTCCCGACCTTGAAGTTAATTAGGCACTATCTGGTCACCTTCACATGGTGTCCTTTCTGCAACCATGATATCTTGTACGAGTGTAGATGTTCTCGAAATTTCAACTTTTCTTTCTCGATCACCTCTGTCGACACAAGATTCTCAGTGCCTCCACCATCAACTATGGTCTTGCAATGCCATTCTCTAATTCTCACCTTGGTTCGAAATACCGCCTTCCGCTATGCCGGCTCTTGCTCGTTGCATCTGTCATCCAAATCCAGTGTCTTGCTAGCTGTCATGGCCTGAATTTTATTCTTACCATCCTCACTGCTTTCAGATGCCGATTCTTCCCTCTCGTCGACTTTCTCATCCCTTCAACGTCTGGGCTTCGACTCCTCTGCAGCATGTAAGTTCTCTGGGCATTCATATGCCTTGTTTCCCGCTCCATGACTCTTGTAACAGATTATGGTTGGTCTGTTAGCTTCCTTTCTGTCGGATGGACCACCTCGACCATATGCACCTCAACCGCGGTTCTCACGACCATCGTGTCGGTTCTCTTGTGCTTTATCCCTTATCGATGTCCCTTCCGCATGTTGACTATCTTTGACAGTTTCCCTCCTGTGACCGCTACTTTGGCCTTTTGCGGAAATAGTCCTTGCACCCCGACCAGTCATCCTGCCTCTCGTCGCTGCGAATTTTCTCGACAATTTCTCTTTTGCCTTCAGAGCTAATTGGTAGGCTTCACCCACTACTCTGAATCTTGACATGCTCAATTAATCTTGAATGGCATATTTCAAGCTGTTCACATATCTAGAGACAACTTCTTCTCCTTCGTCGGTCTGGCCCGACCTTATCAAAAATCTATAGAACTCTTCCGTGTACTCCTTCACGATCATCTCCTTTTGTCGAAAGTTCAACAAATTCCTGAATAAGGAAATTACATAGTAGTTTGGCAAGAACTTTCCTTTCAGCTTGGCGACCATCCTATCCCAAGACTTGATTTTCTCCTTTCCCTTCTTGACTTTGTTAGCCTCTACATTGTCCCACCACAATGAGGCATGACCCTTTAACCTCAGACATGGAGTCTTAACCTTTTTAGAATCCTCGATCTGTTCTATGTCGAAGTATTTCTCCATCTCTCTATAGTCGATCAAATATTCTGGATCCAGAATTCTCGAGTAGGTACGAACATCTATCATTGCCCGACCTCTCATATCCGTCAGAAGCTTGATGATTTTTTCTTCGGGTTCATCTCCCGCTGCTTCCTGTGGTTCCACTTCTTCGACTTCCTCGTCGCTGTGGTCTAACGCATCAGGAGTACAACCACGCCTTTGGCTCTCTTTCATCGCTGCGACTTCATTTTTCAAAGTTCACATTTTTTGGACACACTCATCGAACATCTCAAGATCAACTATGACTGCTACGCCACGCGCTCTTCGTCTTTGGACATTAACACCTCTGTGAGCCATTTTCAACCTCGATGGAAACTCCCACTCATCCAATCGCAACCAGACTTTCACAATCGTGCACAACTCTACCCAACCTCAGCTGGAGCTGTTCAACGCACTTATAGGCTCAATATCACTGACATTATCCTTCAACTCTCAGGATTTTCTCCGCTTTGATACCAACTAACGCAAGGCAGGTTGGTATCACCGCCTTTCCCCTTGACAGGATTCTCCTCCCGCTCTGATACCAACTGATGCAAGTCACCTTAGATGAATAAGGTTCTTGCTTAACAATACACACCACACACACGTTCACATTGACAAGATGCAAACAACATGCAAGAAGCTGGCTTATATTACTTCTCTGAACCTGTTACAATGCAAACTACAAGGAAATGAAATAAATAACTAACTGTCGGCCTCAGCCATTACAACCTAGAAGTAACTGTGTGTTCTCTCAGTGTGTCAACCTCACCCTCTCTTGGTTCACTGTGGTACTCTGAGTTGTGGATCGATCTTCTCGCCTCTGTAGATGTGTGAATTTCCTAGCCAATATACTAGACTTCTCTTGAGCTCTACTTGCTCTGCTTGACTCTCCAAAATTCCAAGTCGTCCAACTGATCCAAACTCCCTGGTCTTCTACTCTGCTACTACGGTTCCCGATACACTCATCCTCTGTAATCTGATCCTTCCATGATCCTGCAGACCTGCAACTGTCAGCACCTCAACTGTGCTGCACAACCTCTTCCTGTGATGACATTTGTCATGTCTTCACCTACCTGCAATAACTGCCATTAACTTCCTTAGCAACCCCGAACTATTTCCATGTACTCTCCTTGACTTCTATGCATCCTTCTGACAAGCTATAGTAAACCATCATGTCGACCATACTCTCTATTAGCTTCGAATAACCTGTCGGCTTCACTCTACGCTTAGGCTCATGCCCAACCTATCGATGTCACGATCTGACAACATATCGACCTTACAACGACTCTGTGGAAACTGGTCGCCTATCGACATTCGCATGTTGACTATCGACGGTCGTCTATTGACTACTGACATGTCGACTCTCGACTTCCTTTCATACTCCTGTCGACTGCTTCGACAGTTCTTTGCTCGACTTATTGACTTTGAAAAGTCAATCTGCTTCACGCACCAACGGTTGTCGGCACTCCCTCTGGTCGGTCTCCTCATGTCGATCAAATTTGACTGTTCTACCTAGGCCCCGATGCTCCTGCATCACTAGGATGTAATGATTCCATTGGTGGTAGGCTTGGACAATGGAACACATTTCCTTGTCATACGTGGGGTACTTGTGGACTGCATTTGAAAGTGTTTCATTGTGACATGCCATTGGATGATCATGCTGAGTGAGGAATGTGCCAACAACATAGTCTGAGTCAGATGTCTCAATTTCAAAGGGCTATTGTAGATATGGTAAGGTACGGACGAGCGTTGAACATAAGAGCTGCTTCAGTTCCTCAAATTCTTGGTGTTGTCGCTTGCACCAAACAAACTTTGTCTTAGACCCACCTTTTGTCACCTATCTAAGGGCCCAAGCAATATAAGAGAATCCCAAACAAACCTTCGATAGAAGTTGACAAGGCCTAGGAAAATGGGAAGCTCTGTGAGAGCTTTTGGGGTCATCCAGTCGTGAATGGATTGGATCTTGTCCAGATCCACATGCACACCTTGTTTGTCTATGATGTATCCCAGATATTAAATCCTCTCCATGCCAAATGAGAACTTATCTAGATTGGCATATAACTTGTGTTGTTGTAGGGTTCCAAGGATCCGATGGATATGATACAAATCTTCTACTCATGTTCTATTGTAGATGAGTATATCATCTAGATATACAACCACAAAAGAATTGGTGAATGGATGGATAATATCATCCATTATCCTCATGAAAGTTGTTGGAGCATGAGTTAAGCTGAAAGGCATGACCAACCACTCGAAAAGGCCTTCTTGAGATTTGAAGGCAGTATTCCAAACATCGGTCGACTCGATTGGCACCTGATGATAGCTAGAATTCAGTTCAATCTTACAGAAATATTTGGAACCCTAGAGCTAGTCAAGAAGGTCATCAATTTGGGGAATGGGATACTTGTTCCAAACTATGATTTTGTTTAGATCTTTGTAATCAATATAGAGTCACCATGTCCCAGCTTTCTTCTATACCAACACAATTGGACTCCCACAAGGTGGGGAGATGGGTCGAATATGCCCTTTCTGGATTAATTCTTGAATCTAATGTTTGATTTCTTCATTTTCCATTAGGGAACACTTGTATACTGGTATGTTAGGTAAAGGAATCTCATGTATCAGATCAATGAAATGATTATCTTGACAATGTACTGGTACCCCAATAGGTGTTGTGAAGATGTCACTATACGCTTCCACGATCTTGTCCACCTATTTCTGTTGTGTAAATGGATCCTGTGTAGAGGAGGTGGAATTTTTTGTGATCTTTCTTTGACCCTCATAAAGAACCATGAAGAGGACAATTTCCCAGTATGGGGGATTACTTTCCCGCACTGCTTAGCTGTAATGAGACACTACAGTGGTGGGAATTGTATCTGGTATCCTGTACAGTTGCTTTCCCAAAGTGACAATGATACTATGAGGCCTAGATTCATACACAACATGATGTTTCCACATATATGTTTTTTCCTAAAAGCATATCACAAAATTAAAGTGCAGAAACATCACAAATTACCTCATATTTGAAGGGCTTGATGTCGTAGGGTAGGAGACATTGTTGACTAACGTATATGTCCCATCCCTAGCTGAGTCATCCAATGTTCTAGGGTTGTGGGTGCGGTGTCGTTGGAAACTTCAACCGTTTGATGACCTTTGTCGAAATCAGGTTCTTTTGGCTTCCATTGTCAACAATGAAATGTAGTGTAGTTCAATTGACCCACATATGTGAGTGGAAAAGGCATTCTCCTTCCTATGGATCCTCTAGATTGTCGGGCTGGACCTTTGTGGTAGCATTGGTAAACTGGGTTATGCATCGATGATCCGCTTTACCTTTTATATGACTGGGAAATCGGGTTCGACATCAGAGTCAGAACTCGGATATGATTATATGTAACGTACCCGTTACCCACTATTTAAAATTTGTAAGGATTGAGTTGTAAAAACTTTCCTCGACATCCACAATCAACAATCAAGGTATTAGTCATATTAAATATAATAAATGTATTTCAATACCAAGTTGCATTGCATAAGAACACTTGTTCAACCACTACCTGTTTACATAACACTTATACATTACACATGACTGGCCATTTCTTTTAATACAACCTATGGTTCATTCCATTCTAACAATAGTACATAACAAATATAGAAGTGAAAACCCCTTTTTAGTTTGGAATCTTAGTTCCTCAAGATCATTACATCGCCAAAGAGCCAACAATTATCATTTCACATGTAAACTTATGAAATAGGCATTTAGCATACTTTAGTGACAACATCTACCATTTAGGACCACAAATATCAATAGAGCAAAAATGCATAAGGTGCACCATCAGAAAGAGACCAGTATACATGGTTCACCCCATATCTAGGGGCTACGTCCACCAAGAGTTGCCGCATCTTTATTCATCAAAATATAGAGGAATACATTCTGCAACACACTGTGTGTGCAATATTTTTTTACTTTCTCAAGCCTCTTACCGAGAGCACTTTCCAAAGATTCAACCATCTATCTCAGATGTATTACAGGGATTCTCTCCCATGTTGATCACAACTCGATCATTATAATAAGTAAAAATGAGATACCAAACCTTCCCCAAGGGTTCTATAACATATGCAAGACATATGCAGAAGGCTTGCCCTACCCGGACTAGCAAATCAAATAATCACTATGCAAAACCAAAGTGTAAAGGGAATCCTTCCCCAAATTATGCCTCATAACACAACAACATAGCATGCCACACAAAAATTATCATTCTATCCCAAACTGTACATGTGAGTCTATCTCCCAATCATGTGTGCTCTATGCCATAACACATTAATCCTTGAATATTTAATATATATATTTATATATATATATAGGAGTATGAGTGATCAATTCCCTAACATTTGGGAAATTCTACCAATCAACATGCAATTTAATTTAATATGAAAAGGAAAGTGTATATATCTTATATCATAATAAAACTATACAGAGATATGTTTTCCCCAATCTCTGCACAATCAAACAATAGAAGCAATGATATATAATATGAGATATGCAAGGTGTACACGGTTCCATTCCCCAATTCCCTGCACAGCATACTAACGAGCTGGAAACACACAAATATATTATGTGAAACAATAATAAGAAGGGATTAAATTCCCAATTACCTGCTCAACATATTAACAAGCTGGAACACACAAATATATATTATGTGAAACAATAGTAAGAAGGGATTAAATTCCTAATTACCTGTGTAGGATATTAAAAAGATGGAACACACAAATATATTATGTGAAACAATAGTAAGAAGGGATTAAATTCCCAATTACCTATACAGGATATTAACAAGCTGGAACACACAAATATATTATGTGAAACAATAGTAAGAAGGGATTAAATTCCCAATTACCTGTGCATCATATTAACAAGCTGGAATGCACAAATATATTATGTGAAACAATAATAAGAAGGGTTTAAATTTCCCAAATAGATCTTCACGCTTAAGGTAAAACAAATTAAAAATGAAGTGTAAATAAAATTTACACAAAAGGGATTCATTTCCCCAAAGCTTGTGAGCATGCACATTAGAGGCAACAACTAATGTATAACGATATCTACAGGGATAATCTCTGCTAAGTAGACAATGACATTTAGTATAAATAATAATAAAATGAAGAGGAAGGCATACAAGGATACTCCCTTACCATCTGTGCATGCATCCAAGGTGTTATCCAAATTATTTAACATGCAGAAATTAATACCTGCTTCAAGCATCTGCACATGCTCTCCTTCAAGGATCTCCTTCAAGCATCTGTGCATGCATCCAAGGTGTAAGCAAAATAATATATAACATGCAGAAATTAATACCTCCTTCAAGCATCTTTGGATGCTCTCCTTCAAGCATCTGCGCATGCATCCAAGGTGTAAGCCAAATAATATTGCACATACAGAAATTAATACCTCCTTCAAGCATCTGCGCATGCTCTCAATCAAGCATCTCCTTCAAGCACTCTCAGAAAAATCCCAAGGTAACGCCCTCCACTAAGGAATTAATAATGCATAACTCTGTCCTCCTCCTTTATGCCAAACTTAGCCATTTAAAGGAATTAAACCTCAACGCAACTATAAAGAGAAGTAATTACCAGTGAGTAATTAATATTCTCCAGGCAGCCCTAAAGAAGAAGTAATTACAAGCTAGTAAATAATATTTTCCACCAAGAAGTATAACGCACACACAAATAATAAAAAAATATATAAATATAATAAACATTTTCTTAGAAAACTTAATCTTTTACTCATCTCTCCAAGAATTAACTTTGGTAAATAGCCCTTAGTGTTAGGGTTTTTATGTGCCTAACTTTTCTCTTTTGAAAAAATAGTCACAAAGACCATTTAAATAATTATTTGATAAATAATTTATCCTTCTTGTGATTATCTCTATAAATACATGCATTTTTCAATTAATGCATTCCAATATAAAAATAATAATATTCCACACAAAATAATAATATTTCACACATATAAATATAATGCTTTAATACAATATAATATTATATATATATATATATTAATGGTTTAAGTACACATCCGTATATATTAATACATTATTAATATCTATAGCATTATTAATTAATGCATTACAATGTAATGGATATAGAGTACTAATAGTACTTTATCAAAGTAATAATAATTATATATATGTGTACATGCAATCTAAATAAGCATCTCTATACACATATACAGTTTCTTTTACAAAATATTATTACAACTAATAATATTTATGCAAGGGTTTCTACATACCTATATGTATATAGTTTCTTCTTTGCATTTCAATATATTAGGGTATATAATTACCAATTATTATTATAACTCATAACAAGTATTAAAATAACTTAGCTTATACTAAATAATTAGGTAGTGGGTTTCTTATGAGGAAAACCCTTGACGTCCTCTGCCGGGACTAGGATGCCAAGGTCATCCAAAGGATTTCCTTAGATTTACTTAACACCTTTTAGCATAGATTAACTTAGTGTTAAGTTTTAGGTCTTAGGATACTTTTACTGCCTCACGGCGGTTAAGGGTAACTTCGGAGCCCCCCCTCAAGGACTAACCGAAAACCAAAGAACTCAAGTAACCTTTGGTGAATGTTAGTGTTCACTAAGTGCTCGTGGCAGCATGACAACATCTGTCATCAAACCATGGCTTCCAAGCCATTTAACCTCTTCCCCCTCGGAGGATTTGTGCCCTCAAAGTTAGGTTGCATCAAGAGATCTGTCTCCTAAGTCTAGTATTCCCAAATACAACTAGGAAATAAATCACTTAGCTTACAAGGTTTACTGGTGGCGCATTGGCCTTGAGCTCCTCACCAACAAATAAGTACAGTTTACATTTGAATTTACAAAATAGAAGGGGTGTCGAAGAGGGATATTACATCGTCCGCCCCTTAAGAATAACACCGTCCTTGGTGTTCATTCTTTTCAAACGCTTGTCTTCCACACTTGGGTTCCTTTGTGCGTAATTCCTTTGTAATCTTTTGCTTGCCTTGTTATAAACTTGAACTTTCATGATTTCCGCAGGTTGCTCTTTCTCATATCCTGTACTTTTCACAAACAACGCAAATTGTTTTTCTAGCATCTAATCATAAATATATGCATACATGTGATTTTTCCAAAAATCAATTAGAACACAAGTAATCATTTTCCCTTGCAACATCATGTTGCGGCCTTTTCATGGAAACCATTTTTAGAGTTTGGTTTTCTTACTAAGATCTTCTTGGTAATTTCTTGCCCCTGCACATTTTTCAGTCATACAATGTATACATATAAATCATGATCCAAGATAATATTTTCCAAACTCTAGTCATGGGATTTCTTTCATGTACCTTTAGTCTTTCTCTAATTGCTTTTCTTTGAAAACAATATTGTTAATGCTCATAACATACATAACACATGCATAGTTCAACATAAATATGCATAATTTAAGTATACAAGTTCATAACATAAGTATATGCGCATACCTCGTGCATATCATATGCATAGTAGGAAACACTTCCTGGTGCGCCATCTCAACACATCATACAATAGTTTATGTGATTTAGGAAAAACTATTCCTCCCCTCAAGCCCTCTTGCTTGATTCTAAGAACTCTTTTCTCTTTCCCCTCAAGCCTTCTCGCTTGAGACCAAGAACTCTTTTCTCTTTCCCCTAAAGCCTTCTCGCTTGAGTCCAGGAATTCTTTTCTTTTCCCCTCTAGCCTTCTCGCTTAAGTCCAGGAACCCTTTTTCTTTTCCCATCAAGCCTTCTCGCTTGAGTCCAGGAACTCTTTTATTTTTCCCCTCAAGCCTTCTCGCTTGAGTCTAGGAAAATACAAGCCTTCTCGGCGTGCCCCAAGCACAATATTGGTACTCCACACCTTCTCGGTGTCATGCCCGTCAGGGCATGCATCACGCATAGAACATTCTCTACACCTTCTCGGTGTCATGCCCCTCAGGGCTTGCATCACGCACAGGATGGTACCCACCACCTTCTTGGTGTCATGCCCCCTAGGGGCATGCATCACGCACAGGATGGTACCCATCACCGCGGCTCCTAGCCCTCCGACGTACCTCCTCTTACTTCTTGCACACAGAGGGTCATCTCCTCATAAGGGCCACCTCTTAAGAGAGGGTCATCTCCCTTTTTAAATCCATCCCTAAAGAGGCCTCCTCTTAGTGTGCTCCTTGAATTTGACAACCTAACACTCACCCATTCCTCTCGAGTTACGCAAGTTAGAGACATCTGAGTTAGAAAGTGTTTTTCAGGGTTTATGTCGCTAAAACCATGGTACCTCCTCTAAGAGCTCTTCAGGGTAACACATCTCGTGTTCTATTCCCAACTGTTTGCTTTTCCTTTCTGGCCCAAATCTGTGCTCCAGAATTGGCCTTCTTTTCTTCATTCTTATTTGCTTAGCTTTATTTTAAGTTAGCTTTATTTTAGCTTTATTTTAAATTGTAGGGCACCTCTACTTATATTATTAGGGTGATGGCTTTTATTAGGTGTAGAGTTATCTTTTAATTTCTCTTGATGCTCTTAAGATTTCATTTCTCTAGTCACACTGTCTCATGTGCATGCAATAATGTCCCATAACATTGTATTATTGAACTCTTGGTTCACACTGTGGCTCTAATGCCACTATCATGGCCAACCTGCTTTACCAACACAAGATTTACGTTGAGCCTATTGCACATGAACAAATATTAATTTTGATAGCCATGTAGAGGTATTCGCTTACAATGCTTTTTTCGAAATCCTTTTGGTTTTAGCAATTCTCTCGCTCTTTCATTAGCTTGGTTCTGGAACTCCCAGCCCTTACTTCGTGCAATCAATTCCTCGCACACATCAACCAAATAGGTATATTAGCTAAATCTTCATGGAGCTCAAGTGTTAGTCACAAAAGAAAAATAATATTTTTGTATCACATAACACATTACATGATCATAGTTTTTTTTGCAAATTTATCTCTAAATTATATTAGTCACCACAACATGCGACCTAATTTGATAAATAATAGGTTCACCTATTTAATTATCTTACCCATTCTCTGAGTATATCTCTTCATGAGTCCCTGATTTTTATTCAGAATCTTACAATATGCTTACCATACTTTATGCATAATATGCATCATGCCCTTGTCTTCCAACAAGTCCCACTAATATTTACAATCTTAAGGCCATGAGCTACAATGTTAGCACATTGATTGCTTTCTTTTCATTAATTTTTGTTTCTTATAAGGTGATAAGTTTACAACCTCTTCAATAATTCAAATGGGCATTCTACCATTCAATTGTTTTCAACTTGAGTCTTTATACATTTACAAGACTATTGAGGCAAAATTTCTATACATATACATATCTCTATATATATCAAGAAGTTTCTAGAGAACATTTACACTCTTTCTTGAATGTATCGAGGGTGAATTCATAATCCAACATCCATTTTTGTTTGTACGTCCACAAAACCAATACATCACCTTGTGCTTACAGTTTTAATCCACAATTTTGTTGGTCGAGGTGATAACATACCCCACCATATAATTCCACATTTTCATCTATTATAGGAGGAAGATGGATTGGAACATTATTCCTTGATCTTGACATAAAGAGCCAATGCATTAGTCATGATATATAAGCATGCTCTTGACAAAATTTTCCCTACATATGCTAAATATGCAAAAGGGATTCATAGTCTACTTATCTTGTCTAACTAACTCATATCCATATAATTTATTACTATAGGATAGCACCGCTTTAACATGTGTTCCATAAAGTATTTTCAATAACTCTGTGATTGTATCTCTATCATTTATCCAAGAGACCATACAATCTTAATAGGAGAATGCTACTCCTTGAGTACTATATCAGAGTACAAAATACTAGTATAAAAAAGAATGGAACATGGTAGTGTTACCTCAATTTATATTTTCATACCTCATGCTGAGCCCAATCAGTCCCGAGGGCTGAAACTTTAGCTCTGATACCACTTTGTAACGTACCCGTTATCCACTTTTTAAAATTTGTAAGGATTGAGTTGTAAAATTTTTCCTCGACATCCACAATCAACAATCAAGGTATTAATCATATTAAATATCATAAATGTATTTCAATAGCAAGTTGCATTGCATAAGAACACTTGTTCAGCCACTACATGTTTACATAACACTTATACATTACACATGACTGGCCATTTCTTTTAATACAACCTATGTCCCATTCCATTCCAACAATAGTACATAACAAATATAGAAGTGAAAACCCCTTTTTAGTTTGGAATCTTAGTTCCTCAAGATCATTACATCGCCATACATCCAACAATTATCATTTCACATGTAAACTTATGAAATAGGCATTTAGCATACTTTAGTGACATCATCTACCATTTAGGATCACAAATATCAATAGAACAAAAATGCATAAGGTGCACCATCAGAAAGAGACCAGTATACGTGGTTTACCCCATATCTAGGGGCTACGTCCACCAAGAGTTGCTGCATCTTTATTCATCAAAATATAGAGGAATACATTTTTCAACACACTATGTGTGCAATATTTTTCTACTTTCTCAAGCCTCTCACTGAGAGCACTTTCCAAAGATTCAACCATCTATCTCAGATGTATTATAGGGATTCTCTCCCATGTTGATCAAAACCCGATCATTATAATAAGTAAAAATGAGATACCAAACCTTCCCCAAGGGTTCTATAACATATGCAAGACATAAGTAGAAGGCTTTCCCTACCCGGACTAGTAGACCAAATAATCACTATGCAAACCCAAAGTGTAAAGGGAATCCTTCCCCAAATTATGCCCCATAACACAACAACATAGCATGCCACACAAAAATTATCATTCTATCCCAGAATGTACATGGGAGTCTATCTCCAAATCATCTGTGCTCTATGCCATAACACATTAATCCTTGAATATTAAATATATATATTTATATATATATATATAGGAGTATGAGCGATCAATCCCCTAACCTTTGGGAAATTCTTCCAATGAGCATGCAATTTAATTTAATATGAAAAGGAATTTTTATATATCTTATATCATAATAAAAGTATATAGAGATATGTTTTCCCCAATCTCTGCACAATCAAACAATAGAAGCAATAATATATAATATGAGATATGCAAGGTGTACACGGATCCATTCCCTAATTCCCTATGCAGCATACTAACGAGATGGAAACACACAAATATATTATGTGAAACAATAATAAGAAGGGATTAAATTCCCAAATACCTGCTCAACATATTAACAAGCTGGAACACACAAATATATATTATGTGAAACAATATTAAGAAGGGATTAAATTCCCAATTATCTGTGCAGGATATTAACAAGCTTGAACACACAAATATATTATGTGAAACAATAGTAAGAAGGGATTAAATTCCTAATTACCTGCGCAAAATATTAACAAGATGGAACACACAAATATATTATGTGAAACAATACTAAGAAGGGATTAAATTCCCAATTACCTGCGCAACATATTAGCAAGCTGGAATGCACAAATATATTATGTGAAGCAATAATAAGAAGGGTTTAAATTTCCCAAATAGATCTTCATGCTTAAGGTAAAACAAATTAAAAATGAAGTGTAAATAAAATTTACACAAAAGGGATTCATTTCCCCAAAGCTTGTGAGCATGCACATAAGAGGTAGCAACTAATGTATAACAATATCTACAGGGATAATCTCTGCTAAGTAGACAATGAATTTCAGTATAAATAATAATAAAATGAAGAGGAAGGAATACAGGGATACTCCCTTACCATCTGCGCATGCATCCAAGGTGTTAGCCAAATTATATAACATGCAGAAATTAATACCTCCTTCAAGCATCTGTGCATGCTCTCCTTCAAGGATCTCCTTCAAGCATCTGTGCATGCTCTCCTTCAAGGATCTCCTTCAAGCATCTGTGCATGCATCCAAGGTGTAAACCAAATAATATATACCATGCATAAATTAATACCTCCTTCAAGCATCTACGCATGCTCTCCTTCAAGCATCTACGCATGCTCTCCTTCAAGCATCTGTGGATGCTCTCCTTCAAGAATCTGCACATGCATCCAAGGTGTAAGCCAAATAATATATAACATGCATAAATTAATACCTCCTTCAAGCATCTGCGCATCCTCTCATTCAAGCACTCTCAGAAAACTCCCAAGGTAACGTCCTCCACCAAGGAATTAATAATGCATAACTCTCTCCTCCTCCTTTATGCCCAACTCAGCCATTTAAAGGAATTAAACCTCAACGCAGCCATAAACAGAAGTAATTACCTGTGAGTAATTAATATTCTCCAGGCAGCCTTAAAGAAGAATTAATTACAAGCTAGTAGATAATATTTTCCACCAAGAAGCATAACACACACACAAATAATAAAAAGATGTATAAATATAATAAACAATTTCTTAGAAAACTTAATCTTTTACTCATTTCTCCAAGAATGAACTTTGGTAAATAGACCTTCGTGTTAGGGTTTTTATGTGCCTAACTTTTATCTTTTGAAAAAATAGTCAAGAAGACCACTTAAATAATTATTTGATAAATAATTTATCCTTCTTGTGTGTATCTCTATAAATACATGCATCTTCCAATCAATGCATTCCAATATAAAAATAATAATATTCCGCACAAAATAATAATATTTCACACATATAAGTATAATGCTTTAATACAGAATAATAATATATATATACTAATGGTTTAAGTACACATCCATATATATTAATACATTATTAATATCTATAGCATTATTAATTAATGCATTACAATGTAATGGATACAGAGTACTAATAGTACTTTATCAAAGTATTAATAATTATATATATGTGTACATGCAATCTAAATAAGCATCTCTATACACATATATAGTTTCTTTTACAAAATATTATTACAACTAATAATATTTATGCAAGGGTTTCTACATACCTATATGTATATAGTTTCTTCTTTGCATTTCAAGATATTAGGGTATATAATTACCAATTATTATTCTAACTTGTAACAATTATTAAAATAACTTAGCTTATACTAAATAATTAGGTATTGGATTTCTTATGAGGAAAACCCTTGACATCCTCTACCGGGACTAGGATGCCAAGGTCATCCAAAGGATTTCCTTAGCTTTACTTAACACCTTTTAGCATAGATTAACTTAGTGTTATGTTTTAGGTCTTAGGATACTTTTACTACCTCACGGCAGATAAGGGTAACTTCAGCGCCCCCCCTCAAGGACTAACCGAAAACCAAAGAAATCAAGTAAGCTTTGGTGAACGTTAGTGTTCAGTAAGTGCTTGTGGCACCATGAAAACATCTGTCATCAAACCATGGATTCCAAGCCATTTAACCTCTTCCCCCTCGGAGGATTTGTGCCCTCAAAGTTAGGTTGCATCAAGAGCTTAGTCTCCTAATTCTAGTATTTCCAAATACAACTAGGAAATAAATCACATAGCTTACAAGGTTTACTGGTGGGGCATTGGCCTTGAGCTCCTCACCAGCAAACAAGTACAATTTACATTTGAATTTACAAAATAGCAGGGGTGTCGAAGAAGGATATTACACTATAAATCCTTGATCTTTTCCACCAATGACTGCTTTGAGTGACATCCATCAATGTTGTGCCAGGGGCTCTTATGGAACTCACATCATTTCTAAGTGTCCTCCTTTGTATTTTGTTACCCTTCTTTGCTTGAGATTTGGACTAGTTATCTTGGGGCTGGTTTTCCTTACTCTGTCCTTTGTTCTTCGGAATAGGGTTTATCTTTCCTTTCTTCTGCGATGGATTTGTAGAACCAAAATCCGTCTTATTATTCTTCTTAAATTTTTGCTTGATTTTGACTACATATTGATAAGCGATGCCTAATGATGAGATGTCTAGGAACTCCATTTCTTTTTGGATGTACCTATGTAGCCTGCTGCAATATTTCAAAACTAGGTTCCACTTGGAGTCCCTAATATGATCTTTGTGTGCAAGGTATGTAAGCTGTTCATGTACTCTTACACCATTTGGTCCCCCCCCCCTACCACAAACTGGTCCATTTTGTGTATTGGCCATGATAGCTGCCAATGGGATAGTATTGATTCTTGAGGGATTCCACAAAATATTCCTAGGTGGGATTTCCCCCAAAAATATCAATCCCATCTGTGGTGTTTTTCTCACAATAAGTGTCCCACCAATATTTCACATGGGGCACCGCCTTAAAGAGCGCAAAGACAATTTTTTAGTACTGGAGAAATTATGGATAGATAAATAGCCCTCTTGAAAACTCAACCATTTATTTAGGGAATCAACATCTATCTAACCTTCAAATACAAGAATATCAAAGTTTAACTTGTACCTTGAAGGGCATGGCTCCTCCAAATTGGTTGCTTCTGCTTGATGATCCCTTTGATGTTGTCGACATATTTTAAAGGATTTGGGTGAAATGATCCATCATCTCGTTCCTTTTTCGTGTGAGGGATTCATTGAGACACATATTGATAGGATATCTTGCTCAGTCATCTCCTTTTTCCTTAACCATGTGGGGCGGTTTGGGCTGCCAAGGGAGGTCTTGCTCAAGCTGAACTAGTTCAATACCCAATTGTTTATATTCTGACCTTGTAGAGGACATGCATGGAGAAATAACAAAAGAGTAGACTACTCTCATATCACTGATATAGATGTATATGAGAACGAAATGAAAGAATAGATATAGAACCACATACATATATATATGCAATGAACATAGTGATACCGTAAACAAAAATTCTATTAAATTGCAGAAATATAACAAACTATAAAATAAAGAAGCTAGAATGGTGGTAGCTTATCTCTAAGAAGAGATGTGAGGACTATGCTCATTCATGATAAGTTGAATAGAAAAAGAGGCCGAAAGGGCCTATTTATCAGAATCATGAGGGAAAGAACCCTAAACATAAAAAAAATTAATCTTAGGAGACGAGCCATCATAAAGTTTGTGGCCCCAAGGTTGTTAGTTGAACAGTAAACTTCACAAGGTCATAACTTTCGGATACGATCTTCGTTTGGGGTGCTCAATAGACCGTTGGAAATATCTAGCCGAGGAGAACAATGGTGGAGTAGTCCTATAAAAGAGATAATGTCTATCGTCTAGTTTTATGTGGACCCAAAAAACATCGTTTATGGCCTCAAAATGGCCCCGAAAGTTCAAGCCCTAAAAAACCATAGAAAAACTACTAGAAAATTGCCAAAATGGAAAACGTTTTTGAGCTAGTGGAATAGGTGGGTGGGCACTGATATCCATCTATATCATAATATTAACAATCACTTCATATTTTGGTGTTCTATTTTTTTATGCATTTGGAAGAAGAAGGTGGACCACTAGCAACCGGCGTCCACTTTCCTATGAAAATATGGAACATTCATTCTTTGTTTGTTACAACAATTTCCCCTTATAGTGGGTCATCCCTTATGATTTCATATGGCTACCAGTCATGATATTATTTTGATATAACTATGTTGGCATACTATGACATGTGATGCATCTTTTACCTCTGCAAATATTTCACCCGACGCACCAATGCAGACTAACATAAATCTCAAAGATCCCCAATTTTCTCATGTGGCGTTGAGGTTTAGTAAATGAAATTTTCTCATGAGTCAATATTTAACTTGAGGCTATATTTGAAAACTATTTTTCTTAGATCTCATACATGTTTTCATTAAGTTGTTCTTTCTATCTGTAATTGGGCGAATAATTGCTCGGATGCACTATACTGCACAATGGTGTGCTAATAATAAAGAATACTATTGGTATTCACATGGAATGATGCTTTGATTAGAATGATAGTAAATTTGTTAAATTTTAAGTGCAATAACAATAAGGATCACTGGAATATAAACAAGCACAACATACACAACAAATTTATCTTGTGAAAACCCTCTCAGGGCAGAAAAACCCAACAAACTTCTTCTATATAGATTCACCAGAATGTACAATAGTATTCCTTATGCAAAGACCCAAAACAAGAAGACTCCAAAAGCATCTATTCACTTGAATCTATCTCTCTTACTCATGCAAAATCAATGAGTGAATGAAGTCACCAAATGAGGAGGGCGAACTCCTAATTTATACTAATCAATTGACTTGAATTTTTACCAAACATGGCCGACTTGACTCTCCTAACTGAGCCGGTTTGTACAAATAAAATATTATTTTCTAGATATTTCCAGCTGACCTAACAATTAGGTTTTACATTGAATCTTTCAATGACTGTTACATGATCAATTACATTAATAAAATCCCCATAGGGTGTATAAGACAAATGATACAAATAATACAAGTAAGAATATCTTCCAAAGTTACATTCTTCAACACTCCCTCTTAATAAGGAAGGTATTCTTCTCACATCGTCACCATCGTCTTCCAACTGTTGAACTTCTTGTACTTTGACTATTGACATCTAACATCTCCTGAATCTATATATCATAAGAATTTTCACAAATCCATGCCTTTTTCATGTTGGATGTGCCTTGAAGTGCCAACCCTTTTTCATGATGGATGCAACTCTCCATAGAGACATCCCTTTTTCATGCTGGATGTGGCCTAGATCCAATCTAGGACTTCATCATCCACGTTGGGATATCCCCTTGGTGATACAACCATTCATATTGGGATCCACCCCTAGAGATACAACCAACCACACTTGGATCTACCCTTGGAGATACGACCAACCATACTGGGATCTCCCCTTTGTGATACTACCAGTAAAACATGCACTTGCTCAATCCAATCCATAGGAGAGGATACTACACCAATTCAACCCAGTTCATTAGGGAACTTACATATAACACTAGGATCTCCCTTGGTGATACCACCAACCATGTTGGTATCTACCCTCAAAGATACAACTAGTCACTCTGGAGATACAACTAACCAAGCTGGGATCATCCCGTATAGTGACTGGTCCTTTTTCATACTAGGTGTACACCACTACAGAGCCAATCCTTTTTCATACTGGATGTAGATATCCTGCAGAGATGGTCTGTTTTCATACAAGATGCAAGTATCCTCTTCCATGAACCGAGCAAGCCATCTGGTGGGTCCATCCTAGGAGCTCCATTATGTTGCACACCGCAACTACTTGCGTTACCTCACCGCTCATCCATATCCTCTCGTATCCTAGGAGACTCAATCACATCACATGAACTGTGACTACCTTCTACCTCATCCGATCTCATCACTCCCTCTTGATATAGACTACTCCAAGCTTGTCCTTGAATTACTCGAACTTCACCCTTGACAGAGGTTTGGTCAACACATCAAAAATTTACTCATCTATTGCTATATACTGGAGATTCATTTCTCCATTCTGCACCATATCCTGGATATAGTGATACCTGATCTCGATGTGCTTCGACTTGTCATGAAACACAAAGTTCTCATACAACTTCACACAACTCTGGTTGTCACAAAAGACACTAGTCACCTTTACTTGATATCAAACAATCCTGATAGCAATTTATGAAACCACACTGCCTCATATCTCATTGAACAAGATGCCATATACTCAAATTTGGCTGTACTGAGTGCCACACTCGTCTGCTTCCTATTGAACCATGAGATCATACCTAATCCGAAACTAAAGCAACATCGTGATGTCCTCTTTCTATTTGTGACATTCCCAACCCAATCTGCATCAACATAACCTTGTAGGTTAATCTTCTAATCCGATGCATAGTTGAGGCCATAATCAAATGCGCCCTTCAAGTACCTCAGCACATGCTTTACCGCAACCAGGTGAACATTTCTCATCTCTACCATATGCTGAATCAGAGTGTTCACTGCAAAACATAAATATTTCCTCGTGTTCACCAAGTACATCAACGAAACAATCATCTGTCTATACATTGTGGAATCCACCAATTATGAAGAAGTATCACTCAATAACTTCAGATTTGATGCCATAGGTGTGTCCATGGATTTACAATCCATCATCTTGAATCTCTTCAGGATCTCTCTCACATACTTTCCTTGAATCAAGAAAATTTCCTCTGGATTTTTCCACACCTCAAGACCTAAGAATTAATGCATCATACCCAACTCTTTCATCTCAAACTATGCGGCAATATTTCTCTTCATTTATGCTCTGATCTTCTCATCTCCTATGAAGAAAAAGTCATCTACATATAACAATAGAATCACAGGATTTCCTTATTCAACCTTGTATTAAAGGTTGGAATCCACTTTACTCTTGGTAAATCCCAAGCTCGTCAGAAATCCATCTATCTTTTTGTATCATGTTCTGGGTACTTGTCTCAAACTGCACCACACATACTTCCTCTTCTCGAGGGGATATATCTGGTATCACTCTGAGCATATCCTTGAGATATTGGGCCAAACAACCTTTTCCACAAATAGAGGCTAGGTGATAATATCTCTCAATCTATGTTGTAGTCACTCCCTCAGAAGCAGATCTTTCCTACTCCCTCTGTAACTAGGCACTATCCTCCCTCTCCATATTGTACTATCTGCATCGGGACATTCTGTACTGGAGTGACTAATATATTTTTCTTTTGATGATATTCTATGTATCCATCTATGTCATCTCTCTATGTCACTGGATACCAAGATCTCAAACTCTGTTGCAAGTTCTCTCTTGCACCCATCTATGAGCTCCTCATCTTCAACCTTGTAGAAAAGGTTGATATCTCATCACTTTAGGTGATCCTCAAGATCATCATGCTATCCCATGGGTGCCTTATGATCCCATACAAATCCTTATTCAATTTGCATACATGTGGTTATCTGTAGAGAGTCTCGAATCTTGGAGCTTGCTCGATATACACTTCTACTTCGATTACACCATCTATTTAGTGTAATATCCACCACCGAGTAAGTGTGTCTGGCCACTAGAGCAGTGTCTCATCATATTCGACTCCCCCTTTTTGAGAGAACCCTCACTTTGTACTTCTGTAGTATGTAAATATTCTTGAATGTCATAGTTGAACCTTCGTCACTTATTCTTCGGAACAAGTCTCATCATTATTCTCTTGTAGGTGATGGTACATGAACTTTCCTACAAGTCAAATTTAGTTGCATGATTAGAACATTTTATAATTTTTCAAAACAAATTCTTATGCATAAAGACATAGGTCACACGGTCATGCAACTATCTTAGCTAATGTTTCAACACAACATTCATCCATATCCCGCATTCATATGTTAACTTTCTAAATGCCTTCCATCTCTACCAAAACATTATTAAGAGCATGCACTACTCCCTATATGCCAGCAAAGAGTTTTCATTCTATATAAGTAGCAATGGAACGTTGTACAACACTATAGGTCACTTACCCATCACATGCATATTAGTAGTATAATGTTAATCAATGCAAGCACTCTAACATGCATAATACAATTTCTAAATCTAGAAACATAAATATGTACACAACTGAACAATATCATTTAAGCAATTAGATATACAGGAAATGACAATTCAAATACTTATCTTTTTTATTTTGGTAGGATCCCTCTTGATCCTTGTCTCCTTGCAGGAATTACTGGAGTCTCTAACAATGTGCTCTACTCCATCATCTGATTCTCAGGACTTGTGCCTTTCTTGCTTATGATCGACAATGTGGACCAAGTATTCTACACCATAGATCACACAGAACTGTGTAATGGTGTTTGTTGTTCGGGATTTTTACCCTATAGGGAGGAGAGACAATACCAACTTAGCGGGGTTGACAGGTAAATACATTCATTACATTGCATCTAGTTCCTACAAATGAAAGAGATCAATATATAGAAAGATGTACCTTTAATCGACGGCTGGTCCTAGCTTTCGCTTGGTCTTCCGCTTGATCCTTTTCTATGGAGAACCTGCAACACAAAAGATACCTTCCTCAGTGTATCTTGAATATATAAATATGATGAATATTTAAAGCAATTAAACATCAACAATAATCAGATACTAAGCCAAATGAACATACAATCCAATAGACATTCGATTTGGGACAGGAAGGGTATTTCCACCTTTTTATTGTCAAAGAAGCATGAAATCAGTACAATATACCTGATGTGTCAAGATGCTTCTGTAACCAAGTCCTGGGATCCCTCTCTTCACAATGACTTGGGACTTTCCTCCAGCATAACAATTCTTAAATCCTTTCTTCTAGGTCTAGTTCTAACCTCCTCTCATGGATCCTCCTTGTATTTATGGGACAAGGTAGGTAGTTGGAATCAAGAGGTAGCTGAATTGGGAGGTTGGGGAAGTTGTAGAACCAACTTCAACTAATCCCAATTCGTAAACTTAATAAATTTTTTGATTTCATCTTAATATGTGCGCGAGTTTCCTCAAGGCATAGTAGCGAACAGTATGCAACTTCATTGTTTTACAACATGCATTTGCAACTTTTGTAAGGTGTGCACTAGTTTACTTTGAGTAAAGTAGGGCATACTAGAAAATGCGCGCTGGTTTACTACCCAAAGAGTAGCGCACATGTCAAAAGATCAGGAGAAATAGGGAATTTCTCAGCTGAAGAGGGTAGTTCCAGTCTATGCATCATCTAGGTCAACCTAGCTCTTCAATCCATGTTGTCCTTTTGTGTGGTCGACAGAGCAATGTGATCATGGACAAAGAAATGCAGATTTGACCTATAATAGTGTTGAATCTATGTGTCCCTTCTTCTTCATCACCAATCACAACTGCATCCATTCTTATCCAATGGTGAATTGGATAAGAGGTTCTTCCATCTTCCTGGTTTGAATTCTTCTGGATCAAAATAAATATTCCTCATCACTGGAGGAATATTCTTTAGCCCTCTTCGTAGTTGGTTCATCATCCTTTGCAACATGAGCATGATGTCTTTTCTTGTTTCCTTTCTTCTTGGGACAATTCCTAGCAATTTGTTCCATCTCATCACAATGGTAGAATATTAAACTTGAATAGTCTTTAGGAGGTATTCTACCTTTGTGATATCTCTTGTGATGATGATCTTCTTTATTGCCTCTCTTGGCATGAGCTTCCAGGGCTTGATTATCTTCATTTTCTAACTTTTATTCTCTGGAAAATCCTTGCTTCCTCTTGGGTGCATGTTTCTAAGAGTGCACTGAACAAGATAAGATTATTCCTGGAACATATCCCTTGAATATATCACTCCCATGATCTTGGAAGACCATTTAGGGTAGTAATTACTAGTTCTACATTCTCAACTATGTCTCCATGGAATTTAATTGATCTCTGATGTTGGAGGCCCTTGTGAAGACTCGACACTTTCATTGTTTTTCATATTTAGAGCCTTGAGTTGAGTCCTCAAGGTGATCTTTCTATTGATGTTGGTTCCTTCAAATAGTGCCTTTAGTGCATCAAACATCTCTTTCAGAGTATTTAGAGAAAAGATGTGTGGGATCAGGTGATACTTGATGGAGTCGGATATGATCCTCTTGGCCTTCATAAGGTTCTTCTTGTGCTTTTGTTTGTCCTCATATCCCTCTGGCTCCGCAACTACTTCTATGACATACTTGTCCAATTCATT
Organism: Larix kaempferi; assembly: GCA_027924585.1. Classification (NCBI taxonomy): domain Eukaryota; kingdom Viridiplantae; phylum Streptophyta; class Pinopsida; order Pinales; family Pinaceae; genus Larix; species Larix kaempferi. The sequence continues at coordinate 5,017,822 of BSBM01001166.1, read as the reverse complement.
CGCTTCTAGGATGAGCATCACCCTATACTTCCATGCTTAGAGGTTCTCATCCCCTTCAAGCTTATCCTCAATCTTGGTATGATTTGTCATCTTGATAAACTTGAGAACCTCAAATAGAAATAGAGAGAATATAGCTTACCAAATGAGATGCTCCAATCAGAAGTTGATTTCTGTGATTCCTTTTCAGGAGGTCCTAGGATTTGTTAGAGCAACCCTAATTTCTCAACTTCTGAACCTTGAAAAACTAAGAGGAGGAAAACATGTTCCTCCTCAACGCGATTTGAGACAAGGTACTTTTCTTCCGATTCTGTGGATAGATCCTTCAAAAACTTGATGCCCTAGTTTCTCGAGCTATAGTGGTGGGCCCAAAAATGAAAATCCTCGGATTGAGATTCTGATTCGACAGAAAGATGCACCCTAGTGAGGCGAGTTACCTGGAACCTATTTTTCAACTAATCTATGGAGAGAGATCCTGGAAATAGAAGCCCTAGTTTTTGCAGCTGCAGCAGCTGCACAATGTTTTCTTTCAGGCTAACTCTGAAACCATGTTAAATTTTAAATGCAATAACAATAAGGATCACTGAAAGATAAAAAATCACAACATACACAACAAATTTATCCTGGGAAAACGTTCTTGAGGCAGAAAAACCTAGCAATATTATTTTATATAGATTTATCAGAATGTACAATAGTATTCCTCTCGCAAAGACCCAAAACAAGAAGACTCCAAAAGCAGTTATTCACTTGAATCTATCTCTCTTAATCATGTGAACTCAATGAGTGAACGAGATGACCAAATGAGGAGGGAGAGCTCCTCATTTATACTAATAAACTCAATTGAATTTTTACCAAACAGGGCTGACTTGACTCTCCTAACTAGGCCAACTTGTACAATTCATAATAAAATATTATTTTCTAGATCTTTCCAAGCCGACCTAAAAGTTAGAATTTACATTGACTCTTTCAATGATTGTTACATGATCAATTACATCAATAATAATCCCCATAGGGTGTACAATACAAATGATACAAATAATACAAATAAGAATATCTTCCAAAGTTATATTCTTCAACAAATGTTTCTATGAAGTAAAGTGCCATGGCCTCCCATTCGAGTAAATGATCCAGGTAAAGTTTAGAGTGTATATGATTTCATAGAATCCGAAAGGAAGGGGAAGGAATTTCTCAACGAACTTGATCTGTAGAACAATCAATTGTTTTATAACATCCTACAATCTCTTGAGCCCCTTTCATTTGTTCCACACCTCCACTCTAGTTCGCTATTGGGATGCCTAGTGTGATGGTTGGTCGTCAGGGTTTCTGCATTTTTATTTACCTATTCTCTGTGTGTATCCATCTTGGATGAACTAGGAGCATGCCAACCCTAACCCAACTATTACTCCACTCCCATGTGTTTCCTCAACCTATTTACATTATTCGTTGATCTTGGTCATTGTGTATATTGTTGGAAAACAAAGTATAAGGAACTGGGAAGGTGTCTCTGTCTATCAAAACCAAACACATGTATGTGGCGCTCTTCTTGCATGTGGTGATTGTTATCAACATTTTATATGTGGCATGGCCATTTGACACTCAATTTTTGTGAATGGAAGCTACATTGTATTCCTTCTATCGTACGGGTGCATGGTTGTTGTTTCTCATCTGTCATTCACATCCTGTTATGAGATAACACTTATATAAAATTTTCCTTAGCAAATTCATGGAGCTATTAGGTTTACCTCTTCTCTCATATCATAAATTTCGAGTTCCTAATGTGTCATGATTAATTTTCTTTTTGGAGTGGCCTTTGCTTGAATTTTTCTCCTAGTGACCAGCTCTTATGTCGTAATTTTTTTTTTCTATATCATTTACGCGAAAGTAGTGACCTTCCATCATGAATTTTACTACCGATTATGTGTGAGCAATCCTCCTTCCTCGTGGATCTATGTGTAAAGGTTACTGGCATATATTTAATGATCGATGTTTGTTCATTGGTGGATTAGGGTTTTCACCTTTATTATTTTTTGTTTCTTAAGCTTGATAAAGGTGAGTAATGAAATGGGATTTCAACATAAGGAGGGAATGGTTATTTCAAAAATAGGGAATAGGACTAGTGACTAAGGGTTTATGGGTGAGATAATCTTAGTTTTTTTTATAAAAGGGAATGGGAAGGTAATTATGAGTGGAAGATAGGGGAGAAAGGGAAGGGTACATAAAATATATAAATTTAAATGCAGGGGTTTTGGAATGATAGAATAAGCTATGAACATAAATAAAGAAAGGGAAAGGGAAATGACAAGATGGGGTTAGGTTAAAGAGGAGATACCTCTTTTGAAAAAAATGATTTAGTAATCGAAGGGAAACAAGATTCATGAAGAATAATTTTCATGCATAAGAGGGGGGAGGATGTTTTTTTCTTTTTAAAATGGTGGACATAGGCACTCTCATACAATGAGGTACCCAAAAGGTATTTTTTAAATTTTAGGGCATAGGAGTAACAAGAATAATATTGGTGGATGAGGAAAGCTAACAAATTAATGGAGGGCACAACTTTGGAGGAATTTTTCCTGACGAGACGCAATAAGGAAAAACTTCAATTAGGTGCCGAAAGGGTCAAATGAGGACATATTTTTCCAAATAAAATATGGGAATGACCGGATCTTCGATGTAGACACAATGACACAAAAATCATGACATGAAATGGTATAGATCAAGAAATGACAAACCTCCAAAACTCAACATTTCCCATGTCGACACATAAGATGTAACTCAGAAATCCTGTCGCAAGGGTCATATGGAAATGAAAACGGGGGAAACAAGATATGGGCTTGACATGCATTTCTCCCTGGACACATGGTGAAGATAATATAGTGAAGCAAAAAAGTTTAATATTAATTTCCTAATCGTTATGTTCTGACACTTCGGAACATGCCAATGATGGGAATCAACATCTAGCCAAACAAAAATAAAATTAAATCGAACGACATATGATGACTTGACAATGACTGGTGGATAGACAAACAAAAAACCAGGAAGCATGTACATGTACTCATTTTCATCCCCAAAAAGGGCAGGGAGTGAAAAGAGTAAGGCCAACATTCCACAATGGGTGAAGTTGAGGGATGAAAGAAGATTTGGGAAACAAAAAAAAGCACATACCAGTTCAACATACCCCTAGGTTGATCACTAGGAACCACCCAATAGTTCTACCGTTTCCACATCATGTTCTTTCATGTATAACAAGAATGATCATCATCATGTTGGAGTTTATCATAAAAAAAAATTGGTGAAAGAGAATAGTGTCACATTGCACTTAAAGATGTCAAATTCCAAAGTGACTTATTTGGGAAACTACGAAAAGAAAAGAAGCGAAAGAAAGTAGTTAATCAAATGAAACACTAAAAAAATAAAATCTTCTCAATTGATGCGATGCAACAACGATAAAACACAAAAGCAAGAAAGTAAAATTACCTATATTAATAATGCAAGCCTACTCCTACTTTTGAAAAAGAAAAATGAATCATGCAGGATGCCATCTATTGTATGAGAACACATTGATAATGCTATGACTATTATTTCTTGCATCCTTATTACATGAAATTTCATCATGAACATAAATAATGTAGATAGATTTGATCGTGAAACTCAAAAAAGAAAAGTTAGTTCTACTCTAATCAAATAAAAAAAATGCAAATAAAATGAGTTAGTACTAGCATGATCAGAAAATTGATCAACCCATGAATCCCAAATGTAATCCTTGAAAACCAACCCAGGAACTCCCCTGTACACTTCATTAACCATGTCAAATTGATTTGGAATAAAGCATTTAAGATTATTGACATTGATTAAAGCATCGTCAATACCTCTATCATTATTATGATCCATGATGTCAATTTGTTCATCAATGCATTCTATTTCCTCTTCAGAACTAATAATAATAAACGATGTATAGATTTCTTCATGATCATATTGATCAATGATAAATTCAAAACATTTATTGTAAACATATTGCAAGTTAACTTGAGATAAGTCTTTACTTTCAAGAATGATCATTTGCATCAGGGAGCTACACAAATTCAAATTCCTTGTTAGGAAAACAAGCATCATGAATTTAATTATCAGAATAATCATCATGGATCAAATGAGGACTTTCCTTAAAAACATGAGATTCAGAATCAAAGGTAGGCTCACATAAACAAGGTTCTCATCTAAAACCAAAAGGGATTGAGCATCTTGGTCGTGACCTAGCAGAAAAATGAGAGAAACGTCAAAAAAATCAATCACAACATGGTCCGATTTAAAATTTCATGATAAAAAAATATGACAAATATTATTATGACTCACCTCCTCATAATGATTTCCTTCCCCTTTCATATGATTAAAATATTCTAAGACATCATTACAAATTATAAACCTCATCTATAATTAAGACCTCATTGTGTGGATTGGGAGGACATGGGATGTTAGGACTAGGTGGGATGACATCCTCTTGGTGAATAGAAACATGAGAATTATGCTTGGAATTAGAGGGAAATATGTCATCGAATGAGAATTCCTCAAGAACATCTTTCCTGATTGTCTCAAAATAAGGGGAAGCAGGGGTGCTTTTCAAATTATGATATTGCTCGGGCTCTCTAAGGGCATCAAAAGGATTGATGTTATCCTTTAAATTCACTAAATTAGTTTCCACATCATAAGGTGCATATCTATCAGGAAATTTAGGTGTGGGTTGAAATGTGATGCTAAGATGATTGACTTGATTGATTGGTAGAGAAGGTGTACTGATCTCATGATTAAAATTCACCTTAATGGTTGAAAGTTGGTGATCAGACAAAGCGTTTGGTATATATTGATATTAATGCATGGTAATGGTGGCATAGATATTGTAGATAGGATGCTCAGATATAGAATGCCCTCCCTTCTTTACTCATCTTGGTATGAAAAGTAGGGTTCACAAGTAGAATGTTTATGGCCCTTGTCACAAAAATTGCACCACTGACATGCAAAAGGATCAGCAGATTCCATTGTCTCGGGTTGATTTAGATGGAGGGGAGTTTGAGCAAGAGCTAGTTGGGACTTCTTGATAATACTATTCTATAATGAAACCATCTAGTTTTTCATTTCTTGCATCATTTGGAGCATGGACATATTGGTCTTAGAAGTGAATAGGTCCACAGGAAACCTTGTCCTTTGGTTCTGCTCTTCAAACTCGAGGCATGTCTATAAAGCAGAACCAAGGAAATTTACATTACTCTCTTCCAATCGGTATCGGTAAGGAGGAGGAATACATCAATAATATTGGACAAAGGTAGATTGTTGGGAAGGTTGGATAAATTTGGGAATCTAGTTATACAAATTGATAAACTTGAGGTTAAATGACTTGATAGATTTGTTATATTTAAGGGATATGTAATTAAAATTTATCAGGCGCTCAATTAGGCCTTCAATGTTCCCAAATTTGGTTCTAAACAAATAAATGAGCTCATCCCAGGAATTAAATATCTTATCATGTCATGTCCCCACTGACCACCATGGCCACAGGATACCCCTATATGTTTTTTTGTCTCCAAATCCGACTGAAGACACACACACAGTCGAATTAGCTCGGCTCTGCAATCCGCAATTGCAGATGCGGAAGTGAAAAAATTCATAACCGGAAAGTTTACCTTTCCGCAATCCACAATCTGCAATTGCGAATGCGGAAGTGCAAAACTTCATAACCGGAAAGTTTACCTTTATGCAATCCACAATAGAAAATGCGGATGCGGGAGTGCGGAACGTCGAACTCCAACCTCCTAAAAGGTCACTTTCGCAATCCGTAATCCGCAATTGCGGATGCGGAAGTGCGGAAGTCCAAATGCAACTTCGATTTCCATGCTTCCATAATCCTCAATCCGCATTGCGGATGCGGGCATGCGGAACCATATCCTCTGTCATGGTAACTTCCCACACAATCGTCTGAGGGACATAACTTCTCCATCCTTGGTCCAAATGAGACAAGGTTGGTATCATTGGAAATCTCTTGGAGAGATCTATCCAATCGTGAAATGCCTTCCCCATCTGAGGACTCTTCCATGTCAAGTTTTCCATTGAGATCTGTCCATAACTCCACTTAAATATTTCACCTTATTCCTGCCATGATATTCCCTTCCACCCAATCCATAGAAGGGTTCTGAAACATTTCCAGGGAATTTCCCTCCTTTCCAAGGATCAGATGTAAGCATACAACTTATTCACAAGATTAATCATACATATCATAACATGTAAAATGCATTAAATTAGATCTAACAATTACGTCTATCATATGCAAGACTTATAATGCATTAAAATCATGCAATACCATGATATACATATAACAATGAGCTCATCCCTTTACTCAGGCCTACACATGGTTCCTTGTTAATCAAATTCATATAAACATGCATTCCACAATTCCACAATTGAACATAAGAAACCATATCATAACAATGAAATATCATCATTTAACATAACAAGAGTACTTATCTTTCAATTTCTGAAGCGACTAGCTAAGTGAGAGCAATGTTCCACCCAAACTTAGATTTTTGTCCAGCCTGTACTCTTTCAGCTGAGAGATCACCCCCGAGCTGGGATGTGTATCCACTAAGGAGGCCTATCAGGTTCCCTCATAGTCAAGGTTCCATCCCAATGCTAAGACAATATGTAGTTGGGTTTATCAACCATTCCATGGAACCTACCCATGCTAAGCTAACCTATAGTGGGTTTATCAAGCATTCAGGGACATACTAGTCATGCTAAGCCAACTTCCAGTTGGGTTTGGCAAGCATACCAACAGCAGGGTCATGCCAAGCCAGCATACAGTTAGGTTTATCAAACATATCAGACAAGATGATCATGCTAAGCCAACCGACAGTGGGTTTATCAGGCATACAAAGCAATACAATCATGCCAAGCCAACATATCGTTGGGTTTATCAAACATATCAGACAAGCTGATCATGCTAAGCCAACTAGTAGTGGGTTTATCAGGCGAACAAGGAAAACAAGGGAGGCATTGATATGCCAATGAGATCAACCATAGAGCTGCAGGCATCTCAACACTCAGCCGACCTGGCACCCACATTACCTACGACATCCAACACAAGGAAGATCCTCTCCTCTGCTGCATAGTCCCTCAAGGCCTCTCCCCTTCCATTGTTATTCTAGGATGGGCATAGAAAGGTCCAGTCGCTAGTTCTATGAGATTTTAGCCCTCACTCGGTTCATCAAGCAACCCAACCTTCTTCCGCAGTTCAACAACTGACTCCTTCTAGGCTTGCGGGCATGGCTCTGTTCCGCAATCTATCCTTTGTGATCCAAGCTCAGGCTCTCACGATTTCTTTGCACTATCCAGGCTTGTAGTTTCCTCATGGGTTCTTACCACTTTATCATGGAGTACTCTATCACTGGTAGACTGGGTTCGCGGATACACAGTTTCAATGGCTATCAACTCTCTGGTATTTTCTATTACACAGAAAAACACCATTATCTTCAGGTTATACCACTCTGTTGAATCTGCGTATGCAGGAACGTATGAGCAATATCTCTCTCTGTGGGGCAATGGATTGTGAATGGAATGTGCATGAAAGGATGACGAATGAATGTCTGAATCCCCCCCTCCCCCCGTTCTTCTCCACCATGGGTAGTCAAAACTGGTTCTGCGAGTTTCTCGACGGTTGAGTGTCTTCCAATACAAGCAATCGGAGCCATGCCCTTCCATATGAAATCGCAAGCATGCTCCATACTCCATCGGCTTCAAAAACAGGTTTCTCAACCATCCTCTCGAACCGCATTAATGTCAGCAAGGAGTTCAAACAGGTTCACAGTCGGACATGTGGCAACATGGGTAACCAATCCCATAACCCCCTCACCTCTCCCTAGTGGATACACGTGGCCCCTTCTCATTAGTTGCCTCCTTATCCAAATTCTTGCTTATTTTATTCATTAATAATAATTACATTATTTACATTTCTTCATGGCTTAACATCCCATGAATAATCAAACTATCCAAATACTTGCCTAAGCAATAAACTTAATCATCCACTAGTGGGGCCTTGGCCTTGAGCTCCACACTAGGGTAAATACACATACTACATATATATACAGTCTTTACATTGAAGCCAAATATCTACAAGGGAAAAATGGGGTATTACAACTCCCTCTCCCTTAAATAACATCGTCCTCAATGTTCGTAAAACTGAACAAAAATGGGAATGCCTCTTTCATGGCATACTCCAGTTCCCATGTGGCCTCTTCTGGGCTAAGGTGCCTCCATTGCACCTTTAACTTCACTATGGCCCAATCCTGGAATGGGAAATGGTTGCAACAATCCTGTTGGATGTTGATGCTCTACCTTGACCTATTGAAACTTCTGACATCTATCAATGTACTCAGCTATGTATTTCTTCATACCATGCCAAAAGTACTGCTTCCTTACTACTATTATAGTCTTCTGATATCTTGGATGTCTTGAGTATGGCCTTTGATGTATCTCATCCATCACCAACTTCTTCAAACCTGCACTGTTTGGAATGTACAATCTAGTGTTTTGATAAATGAGAACATTATCCTCACCCAACTGATATCTTTCATACTTTTCCTCTATAACATTCTGTTGCAATTTCTCTTTAATCTAAACATAGACTTAATCCCTATTTTGAGCCTCTAAAATTCTGGCCTTAAAGTATGACTCACACCTACTTACTGCTGCAATATGGAATTTCCTACTGAGTGCATCAAAAAACTTATTCTCCTTACCCTTGACATGCTTAATTTCCAAATCAAACTCACAAAGAAACTCCATCCATCTAGTTTTCCTTGCATTCAGATTTGACTTGTCAAACAAGTATTCAAACTCATATGATAAGTTATGAGCTCAAATATTCTTCCCAAGAGATAATGCCTCCATCTCTTGAGAGCGTGAACTATGGCTGCTAGCTCTAAGTCATGGGTGGCATAGTTCCTTTCATTCTCCTTCAGCTTCCTTGACTCATAACAAATTACAAACCCTTCTTGCATTAGAATCCACCGAGTCCCTCAATGCAAGCATTAGTGCATACCACAAAATCCTTACTCAGATCTGCAATCTTCAAAATAGGTGCACTGGTAAGCAAATCCTTTAACTGTTGGAAACTTCTTTCACATTTTTTCAGACCATATGAATTTGATGTCCTTCCTATGCAATGAAGTGAATGGATGGGCTGTCTGGGATAAGCCTCCAATGAATCTCCTGTAGTAACCAGTAAGGCCCATAAAATATCTAACATCTGTTGCATTCCTTGGAGTAGGCCAATCCATGATGGCTTCGATCTTCTCTAGATCAACTGCAATGCCCTCTGCTGATATAACATGAACTAAATACTGCACCTTCTCTTGATAGAAGTTACATTTTCTCAGCTTAGCATACGGCTGGTTCTCCCTAAGGACTTGCAATACCATTCTCAAATGATCATCGTGTTCTTCTTCATTCTTGGAATACAAAAGGATGTCATCCAAGAACACAATCACAAACTTATCCAAATATTTGATGAAGACACTATTCATGAGACACATGAATGTAGCAAGTGCATTGGTAAGACCAAATGGCACCACTGTAAATTCATAATGACCATACCTAGTCCTGAAGGTTGTCTTATGAATGTCTTATTCCTTTATTCTCACTTGATGGTACCCAGACCTCAAGTCAATCTTGGAATACACTCTAGCTTCCTTCATTTCATCAAACAAGTCATCAATCCTTGGAAAGGGATACTTGTTCTTAATTGTCACCTTGTTGAGCTTCCTGTAATCAATACAAAGCCTCAATGTTCCATCCTTCTTCTTAACAAACAACAATTTTGCACCCCATGGGGATATACTCGGTTTGATGTATTCCTTGTCCATTAATTCCTGTAGCTACATCTTCAATTCTACCAATTCTGGTGTGCTCATTCTATAAGGAGCTTTGGAGATGGGTGCTGCTCCTGGAACAAGATTAATGGAAAAGTTAATATCTCTCTTAGGTGGAAATCCTGGAACTTCATCTGGAAACACATCCTGAAACTCTTGCAATGTCTGGAAGTCTTCTATCCTGGGTCCTTTATCTTCTGTTGAATTCGATATATGCACAACATATAACTGACAACCCTTTTTATAAAACTTCCTCAATTGCAGGGCTGAAATATGCCTCACTGAAACTTGCTTTGGAATTCATTTAACCAACCTTGGCTTTCCTTCATTATCAAGGAATTCCGGCGCTTTCCCATAATAGTCCACCTTGGCTCTATTCCTTTCCAACCAATCCATGCCAATTAAGGCATCATAAGATCCCAATGGTAAGACATTTAATTCTGCATGTGTGAGGAGTCCATTCAATTCTATGGGACACTTCCCCACTACTTCGCTTACCTTCCTCTTGGTATTGGTGGCTAATTGAACTAGCCAAGCCTTGTCATGCTTTACTTAACCAAGAGAACAAATTTCAACTATATTAGGAGCTACATAACTATGAGTAGACCCTGGATCAATCAAAACTAAAATAGGTTGCTTAGCAACCTTTCCTGCAACCTCCACCACTGATGATTGATGGTCTGCTTGATGATCATCCAGTGCTACATAAATCCTAGGTGTTTCTCTTGCCATGTCACCTATTGTAGCTGATCCTTTAACTTTGTGCAAGCTCCTAGGATTCTTCCTTGCATTTGGAAAATCTATGAGCATGTGGTTTTCACCACAACCCCAAAATTGAAGTGGCCCCTTTAACGTTCTATCTGCTACTACAGCTGGCTTGAATTATCTTCTTGCTTGCTAGCCTTGTGGAAATCTTCTAGTCTGATTTCTGAATGGTGGTTTGAATTCACCTTTATTTTGATCAAACCTTCCCTTGGGTTTACCTTTCCACGATGGATGCACCTCTTCTTTACCTTTACCCTGCTCATAGCAATGCTCTGCCATCCTAATGGATTCATCCAAGGTTGGTGGATTTACAAACTCTATTCTATCTCTATAGCCATGTGATAGACTACCAAGGAAGCATTGGATCCTGACTCTTTCATCCTTGATGTAGTCTACATACCTCAGCAACTCCAGAAACCTGTGGACGTGCTCATCCATGGTGTTCTGTCCTAGTCTGAGTTCATCAAACTCTTTCCTTTTTCTATCATAATACCTAACTGATAGGTACTTCTCCTGGAAGTATCTCTGGAATCTTTCCCAGCTAATCCTTCTTTCACTGATCCCTTTCACTTGCATTAGGTGATCCCACCAAATAGAAGCTCTTCCACTAAGGTTATAAATGAAAACCTTATCCTTTTCATTCTCTGAATACTCATGCATTCTGAAGTACTTCTTGATTCCAAGAAGCCATGCCTTTGATTCTTGACCTTCTTTGCTTTCACCATCAAAAGTTGGTGGTCTTGCCTTCCTAAATTCACCCTGTGGAATACCTCTGTGCTTCTTTCTTCCCTTACTCTTGTTGGTAGGGCACCCTGGGCTCCCCTGAGAACCCTCATAATCGTCTGATTTGCTGGGAGAAAATCTAGGAGAGGCTGTCCTGTGCCTTTTGCTCACAGAATCCCTTCTAGGGCTTGGATTTCTTCTCATCGAACGACCCCTAGACCGACTTTCTGCATTTATCTCCTCTCGGCCTTCATTGCTTGGGTTAGAACCACCATTAATCCTTTGCTATAAGTCTGTAAGACTCTGCAAAATGGCCGCATTGAGTTGATGTTTCTCTTCTTGCACTTTCATCATCCACTCGTTAAACCTTACCATAGTCTCAACCAAGTTTCAGATTCAGCTTCTGTATGTGCTTCTTGCACGTTCTCACCCATCACATCATATTTTGGTTCAAATGGGTCCTGCGCATCGTTTAGAGTGACCATTCTTACACCTTTCTCTACGCTGCCATGTGATACAATGCGTCTTACAGATGCTACTATCTCTGTGCATATTAGAGACATTCTATTAGATATCAAAAGGATGCAAATAAAATCTATCATACCCATCCAAACCTGGAACTATTCATTTGAATAATCAATTAATCAAATAGTCCATCAAGATCACGCCATGGGTGCATCTCTTGACCAAAAGTTCATGCATGATCTGGCCCAAACAGCTCCCAGTGTTGCAACTCAAGCTCTGATACCACTCTGTCACATCCCCATTGACCACCATGGCCACAGGAGACCCTGATACATTTTTTTTCTCCAAATCCGACTGAACACACATAGTCGAATTAGCTTAGGTCCGCAATCCGCAACTGCGAATCCACAATCTGCAATCCGCAATCCACAATTGCGGATGCGGAAGCGCAAAACTTCATAACCAGAAAGTTTACCTTTCTGCAATCCGCAATTGCAGATGCGGAAGTGCAAAACTTCATAACTGGAAATTTTACCTTTCCGCAATCCGCAATCCGCAATAGAAAATGCGGATGCGGGAGTGCGGAACATCGAACTACAACCTTCGAAAATGTCACTTCTACATCCGCAATTGCAGATGCAGAAGTGTGGAAGTTCAAAAGCAACTTCGACTTCCATGCTTCTGCAATCCGCAATCCACATTGTGGATGCGGGCATGTGGAACCATACCCTCTGTCATGGTAAATTCCCACACAATCTTATGAGGGGCATAAATTCTCCATCCTTGGTCCAAATGAGACAAGGTCAGTATCTTTGGAAATCTCTTGGAGAGCTCTATCCAATGGTGAAATCCCTGCCCCTTCTGAGCAGTCTTCCATGTCAAATTTTCCACTGAAGATCTGTCTATAACTCCATTTAAAGATTTCACCTTCTTCCTGCCATGATCTTCCCTTCCACCCAATCCATAGAAGGGTTCTGAAACATTTCCAGGGCGTTCCCCTCCTTTCCAAGGATCAAATGTGAGGATACAACTTATTCACAAGATTAATCATACATATCATAACATGTAAAATGCATTAAATTAGATCTAACAATTATGTCTATCATATGCAAGACTTATAATGCATTAAAATCATGCAATACCATGATATACATATAAAAATGAGCTCAGCCATGCACATGGCTCCTTGTTAATCAAATTCATATAAACATGCATTCCACAATTCCACAATTGAACATAAGCAACCATTTCATAACAATGAAATATCATCATTTAACATAACAAGAGTACTTATCTTTCAATTTATGAAGCAACTAGCTAAGTGAGAGCAACGTTCCACCCAATCTTAGATCTTTGTATAGCCTGTACTCTTTCAGCTGAGAGATCACCCCCCAGCTGTGTTGTGTATCCACTAAGGAGAGATATCAGGTTCCCTCACAGTCAATGTTCCATCCCAATGCTAAGCCAATCTGTAGTTGGGTTTATCAAGCATTCCAGGGCACCTGCCCATGCTAAGCCAACATACAATGGGTTTATCAAGCATTCAGGGACATATTGGTCATGCTAAGCCAACTTCCAGTTGGGTTTATCAAGCATACCAACAGCAGGGTCATGCCAAGCCAACATACAGTTGTTTTTATCAAACATATCAGACAAGATGATCATGCTAAGCCAATCGACAGTGGGTTTATCAAGCATACCAAGCAATACAATCATGCCAAGCCAGCATACTGTTGGTTTTATCAAACATATCAGACAAGTTGATCATGCTAAGCCAACTGGTAGTGGGTTTATCAGGCGAACAATGACAGCAAGGGAGGCGTTGCTAGTCCAATGAGCTCAACCACAGAGTTGCAAGCATCTCAACACTCAGCCGATCTGGAACCCACATTACCTACCACATCCAACACAAGGAAGACCCTCTTCTCTGTTACATAGTCCCGCAAGGCCTCTTCCCTTCTAGTGCTATTCCAGGATGGGCATAGAAAGGTCCAGTCGCTAGTTCTATGATATTTTAGCCCTCACTAGGTTTATCAAGCAACCAAACCGTCTTCCGCAGTTCAATAGCTGACTCCTTCTAGGCTTGCGAGCAGGGCTCCATTCCTCAATATATCCTCTGTGATCCAAGCTCAAGCTTTGTAATATCCTTGGGAAGATTCAACCAAGATATTATCTCTAACTTCAAATTTTTGATAAAATTCACTTGTTAATTTTTTTGACAATTTTTCCGAACAGAGAAGGAAGTAAGTGATGGGGATTGAGGCAAGATATGAGGATGGTAGGATGAACATTCAATTCTGGAAAATGTATGGACTGAGGTGAAGCAGCAGGTCAGGATTTCATATCAGAGATGTCCTATGCACCATGTACCAGATCCATTCACTTTTCAGCATAGAGCAAGTCTATGCTTACTTCGAGGCTTCCTGGGAAGCTAGCACATGCATACTAGACAGGTGGGTATCCTGGGAGTTAATGGAAGAGGTTATATCATTCAAATAAGTGATGGTGATGTTCAGGAAAGTATTTGAACAGACTTGGGAGAGTTTAGTAAGAATTGGGGTTCAAGAGCTCACCTAGAATTGCTGAGCTAGTCATTTTCTAAGCTTCCCAAATAGGGGTTAAAGGATTTCAAATTCTCAAATTAGGGAATGATATGTGAATTATATTGAATTATTAAACTACTGTAATATATGGGAGGTCAAATCGATTCTCTGAGTGCAATCTACAGTAAATTCAACAAAACTAGTCTAGAAAAACCTCTCAATGAGCTAGTCTTGGAATTTAACTTGATAAATTACTTCCATCAACTGATTTATCTATTCTGATATGTTATTAAGATCTGATATAATATTAAGAATAGTAATAAATCTAAATGGACATAACAAAACTCTTCTTTTTATTTCAGTGGCTTCTTTCTCAAAACATAGTGCCTCACAGGCTATAAATTGCATTACATTGGTGGAGAAGATGAATAGAGAGAAGGATTTTTAGACTAGCTCTATTCTGATTTAATTATTAGACCCTCTATATATCATAGGTCTTATTTGGATGCTCCTTCTGCTGATAGACTTCACTGGTGCGCCCTCCTTCAACTAGTTGTCTCCATCAGGGGAAACACCTCTAAATTTGGCTGAGTGAGCTGGAGCAATGAGAGGAATCAGAGATCAGGTCCGAATTCAACCTCTGGACATGGAAGCCTCTGATATATTCTGATAATAACATCTGGATCTCACTGGAGGTCCTAGGCATGCTCCTCCATAAGTATCTTCTTCTACTAATGAACCTCCTCCAAAACTAGCTGCAATTCTTCTACACTGCTATCCTCCTCTTCAATCTAAATTAATTCTTCAAGGCTGATCTGAACTGGATGTTACTGGCTGTAATAATGGTTGCTGGACCTGCATAACATTCACAAGAAACTCATAGGTCCTTGGGGCACGTATCCCAAGAATAACCTGTTGAGGCAGATCACTTAACTAGAGAGGCTCAGAGCTCTCAATGCAAAATTACAAATGACAAAATTTCTTGAATGAAGTTGGAAACCTTCTTAAATAGAATTCATGTTGACCTGTTGAGCAAGTTACTTGGCTTGGTGACCTGTGAGAATAGGTCACCCATGAGTGCACATACTTTCCTTGCTTTGCTTGCTTGCTTTGCTTTGGCCTTCCTTATTTTTTCCTCTTTTTCTGACTTTCCTTCTTTTCTGAACTTTCCTGCTTTCTGAATTTATGTTGTTTTTCCTGAAATATTCCTCATTTCTCATTTTTGGCAACATTTTTGGACTCTAGCACGCTTACTTGACTTCTACTCCAAGTAATTCCTCCAACCTTATCCACTAATTCGAATTGGTGAGCCAATTTCTCCATTTTTTCAGCATAACAAATAAAATATTAATAAATGAGGATAACTAATAAAATTAATTAATTTCTTCTCCAAAATTCAAAACCATTAATTATTTAATTAAACTTATAATGCTGGCTCAAAACTCCCCAATTAATTAATGAATCACCTTAGCACTTAGTTTGGGGGTTAATAACTTCATGGGGAGCCCACCTTATCCCTTTAATTCCTCAAATTCACCCTTAGGCATATTCCCTTAGTCAGTTTCTTCATCCATCCATTAATTAATTAATTAATGCCTAGGTGATTAGGCTAAAATCATCCCCATGGACCATAGCAAAATTTGGGGACATGACAGGCTCTCACAGTTTCTCTGCACTGTCCTGGCTTGCAGTTTCCTCACGGGTTCTTATCACTATGTCATTGAGTACTCTGTTATCGGTAGACTGGTTTCGTGCATACATAGTTTCTATGGCTATCAATTCTCTGGTATTTTCTATTACAAAGGAAAACACCATTATCTTTAGGTTATACCACTCTGTTGACTCTGTGTATGCAGGAACGTATGAGCAAGACCTCTCTCTGTGGGGCGATGGATCGTGAATGGAAAGTGCGTGAATGGATGATGAATGAATGTTTGAATTCCCCCCCTCATTCTTCTCCACCATGGGTAGTCAAAACCAGTCCTGTGAGTTTCCCAACGGTTGAGTGTCGTCCAGGACAAGCAATCAAAGCCATGCCATGCCATACGAAATTGCAGGCATGCTCCATACTCCATCGGCTTCAACAACATGGTTCTCAACCACCCTCTGCAACCGCATTAATGTCAGAAGGAAGTTCAAACGGGTTCACAGTCGGACATGTGGCAACATGGGTAACCAATCCCATAATCCCTTCACCTCTCCCTAGTGGATACATGTGGCCCTTCTCATTAGTTTCCTCCTTAGCCAGCTTCTTGGTTATTTTATTCATTAATAATAATTACATTATTTACATTTCTTCATGGCTTAACATCCCATGAATAATCAAATTGTCCAAATACTTTCCTAAGCAATAAACTTAAGCATCCACTAGTGGGGCCTTGGCCTTGAGCTCCACACTAGGGTAAATACACATACTGCATATATATAGAGTCTTTACATTGAAGCCAAATATCATCAAGGAAAAAATGGGGTAAATACACATCCCTTGCTTCTAATGATTTGACAAAAATGCGCATGCAAGTGTCATTGTCATGAGTGCCTATGCTTTCAAAAGAATAAAAAAAGGCGGAAAGATGTTTACTAGAGGTTGTGCCATTTCTAGAAAACTTAGGAAGATGATCTTTGAATTTCGGTAAAGGATTGGTGTTCAGTGCTAGATTCAAATGTGTAGGTATGCACCAAGGTGTAGGATTGACGTTGGCTTTATATTGAAAAATTCCCACCTTCTTGATGACCATCTAAGTATTAACATTGTTAATGATGAGATTATATTGACTAAACATACCCCCAAATATCGAGGAACTAGAAAGAGGCATGAAAAAATAAAGCAAAGATGAATAAGGATAAAAAATTGAAATAGGACAATGAGGACTAAGAAAGCTCCACAAATCGATCGTGATTGGATAATAACGACGAAAGGATTCAACGTAATTCCAAGGGATTGGATTAGGACAATTCAAAAGATAGGCAAGAATATATTCCCCAGTATGGTCTCCATTTATTTTGATGCTCAAAACAACACGGTTTGGGAAACAACACTGTAAACACCCTTGGAAGGATGGGATTAATGGGATGGAAGCCCAGGTTATGTGTACAACCCTTGGATATATATGATTCTTAGGGTTGATCAATGGCATTAAATTCATAAATAAGTGAAAGCAAGATATGACATGTGCTATTAAAAGAAATCATGCTTTCAAAACAAGAATACCAATCCATTAACTAAACAAGATGCAACCTATATAACCATGCGTGTATCAAAGAAATTTTTAGGGGTGAAATTTCGCCAATTGGCTATTTTTTAGGTTTTTTTTCAAAAAATAAATTCACTATTTGGTCATTTTTAGTCTCTAATATTGCCTATATGTACTTAAAATATATTTTTATCATGATATTCGCCAAAATTTACAAGTTTTAGTAGTAAACTAATTATTTGATAAGAATAAATTAATACAAAATATTTACAATAATGAAAATGCATCATGTAGTTAATTTTCTAAAAAATAAGCTTTAGTTGTTGGTGGAAAAATGAAAATATAATTTAATCTATTCTAACGCTTAAGTAAATTTAAATGGCCACTTCTAATATGCAAAAGAAAATCTTCAATTTCATTTAATTTCGTATTTTTAAAGGAGTGCACAAGTCTAAGGTCCATTAATGAAATAATTGAGCTAATAAAGCAGGAACATTGAATTTTAAGTGTTAGCACAAAAATGTAACTATAATTTGTATTTTGCTAAGATTTAGTAGATTTTTAAAACATCTTAAGTATGCAGAAGGAAATCTTCCATGTCACTTAAATTCTGATTTTTAAAATTATACAGTTTGAAATCAAAGTTCCTTTGATGCAATAAAATCAATTTACTAAGGTGAAAAAAAACAAAAAAACAAAATAATATTTACAATTCATGTACATAAAATTACATTTTGGGAAAAGTAAAAAAGATTAAAAAAAAGCAACGAACCCGAATAATAAATGTGGAGGAAAGACACAAATATACCCAAATAAGATTTTTATTAAGGGAATGAAATTTGACAGTCATCTAGTACAATAGATTTACTTCAGTTCAATCCTTGAGGAAAGGCGGTTTATGAGATCCTACATAGCTCTCAACTAATTAGGCTCATCTGGGTGAACTGAGATAGTGAGAGTACTCCTCGATTAGATTGTGCATGCGAAATTGAAATGTAATCTTACATTAAGACTCATGAACAACTGACTATGAAAGGCGATGAACCTAGCATTACTCACCTCTTACCTTTAATGCAAGATCTTTGTTTTGGTAGCTTCACTTCAGTTTTGAAGGGTTGTCTGCAGGGAAGGAAAAGTGTTTCCACTACCTTGAAAGCTTAATGATCGCTACATATTTTGGTGTTCTTCTTTTTATATGAGTCTAAAAGAGTAAATGGACTACAAGTAATCAACGTCCACTTTCCTACACAGAAACATAACGTTGGCTCTTTGTTTATTTATGGTTATGTTTGTTTGTTACGACAATTTCCACTTATAGTTGGTCGTTCCTTATGATTTGGGATGACTACCACTCATTAGTTTCTATTGATATAACTATGTTGACGTACTGTGCCATGTGATGCATCTTTTACCTCTGTAAATATTTCACTTGATGCACCAATGCAGACTGACAAGAATCCCAAATATCCCCAGTTTGCTCCATCTAGCGTTGAGGTTTAGTAAATGAAATTTTCTCACTGGTCGAGCCTTAACTTAAGGCTATATTTAAAAACTATTTGCTTATATCTCATACTTGTTGTCATTAAGTTGTTCCTGCTATTTGTAATTGGGTGGATAATTCAATATTGGATGCACTATACTGTACAATGGTCTGCTAATAATCAATACTACCATCGATATTCACAGGCAATAATGCTTCAGTTAGAATGACAGTAATGTGTCAGTGAAGTAAAGTGCCATGGCCTCCCATTCGAGTAAACAATCTGGGTAAAGTTTTGAGTGTATATGCTTCCATAGAATCCAGAAGGAAGGAAAAGGAATTTCTCAGTGAACTCAAGCTGTAGAATCATCATTTGTTTGATAATATCCCACAATCTCTCAGCCCCTTTCATTTGTTGTAGGCCTCCTCTTTAGTTTTCTATCGGGTTGCTTGGTGTGGTGGCTGGTCATTTCTGCATTTTTATTTACCTATTCTATGTCTGTATCCAGCTTGGACAAACAATGAGCATGTGCCAACCCTAACTCGACCATTACTCCACTCCCATGTGTTTCCTCAGGCTCTCTACATTGTTCGTTTCTCTTGGTCATTGTGTATGTTGCAGGTTGACAAAGCCTAATGCACTGACACAACAAGAAAACTCATGTTTTAGCACCACAAGTTAGCACCACTTACATTTTATGGTGCTAAGGTGGTGGTATTAGCACCACTTACAATTTTGTGGTGTTAAGGTGGTGATATTAGCATCACTTACTTTTTGTGGTGTTAAGGTGGTGATATTAGCACCACTTATAATTTGTGGTGTTAAGATGGTGTTAATGTTTGTTAATACAATTTTAGAAATTGAGTTTTTCCTTATCTATGTGAAGAGAAATGACATGTTGGCAAGTACCATAAATGGTGCTAAATTATTATTTTCCACATGGAAATGTCTAGGTAGGTTTTAATTATGGTGATTTGCACCATAAACACAAAAGCTTCACAAATCCATTTTTTAAAAACTTAATTCAATTATTTTATTTTTATTTTTTATTCATTCAAATAAGTGATCAAAATAATTTATGATTTTTTACACCACAATCACATAAAATTCAATTATTTATTTTTATATTATTTATACAAATAAATTCAGAAGATTCGTTTATGAGGCTTTGCACCACAAAGACAACAAGTTCACAAATTATTTATTTCTAAATAATTCAATTCAATTCTCCATTTTTAATATTATTTAAATTAATAAATTTATTGATGAGCATTAGTGTCATTATCAGGTTTTTAGCACAAGGCATGGATCTCACATCTATGTACATGGCTGACGGAGAGAACAACTACCTTTGGCTCTAAAAGAAGCTCTTAGGAATCTAAGACCAAGAAATACACTTAGAAGGTCACCACATGTCTTCCAAAGAGTATTCTTAGCGTCTACTTGTGCACATTGACACTATTATAAAGCTAGCCAAATCTCATCTTGGGAAATACCATATAGTGGTGCTAAGGTTTTAATTACTATTCTTAAGAATAGAGAAATATCATCTCGGAAAGTACCACATAGTGGTGCTAAGTGCTTATTTGTGGCATGGACATGTACAAATAGTATTTAATTATGATGACTTGCACCACACACAAAACAACAACAAAAATATTTTTTTTATAAATAACTTAATTCATTTTTTTCATTCAAAAAAATGCTCTAAGTGAGGTTCCACACCACAATTACCACAAATTCAATTATTTATTTTTTAACTATTTAAACAAATAAATCCACATAATTTATTTATGAGGCTTTATAGAGAAGCACACAAAGTTCACAATTAACTATTTTATAAATAAATAAAGTATTCATTTTTAATATTATTTAAGCAAATAAATACCTATGATTCTTGAATATTGACAAATAATTAAATGTAACCATTTTTAATTTATTATTATTATAAATTAGTAATAAAAGTGGTTTGAATTAAAATTGCATTATTTGGTTGGGTATATTTTTATTGATCTTATTAAATTTCTTTGTTGATATTAGTATTATTATTAGGTTTTGAGCTAAGGCATGGGTCTCTACTCCTTGGACATGATAGAGGGAGGAAAAATCTACCTTGAACGATAAAATAAGATTTTAGGAATCTAGGACCATGAAAAATGGTCAACGCACATGCCTTCTTGGGAGTATTCTTAGCCTGCATGTTTGGGCATTGATTGTATTTTAAGTTTTGGATTACTAGTGGTGGATTTACTACCCGTGGACCTAGCTAGTCAAAAGAAGAAATTTATGCCTTAGACTGAGAAGCTTTTAGGATGTACTGATAGTAATGATTTGTTTAGCCAAGAAAATTGACCTTTTGAAAGGATCCATGTCCTTATAATAGGGATATAGTGGGGAATGTGAGGAAATAAAACTATGTATAAGTCTTTGGGGCATATATATGATTAATGGAGGAAACCGAGGACTTAGACCTTTGAAGAAGCCTATAGGCATATAAGATTAACAAATATACCTCAAATTACCACATGAGACCTTTTAAAGGTATCTTTGGAATAATATTGGGCGTGTCAATGTCACTGATAGGATTTAAGCACTATATATCGCTGTAAAGACCCTTGACATGTTTGAGGGAGGAAATTGAGGCCTTAGTTCCTAATAAAAATTATTGGGCACCCAAGGCAAAAAAAACACTTTGAACCACTACGCATGACCTATTGAGGGTATTATTTACCTCTAAGTGAGGACATTGACACCATTATGAGGTTTTTTCTAGTATGCATGAGTATTATGGTTTTGTATAATGTTATAGGAGGAAACATAGCCCTTAGGCCATAAGGGGAGATTTGAAACACACCTATGAACTCCCAATACAGTTCCTTTCATCCTAATGAAACCTTTTAGGAATCCAGAGCCATGAACAATTCCTCAAATCACGACGCATAACATCATGAAGGTATCCAGGGTGCTATGTATTTAAGTCTTGGGGACTTGGAACCTTAGACATTGTCAAGGGAAGATACTTGAAACTTGGTTTGTAAAGGAATCCTCTATCCATCTAGGGCTACGAAGGTTGCCTCCACCCAATCAAGTCCTACTAGTGTAATTAGTTTCTAAGGGTTTTGTTTGTTAGGCATCCCAAGGTTTGAAACAATGTTGTAGTTGGAGGAGACACCTAAAAATACATCCATGGTAAGGGTTTGTGTGGCATAGACTAGGTGATATCCTCAAGTTGTGTCAACAACTTAGATTCCCCTAAGTCATGGTGGTTTCTTATACCACAAGCAGGTCTCGCATGTCACGAACACACTAGCAAAAATAAAAATAAAAATCCTCCACCAAGAATACATGGCCTTTGAAGGGTATCGTTGGCCTTTGAAGGGTATCATTGGCCTTTAAAGGGTATCTTGGTGCCTTGTGGCCTTGGAAATGGTTAGGGGATGAGACTTGAGCCTTAGTCCCTAAAGAAACCTTCTATCCATCAAATTCCAAGAGGGTTTCCTCCACAAACTACACATACCCACACATTCCCTCTTGAGCATATCATTATCCTATTATTGAGGATGGAGGTACCATTAGGTATCTAGTTAACATCGATATACATGATGTTATGTATCTAGTTATTGTGTTCTTGAGGATTTGTATAGGGTCAATAAAGGAGACATTAACTTGAATCTTTGAAGGAATCTTCTAGTAAACTAGTGCTAAGGAGGTTTCATCCACCAACAACACATGGCCACCTAAGAGTGTCATTAGCTAATGATTAATTATTTTTATGCCATTAGGTGGTTTTGAGAAATATGTACATGTTCTAGGGCATTGGGAATGACTTTGCAGGGAAGAACACCATCCATTTGTCCCAAAAGAAGCAATTTAAGCATCTAGGGCCATGATTAGTGCTTTGAAGCAGCAATCATGAATCTGTATGGGTATGCATGGCACTATGTATCAAAGTCTTAGGGACTTCATGCCTTGTATTATTTTCAACGATATGCATATGGAAAGATGTAAAATAATCTTATAGGAATGCAAGGCCATGAATGATGGTTCAAACCAACGCACATTACCTATCATTAGTATCCATTATCTCTATATGGGGATATAAATGATATTAGAAGGTTGTAATCACTAGGTATGAGCCTCAATTCCTTGTATATGGTCCAGGGAGGAACCCAACTCTAGGAATTTCATAGGATCATAACATGAGACGCTAGATATCATCCAATTTAAATAGAGATTCTTTAAATTTTCCTCATGGATAAAACTGCATATTCATAAATTGATATAAGAGACACTTAAAACCATCCCATAGATAAAAATTTTAGTATTTTCACCATGTTTTATATTTTTAGACTCGTCAAATTAACAAATTTCCATCGCTTGTGGGGGATGTATCTATGGTTTCACTGAGTAAAGGAGTGTGAGAAGGGTTTGTACCATAGAGTGAGGTCTAATCCAGATAAATCCATCATATCACTCTATTGAAGCATGCAAAAACATTCCCATATATAGAAATCACTTTTTCACCATGTGGGGAAGTTCCTAGAACAACGTGTGAGGCGATGCATGAGGTATACTAATCTAGAGCTTGTCATATTGGATATTCTGTACAAAATTTTGGATAGTTTTCCATGTCTTCTATCCCCACTTAAACAACCTTCATGTGCTATTCATGATTTTCTTGATCCAAAGATTTTCTCCCAGTCATGTCATAATCGGGGCCTTCTTGGAGGTAAAAGTCTATTGAGGTCAATTCTGATAGGGATGCTAGATCAGAGTCCACCTGTCAAGGGGTCACGCTAGCAAGAGGACCCTCACCATATCAACTAAAGTATTAATGGTTTTTGTATCCAAGGGGTTTGAGCCTTCTAGATGCGACTGATAAGGTTTGTCGACTTTGTCGAAAAACACTAATATTGCTTGGAGATGAGAAGTATATTTTACATGTATCATATGGATTGCAAGTGAAGTCTATTGCCTCCTCTTCTATAGTGATAATACCTATTAAAAATACATATAATATTCAACATGTTGTACATATCATCTAAGATATCTAATCCAACACTTACCTGTATAAATTCGTGTGATGGTTCTTATTGTACATGATCTAAATAACACTACTTCATAATACACACGTCAGTATATTTGAGGCTATGATGGATATGTAAATATATATTCAAAGTTAAAATACTTCATGATATTGTCTACCTAATTTAATACATGAACGCAATGGAGTAATTGAGTTTGAGGATCATCGTCTCTTCATTCAACATTTTGTTTAGGCATAGAAAGTGATGAGGATGAGTTATTCTTCATTTTTTATAGATGCATTTTTCCATTCCTTCCATTATTTATGATTGGTTACTTCTAAATTTATAATTATATTTATTGTCATTATTTTTTATTTCACATAGTATAGTGTGAAAGTTTTTACTATTAAATTATTCATTGACTTTTATTTCTTAAATTGTAAGAATTTATTTCCTTTATGTATTTTTTCTTTTGTTTATTTAGAAAAATTATACCACTTTTTAAATTATTGGTGAATGATTTGGAAACTTCGAAAAAAAGGGCTTAGAGTCCAATGGAGAGAGAAATTTCATTTTCCCTCCACCTCAAGAAACCAAAACTACATTAGTTGCTAATATTGTTAATATCTCATTGAGAAACTTTAAAAAAGCCAACAAAAAAACATTTACCCTCCATTTCAAAAAGGAAACATTGCATTGGTTACTAAAATAGTTAATACATGATTGAGAAACTTAAAACAGAAATTAATAAAATCTCATTTTCCCTCCATATGTGAAGATTTTTCAGATTCCATTCAAAACATATAAATGCAAAGCTATTTCTTATGAAGTAAGTGTTGAAAGAATGTCAAATGGTTGATCAAATTCTATGTTCTAGATGGAAGAAATTCTATGTTCTAGATGGAAGAAATTCAATGTTCTAGTTGGAAGAAGAGAAGATTGTGCTGAAGAAATATCCATTTGGATCGCAAGGAGCAAGACATGCGTTAAAGCAAGGATTTAGCATCTAAAGGAGATCAGGGGGAAAGAGGTAAATTATCTATACTATTATTTTTTAAATTAATATTATCATGGATTATTCAATTTTTGTGTAGTTTCAGTAGGTATCAATATCAAGAAAGATTGTTAAGAAAGTGCATTTTCATAGAATTTTTATTCAGTTCTGTATGTGTGTTATCCTATCAAAAATTTTAGTTATACCTTCAATTTTTTCTGTGTGCATCTTAATCAATTCTCTACATTTTTTTAGCTGTGTTGTTTTGTTAAAAAAGTCGATTTCTACACTCTGAATGGAGATATAACTAGTCATCTGGTCATATGCTATTCTTTCTAAATTGTTAGCTATATGTATTTTTGCTTTATTATAATGGTGAATTATTTCCTGTTAGTAGATTTGATCTGTCAATGGGTCGTTAATCAGTTCAAGTAAATTGCCTGCGCATATGCTTGCTTTTCCTTTCTCATTGCGTTTAGGTTTGTAGCTATCTGAAAAATCCCTGGACTCTCCTCAACCCCATCCGAGAAGCCCTATCCCTATTATGCAAACTAGAAAATGCTAGAATTAGTTGTTTTGAGAAAAAAATGCATTATTTATTCCAGGTTTTCAATGCATTATCTTATATGATGCAGACTTAAACCTCTAAAGCCAGCCTACAAGGATCTCTCCAAGTATATGTACGCGCAATACACTAAAACATATGAAAATGCCTTTCAAATTCATTTCATACCTATTGAAATACCATTATTTAGGCCAAAGCCTTGGAAAACAATACAAAAAACATGCAAAATTCATAAAATTTCCACTCTCGGGTCTGTGTTTAAATAATACACAGAATTTTTTTGTTTCTATAGGAGTTCCTGTGCCATTTCTTGTACCAATTTTGGTTGCATTTCTGATGCCAAATCTGACCTTGTTTCCTATGTCAATGTATAGGAACTGCCTACGCTTTCCACTGTTCTAAGTAACCATCACCATTGGATCAGTCTGACAACCTAAAGGAACCGTTGATATCTCTCCTTCAATGTCTAAGCACAAAGCTTATACTTTCCAAAAATTCTTTAAGGAATTTCAATGAAGTCCCATCGATTTCTTGGATATTTGATTGATACAAGCCACCCCTTGGGATTTAGATAGGAAACTCTCCCCAAATCAGATTATATGTATTGAATTCGAAAAAATATTTTCAAACTATTTCTATGTATTTAAAAAGAAATGCATGCAAATATGCAATTCTCTTTATACATATGTGAATATGCAATTCTCTTTAAGCAATTACCAAGAGTTCTGCTCTCACTGTGATCTGCACACCCGTATGCCATGAGTTTCTATAAGGTCAATGGAGCATTAAGCAATTACCCAGGGTTCTGTTGTCGCTGTGCGCTGCCCACCCATGTGCCATGAGTTTCTAAGGGATTGCAAATTCCAATTGAATTTGGAAGAACAACCACCCCTCAAACCAACACCTAAGCTGTAGGAAATCCACTCTTTGGAGCGAAACTAGGAAAAAGGTTTCTAATTAGTCTAGCTCTACTCAAATGTATACCAGTTGGAACCCAATAAATGTCTTAAAATTTATCTATAAACTAAGAAAAATAACATTACTTGTAACCTTTGGAGGTAATTCCATAACCCTATCTGATAGTGGTACAAGGATTTGATGAAAGAATATAAAGTGTGATTAATAAAATACCCATTCCATCACACCAAATTATAAAATACTCTATGCAGATATCACTGCCACATGTTCAGCAATGAGTAAGGAAAATCTATACCATCCAGCTGAAATTAGAAAATATAAGTTCCAAAGCTTCTGACAAACACTTTATTATCAAACAAAATGAGTGCACAGGGTATGTCTGGAATGAAATCAGATGATGTGATAAT
Source organism: Larix kaempferi (assembly GCA_027924585.1). NCBI lineage: Eukaryota > Viridiplantae > Streptophyta > Pinopsida > Pinales > Pinaceae > Larix > Larix kaempferi. Next base: position 4,990,835 of record BSBM01001166.1, on the reverse strand, counting down.
AGTAATAGAAAACCTCTCCATTTCCCATTCTGTGGACTAGTGGAGCTATCTCAGCGATCACATAGAATTGATCCCCTTTATACACATATAAACTTAATTCCCAACGTTTTGATGATATCTATTCACATTCTCAGCATTTTTGTAACCGTTTACAAAACTTCTTGCCAATTGACTTCCCATAATTTTTTTATCTTTTATTTTACAAGATTTGGTATATTACAACTTCTCAAAGGATATCATCTACTAGTGCATTAGTTTTTTCATAGTTATTGATGACTCCAAAGAGGAGCCTACATCTCAGTCCCCTTACCCGTCCATGGCAAACATCATCTTTTCAGCCAGTCGATATTTATGCCATTAATTTTTGCATGGATAAATATCTTGCTCTGAACCCATGTTTTCCTATTACAGCCACTTCCTTGAATCATTTAGTGTGGGCTATAAAATCAAAATTTTAAAAAAATAACCTTCATTTGTTGTCCTAATCGCTAAAACAATAGCAAAGGAAATGTTGATGTATATGTAACTTCAGAATGTATTTCATATATGTATATTGTATTCCTATAGAGATATTATTATTCCTCTATATGGAAATGTCGTCATTTATATTGTAAGTGTCGTAACTTATACTTGATGGGTTATTAGACCACCTTGATGGGGTTGGCCTTGTATAAGTCATGTGGGTTAAAGGGTTATTAGATCACCCTATTGGGGGTCGGCCCTGTCAGCATTATGCTATGTGGTTAAGTTGAGGCCGACCTAGTAAAGGTTATTAGGCAAGTCAAGTCAAGTATAAATAGAGTGCGGGAGGCACTCTATTTTATAATTCACATTCTCACTCTTACACTCATTGGAGAGTGGCGCACTAGTGAAGGAGGAGAAGTTGCTGCTAGGAGTATATCTCTTATGCTTGGGTTGTATCATTGCTCTATCTATCTCTGAAAAAGTTGTGGGGTTTTTCACCTTTACAGTTTTCCCCTGTGAAACTCTGTGTCTATTGTCTTTTATGTGCTTGCATTATTATGTCCATGATTGATATGCTCTAGATATGTTGTACATGTTGTTCTCTCAGTTAAGATCCTAGATCAGATTGAAGTAAATTCTGAAAAACTAACATGGTATCAAACTAGCCTGAAAGAAGGCATGATATGGCATTTATGACACTTGTTGCACTTGTGAAGTTAGGGCTTGATATAGAAAAAACCAGTCATCGTAGCACTTTCTCTATAAATTCATTTTGACAAGGTTTCAGGATCTGAAAATCTTACAGGTTGAAGATAAGATCCCCATGTATCTTTTGTCCAAAGAAGAGCATCTTATTCCTTGCACTTTTAGATTTATGATCTGTACAATATAGGGTTTCTGCCTCTTCCATATCTCAGTCACAAACAGGTGACCTAGGAAAAAATGTCACAACTTGGGCTAGGAAGCTCAAAATGAAATTTCGTAAAAAGTGACAGGTAGGGCACGGACTTTACTTTCTCAGGTACATTTTTCAGAGGCTAAAACTGAACCAGCGACACATGGAATGCTGTACAAGTTCGCTCTCCTATTTTATCCCATAAACAGGTCACATTGCGACACTTGGAATAAATATCTCTGAGAGAATCCAATTGAGGTCAGACCTATGGGGTTGGAAAGGTAATAGGTCAGGCTACCATAGGAAGAATTTTCAGACCCTGTAGATCTGACATTTCAGAGTTAAACAAGAAACAATTAGGTGCATATTTATGTCAAAACGGAATTGGATTTTGAGCACCTTCATTCATGGCTCCAGGAATTTAGGGTTTCAGAGAATGTTGGAATCTTTTGTATCAGAGACCACGGCTGGATTCTCCTCATCAAAATCGAAATTTAGAGACCAAGATCGAATTTTTTGGTTGGGCAGAAGGCTAGGCTTGATCAAACCTTAGTTCGGGATTTTGATCGGAAAGGTGGAAAATTAGGGCTTCTGCAAAAGTTGGAATTTCTGAAGTTTGTGACCACGCGTGACATACCCTTTTTGCTAAAAAACATTTTATGTTGGAAACATTATGTTAAATTTTATTGTAAAGTTTTATATTGGACAAGTGTCCAAGGATGACTGTAATTGCACAATATTTTATTATTTAATAAATTAAATAGGAGACAAACACCTAAGGGGACTGTTGAAAGAGAGTTTACTGACCCACTAGGTGGAATGGAATCTAGGGTAGAAGGAAATGGACAAGTCACAACATCATGATGCAACTAACTAGCTGTTAAATTTAAACCAAATAGACTAGCAGGATCACTGAAAGAAGCATAATCACAAGATAGACACAATATTTACCCTGGGAAACCCTCATGGGGTAGAAAAACCAGCAAATCTTTCCTCAATAAGATGATTAACCAAAATACAAGATGTGCTCCCTCCTTCTATTCCTCCTTAGCAGATCTCCCAGACAAGTGCGCCTCTTTTCACAAGTGAGTGAGTGATCTAATGAGGAGTTCACCTCCTCTATTTATACACACTCCTGACCACCAAAAATACCTAATGGGGCCGACCTCTCCTGGAGAAGTCTAATAACCCCTAAAACCTAACTTCAGGGCCGACCCCCACATGGTGGGTCTAACAACCCTAGTTATCACAATTCCTCAGAGGAATAAACATCTCCAGATACATAATAAAATCACATCGGAGGGATGGAACATCTCCGGAATAAATAATGTACAAATATAATATTCTTAGAAGTTACAATATTCAACACTCCCCCTTAACGAGAAGGATATTATAACAACATCTGCAGGAGCAAGGAGTCATTTACTACATCATCTATATATCATCGGAAGCTTTCTTCAATTCATCATCATCAGTAACTTGACTAGTTACTGGAACATCAACATCATCAGAGTTGATAGTACTCAATCATCAGCATCGTCATAACAGCATCGTCAACACATGATCATCAGCATTACGATCAACATCGTCATCACACGATCATCAGCATCACGATCAACATCGTTATCACACGATCATTAGCATCGTCATCACACGGTCATCAGCATCGTCATCACACGATCATCAGCACAATCATCAGCATCACGATCAACATCGTCATCACACGATCATCAGCATCGCGATCAACATCGTCATCACACGATCATTAACATCGTCATCACACGATCATCAGCATTGTCATCACACGATCATCAGCATCGTCATCACACGATCATCAGTATCGTCATCACACGATCATCAGCATCATCATCATACGATCAATCCAGTTCTCTATGTCCAAGGATGATGCAAACCAGTCATGTACCATTTGAACCGAAGTCCAGGGACGATGCAGTCCTATCATGTACCTTTTGAACCGAAGTCCAGGGACGATCCAGTCCTATCATGTTCTCGGAGACCACATGTTTACGGCTCAGTTTACAAGACCAAAGTCCAAGGATGATCCAATCCTTACCATACATTTAGGACAGTGTCCAAGGATGACTTAATCCTTCACCGTACATTTAGGACCACGTCCAAGGATGACTTAATCCTCCACCGTACATTTAGGACCACGTCCAAGGATGACTTAATCCTCCACCGTACATTTAGGACCACGTCCAAGGATGACTTAATCCTCCACCGTACATTTAGGACCACGTCCAAGGATGACTTAATCCTCCACCGTACATTTAGGACCACGTCCAAGGATGACTTAATCCTCCATCGTACATTTAGGACCATGTCCAAGGATGACTTAATCCTCCACCGTACATTTAGGACCTACGTCCAAGGATGACTTAATCCTCCACCGTACATTTAGGACCTACGTCCAAGGATGACTTAATCCTCCACCGTGCATTTAGGATCTACGTCCAAGGATGACTTAATCCTCAACCGTGCATTTAGGATCTACATCCAAGGATGACTTAATCCTTAACCGTGCATTCAGGACCTACGTCCAAGGATGACTTAATCCTCAACCGCGCATTTAGGATCTACGTCCAAGGATGACTTAATCCTCAACCGTGCATTTAGGACTTACGTCCAAGGATGACTTAATCCTCAACCGTGCATTTAGGACCTACGTCCAAGGATGATTTGATCCTCAACCGTGCATTTAGGACCTACGTCCAAGGATGACTTAATCCCTCACCGTCCACCAAGGACTTCATTCTCGAAGACATACGTCTACGGCTCTTCTTTAGGACTGAAGTCCAGGAATGATCCAATCCCTTCACATGTTCACCAAGAACTTTATTTTCGAAGACATACATCTACGGCTCTTCTTTAGGACTGAAGTCCAGGAATGATCCAATCCCTTCACATGTTCACCAAGAACTTTATTTTCGAAGACATACGTCTACGGCTCTTCTTTAGGACTGAAGTCCAGGAATGATTCAATCCCTTCACAACATGTATAACCAAACATGTATCATCATCATCAAAACATGTATAACCACAACATGTATCATCATCATCAAAACATGTATAACCACAACATGTATCATCATCATCAAAACATGTATAACCACAACATGTATCATCATCATCAAAACATGTATAACCACAACATGTATCATCATCATCAAAACATGTATAACCACAACATGTATCATCATCATCAAAACATGTATATCTAATCATCAAAAGCATGTATACATCTATCATCAAAAGCATGTATACATCTACTGTCAAAAGAAAGAATATAAGAGTCCTACATCTAAATAATTCTAGGTAAATAAGTGCAGTAAATAGATAACCTCATCATTGATGAGATAGACTTGTTTGTCAGATACTGTGCTACTCCCCCTTTCGAGGAGGGTCCTTCTGAACTACACCAAGCTTGTCTCGGAAATGTTCAAACTTCACTCGAGACAGAGGTTTGGTCAGGATATCAGCAATTTGATCCTCAATGCTTATATACTCTAGCTTGATAGCTCCTTTCTGCACCATATCTCGTATATAAAAGTATCAGATCTCTATGTGCTTTGACTTATCGTGAAATATAGGATTTTCAGTCATCTTGATGCAGCTTTGATTATCACACATAATCATAGTGGGGTCCATTTCTAAGTCAAACACTCCAGATAAGAGTTTCCGAAGCCATACTGCTTCACAGCTAGCAGAGCAGGCAGCTATATATTCAGCTTCAGCAGTACTGAGGGCCACACTCGATTGTTTCTTGCTGAACGATGAGATCATGGCAGATCCAAGACCATAACATCCACCTGAAGTACTTTTTCTATCTGAGACACTACCTGCCCAATCAGAATCTGAGTAACCATGTAGTCTGAGTTCATGACCTCCAAGATAAAATAGGCCAAAATCTAATGTACCTTTTAGGTACCTCATTATATGCTTTGCAGCTATTAAGTGAACCTTTCTAGGTTCTACTAGATACTGACTTAGGGTATTTACAGCAAAGCATATATCAGGCTTAGTATTGGTTAAGTACATTAATGATCCAATGATTTGTCTATATAGAGTTATGTCCACTAATTCTGATGAATCATTAACTAATAACTTTAAGTTGGAGTCCATGGGAGTGGCCATGGCTTTACACTCCAACATATCAAATCTTTTGAGAATCTCCACAGTATACTTACCTTGATTTAGAAAGATTCCTTTTGGTTCTTGCCATACTTCTAAGCCTAAGAAGTAATGCATTAATCCGAGATATTTCATCTCGAATTCTGAAGAAAGCTTCTTCTTGTTTTCAATAATTTGTTTCTCATCTCCAGTTAGGAATAGATCATCTACGTATAACAGAAATATAACTGGTTCATCATCCATCACTTTGAGATAAAGATTTGGGTCAGCTTTACTTTTGGTAAAGCCCATGCTAGTTAAGAAATTGTCAATTCTTCCGTACCAAGCCCTGGGAGCTTGTTTCAACCCATATAATGCCTTCTTCAATTTGCATACATGAGTTCTTCCATCATTAACCTCAAACCCTTGAGGTTTCTCTATGTATACTTCTTCTTCAATTACACCATTCAGAAAAGTTGTCTTAACATCCATTTGGTGTAATTTCCACTTCATCATGGATGCAAGTGCCATGATAGTTCTAATTGAAGTATACCTAGCAACTGGTGCAAATGTTTCTTCATAGTCAATTCCCTCCTTCTGAGAGAATCCTCTAGCTACAAATCTTGCTTTGTATTTTTCAATGCTTCCATCCGCGGCATGTTTTATTTTGAAAATCTATTTGGAAGAAACCACACTTTTATCTTTCGGTTTGGGAACTATATCCCAAACATAATTTTTCATTATTGACTGATATTCTTCTGTCATTGCTTCTACCCATTCTTTCTTCTGAGCTGCCTCTTCATAGCTAGTAGGTAGTTGATCCACAAGATCACACATCAAGGCCATATAGTTGGACACTAGTTTTGGTTTCTTTCTTTCTCTAGTGGAGCCTTCAGGAGCTCCATATCTTTCAGCCCCTTGAATAATATCTCTATCCCATGCTGGCCTTCTTTTCTTAGATAAGTTTGTAATAGGAGGCTCTTGTGGTTCCAACATGTCATGATCCTCTGGAGAATCATCTTCAGGCATGGGTACAGCCTCTGTGATTCAAGGAGAAGTATCTTCTTCATAGATTTCATCAAGTTGGCACTTCTTGGATTTCTTGAGAGCTGCTTCTTCATCAAATGTTACATCTCTACTTATTTCTATGTGATGAAAGCCTGGAATGTAAATTCTGAAGGCTTTGGATGATTCACAATAACCAACAAATATTCCCTTCTTACCAGAAGGGTCCAACTTGGTTCTCTTTTCTTTTGGAATGTGGATGTACACAGGACACCCAAATATTTTAAGATGACTTACCTCAGGCTTCTTACCTGTAAACACTTCTTCTGGAGTTTTGAACTCAAGAGCACTATGAGATAATCTATTTTGCACATATACTGCTGTCTTGGCTACTTCATCCCATAGATACATGGGAAGATCTTGATCATGTATCATGGTCTTCACAGCTTCCATGATTATTCTATTTTTCCTTTCAGCCACCCCATTTTGTTGGGGATTATAAGGAGTAGTTAGTTCCCTTTTAATTCCAGCTTCTTTACAAAAGTCCTCAAATTCCTTTGAGGTAAATTCTCCGCCATTATCTGTTCTGAGAATCTTGATTCTCTTCTCTAATAGATTTTCTATTAGAGCCTTGAACTCTTTAAATTTTCCAAAAAATTCATTCTTACCTTTCAGGAAGTATATCCAATTTTTCCTTGAATGGTCATCAATGAATGAAAGATAGTATTCAAACCCACTTAGAGAAGTGGTGGGCATTGGTCCACATACATCCGAGTGTATTAGTTCTAAAATGTTCTTAGTCTTTGTTTCACTCTTTGGAAAGGGGTTCTTGATATTTTTCCCTTTCTTACACCCTTTACATGAGCCATCATGATCAGCTTTCAAATCTGGTAATCCTATGACTACCTTGCTTACATAGGGTAAGGCTTTAAAGTTGATGTGAGCTAATCTTCTATGCCATAGATCACTGGGGCTAGAGATCTCATGTGCAAGGGAAGCTTCTGGATGGCCCTTGAGTTTATAGAGACCTCCTTCTTCTTCACCAATAACAACTGCATCTTTAATTGTTTTTCCTTTGGACCACATGAGTACTTGTCCATCTATGAAGGCTACTCTAAAACCTTTCTTATCTAGTGCTGAAATAGAGAGAAGGTTCTTCTTTAATCCTGGTACATATAAGATTTCTTTCATCTTCAAGGGTGTTCCAGAATCTAGCTTATAGCTAGCTTCACCAATTCCTTTGATGGGATATTGGTAGTCATCTCCTAGAGATACTTTCTGTGAAGAAGACTTTTCTTCAAGATTTGAGAAGGTCTTCCTTTGACCTGTCATGTGCTTGGAAGCACCACTGTCAATGAGCCATGTATCTTCTCCAGGAGATACAGATCCAGAGAGTGCAGAGAATAGAACATATTCTTCTGGATCTTCTTTCTTCACCTTACATCTTTTCCTTTTAGGCTTTACCTCTACCTCTTCTTCTTCTTCATCTTCTTCCTCTTCTTCTTCTTCACTATCATTTTCTGCCATATGTGCATGATGTCTTTTGTGGAAGAACTTCTTCTTTTGAGAAGGAAAAAATCTGGAGATGTGTCCTAATTTATGACAATTATAGCATTCTACTGTGGAAAGATCTCTTGCTGAATTTGGTCCTCTTCTCTTGTTAGATCTAGAGAAGTGTTGAGATCCTTTGTGGTCAACTCTCTTGAGATGACTCATTCTTCTTCTTTTGGTATGAGTGGCCAAGGCTTGGTCATCCTCTTTGAGAAGAGATTCTCTGTTTGCAACCCTAGCTTCTTCTTGAACACAATCCTCCCATACTATATCAAACTTCATGCTCTCTTTCCTGGCACACATGGTTTGTATAAATGACTCCCAAGATCTAGTGAGACCATTGAGAGCAGTCATCACAAGTTCATCCTCATCAAGGGTATCACCAATTGCATCTAGTTGTTCCTTGATTTGTGAAACCCTTGAGAAGTAGTCTTGAATGGATTCTCCTTTGTGCATCTTGGTGCTCTTCAATTGAGTCCTCAGGTTCATCTTCCTATTGATGTTCTTTCCTTCATACATTCTTCCTAGGGCATCATACATTTCCTTTGGAGTCTTCTTGGAGGCCACTTGGGGAATCAAGTGGTCTTTAATGGAATCAGCTATGATTCTCTTTTCCCTAATCAAATCCTTCCTATGCTTTTCTTTGGCTTCATCTCCTTCTGGTTCTGCAACTTCTTCCTTGATATACTGAGCAAGATCATTCTCCTCAGGGATGAGACCAATTCTGTATTTCCATGCCCGGAAATTTTCTATACCTTCTAGCTTTTCTTCAAGCTTAGTGTTTGGAGCCATCTTCTCTTGGGGGAGTCCAAGAGACAGAGCAGTCTTACCTGAAAAGTTACTTTTCACTTTTCTGGAATCTGGAACAGAATTTTATCGCACTTTTGGTAGAATTAGGGTTTGACTTTCCCGGAGTTCTACTCAACCAAAAAGTTCGATCTATAGCTCAAAAGAATGCTCTTGAGAAGGGATATCTAGCCATGTAATCAGAATTCAAAAATTCCAACTTTTTTCTGAAACCAAAATCTGACGTATCGCACTTTTGGTAGAATTAGGGTTTGGATTTCCCGAAGTTCTACCCAACCAAAAAGTTCGATCTATGGCTTAAAAGAAAGGTATTGAAAAGGGCTATCCAGCCATGCAACCAAAGTCAATAATACCAACTTTGGGCTGAAACCCTAACTTCACTGGAGAGAGAGAGAGAGGTATTCTTACCTTGTGAAAGATGTCCTATTCAGTATGGCTCTGATACCATGTTAAATTTAAACCAAATAGACTAGCAGGATCACTGAAAGAAGCATAATCACAAGATAGACACAATATTTACCCTGGGAAACCCTCATGGGGTAGAAAACCCAGCAAAGCTTTCCTCAATAAGATGATTAACCAAAATACAAGATGTGCTCCCTCCTTCTATTCCTCCTTAGCAGATCTCCCAGACAAGTGCACCTATTTTCACAAGTGAGTGAGTGATCTAATGAGGAGTTCACCTCCTCTATTTATACACACTCCTGACCACCAAAAATACTTAATGGGGCCGACCTCTCCTGGAGAAGTCTAATAACCCCTAAAACCTAACTTCATGGCCGACCCCCAAATGGTGGGTCTAACAACCCTAGTTATCACAATTCCTCGGAGGAATAAACATCTCCGGATACATAATAAAATCACATCGGAGGGATGGAACATCTCCGGAATAAATAATGTACAAATATAATATTCTTAGAAGTTACAATATTCAACACTAGCTGTTGGTATGGGACAACTCCCTTAAAATGTGGTCATAGTGCCCTGGAAGGTGGGACTAGAGCTTGAGGCTCATTTATTCAAAACTGACCACTAAAGACCTAGACAGTCTATATAAGAGCCATCGAATTATGAACTGAGGTTCATCAAGTTTCCTGACGAGGAAATTTACCTTGGGTTTTTGCTGTGCTTGCACCCAAGAGATTCGATGAGGGGATATGCTGAGTTTTTGTTCATGGTTTAAGTCTACCTATTATACTACTGAGTGCAGAAGTTATATTGCTGAGTGCATAAGGCATATTTGAGTGCAGAAGTTACACTACTGAGTGCAGAAGTTATATTACTGAGTGCCTTGCTTCTACACAGATTCCATCTACTTAGTGGTTTAGTAAGAAAGCTCAGGGGTCCAAAGAAAGCAAGTAGTTTTGGTTACTTCTTCTGGAAAAGGTTGGGAGGAATAGGCCTACTTGGGTGTTTGTCGGCCCTATCTTCATTTACAGGTTCTACTTGTCTTTTCTAATTCTAAGTAGTTAATATTTCTATCTGCAAATTATTGAGTTACTGTTTCCAAGGATATTATTGAACAAATGCATTTATTTTAGTTTCTGAGCTAATTAGTATTCTGCATAGTAATGATTAGGTAAGATGAATTGAATAAAATATTTCTCTGCATTTTCCCCTATGCTAATGGATCTGCATCGTACTCTAGTACATAGATGAAAGTAAGGTAGATAAATTGATAGGCAGATTGCCAGATGAATGAGAAGATCAATACTGTTGTATTTCACTAGTTTTCCTACCATTAATATTCTGTATTAAATAATATAATTATATGTCTTTCTATTATCATTTTTTTTATCAGTTAAATGTTTCAGGTTCACTATATTTCTTTCACCAGGATGTTTTGAAAATAACAGTTGCAAAAACATTTATTTCCTAAGTACACAGTATTGTTATCCCTTACTGCTAACAAGTATGTTTATCATGAAAACAAACAGTTTTCATATCTAAGTATTGAAATGATCTTTCTGTTATACAGTATTTAGGAAATCATAACAACTGCAAATTTAATAGCATTAACAAGCATTATATTACTTTTCTTTTTCAAACAATGCATAATTGTTTAGTACTAATCTTTATGCACAGTATTCATTTCTATTATACAATTTATTTACTTAAAACAAAGAATCATTATGTTATACAAGCAGAGTATTGTTTACAAACCTAAGATTTATGACAAGTTCGTACCATTCACTTATCAAACCCTAGAAATATCAACTTTTATCTTTCAGTTTAAGAGATTAGTTAAGTTTCAAACAGAACAAGAAACTGATCACGATTCGTTTCATAACTGAAAATAGAACATTGAATCTTGGCCCACGGCCTTCACAAAAATCGACAGAAAAAGAATAACGAAGATAAGCTTTCAACTCCATAAACTTAGGTACAAAAATGATTATCATTTACATTCTTTAAGAATGGAATCAAGGACATATCAGCATCATCATGAGTCTACATTAGCACATTTAATTGAAAACTATTAAATAGTAACCATACGAATTGCTCGAATTAGATATCTAAATTCAGAAGTTAAAACATTGTTATCTTAACAACATAACATTTTCGAGAACCCACTTTAGGGTTTGACCATTTTATTACAGAGCTAAACCCTTAGCCATCGAGCTTTTCTTAAAGTACGATAGTGGCAAAATGTTAAAACATCAAATGCATACAAACTGGAGCCCTGCTCTTGAACACAAACACAAACACGATACAGTAGGAAAACAAGCTATCGTATTATCAATTACACAGTAGATTGCAAACACTAATCTTTGCTTCATTTACACAAAATAACTAACAGTATCATCCACATGAACAGAGGTTGAACGAAAAATAAATCCTTCTATTACCGAGAACAGTAGGAGGGTGAAACCCTCTCCTGAGTATTTTCCTTTACGGATTATACAATGGAAAACATTTAATACTAATAACAACGATGAAAGGGTCGAGGATTCATCCTCCCCAAGCTATCAACAAATCACAGGCTTTCAACGAAGGTCACCCTTCAGAACCCAAGAAAACACAAAGTCTCAACAAAGAACACAATGAAGGTCCACTAGTCATCTATCCGGAGTAATGAGTAACCACCGAAGCTTACCGGTCATTTGTAGTTTCTAGCTACCAAAACCTAAGCTGAGAAGCCATCGACGAGGGTACCTGCCATTCGAACACGAGTGTGGTTAAAACAGGCTCCTGACATAAGTCTTTACAAATGAAATAACATTAACTAAAACTCTCAAAATTAGAATGGAAGACACAGGGTTTCGAACCGAAAAAGATTACCTTAAAGTCATCACCGAAGTGGATGCCAAGACAATGCAAACTGTACCCATTACTCCACCATCGATTGAGAAGAAAGGAGGACAACAATCCTGAAAACTACCACTGGACAGACATGGAAAGCCGAGTATCAAATCAACTACCACGAATCGTTGGTCACTCACCCTGAAACTTTAATACAAACTGTTACTATAAAACACCATGACTATATAGGCTCTCAAGCTATCAGCAGGTCATGGTTTCAAACCATGGCACTCCACAAAGACTTGTTAACAAAACCCTGAAGGCTCTCGGCCTGTCGGCCTCTCCTCAGAGCCACTACATGGAATGCCAAGGAAACATTAACTCCGTGAACGTAGTGATGGCTAGGGTTAGATCCCGAAAACCAAACCCTTGCTAGATCAATGGTGGAGATCACGGAAGGGTTTTCACGTAACCCAAGCAACAACCATATTAATTGATGCCATTATTACCACAGCCACCGAGGAAGACAACTCAGATAACTCTCGAACCAAATCACTTACAGCTCATCACAAGGCTCAAATCATCAACACAACATCACATGCTTAGCACCACGACAGTGTCCACGAAGACATTCCACTGTCTCGGCAGTTGGGAGTATTAAATGCCAAGGAAGCCCAAGTGCTTGCCAGCACAATACATTAATAGTGTTAATATCACACATTTCTTACAATGTATCGAATTGTTTATAACACGCACCATTTGGTTATGTGATAACACCTTGTGGTAAGTCAAGGTGGTGCCGAATGCATAGGAAATCATTATATCATAAAGGGTCACGTAGGTGCACACACATGTTGATGTATATGTAACTTCGGAATGTATTTCATATATGTATATCGTACTCCTATAGAGATGGTATTATTCCTCTATACGGAAGTGTTTGTATTCCGATAGAGATGTTATTATTCCTCTATACGGAAATGTCGTCATTTATATTGTAAGTGTCGTAACTTATACTTGATGGGTTATTAGACCACCTTGTTGGTGTTGGCCTTGTATGTCACGTCCCCATTTTGACCCCCCTTTGTAAATGATGTAAATACTGATATTTAATCATGGTGAGGAGCTCAAGGCCAAGGCCCCACCATTGATTTAGCGTTTATGTATCGGAAATTAAACTAGATGCTTATGACTCTTGTGCTAGATGGGCACAATGTAAATGAGACATCATGTAAATGTGAATTTTAATGAAAAATATCCACAATCGGCTATGCAATGCAACTAAAGAGATGGGGCATGATTTCTACAAGGAAAAGGGAGGGAAATTATTCAAACCCTTGAGCCAATGGTATTAATCCATGTGTCAATGGGGAAACCCATAAACCACCAACTACCCATTTTGTCTCATGTACCCAATCATTTAATTCTTCCAAGAAATTGGTTAAGGCAGTTAATGCCTTGGAAATGAAGAAGTATGGGCAAGCCATTTTCGTGCATGGGAAAGCCATCAACCTGGAAATTCGTGTTTTTGCTTGTGGGGCAAGAAAACACCCACGAAATGGTGCCCAAAGCCATGGGGAATGGGCAGTCTTCATTCATTCACGCAGTTGGAGTTAGCTGGGTCTTTTCCACATACGTTTTTCATCAAAATTCTGCATTTTTCCATGCCTGGGAGTCGTTTTTGCAGGATATAACAGTTGGGAGAGGAAGGGCCACGTTTTGGGGACCGTAGGGAGGTCGTTTTTGCCCCTGAATGTCCAAGGACGTTTTTCTAAAAACGGATTTGGCTTCCTGGGTTGTTCACCAATTTCCCATTTCGTTTTTGTGGGTTCCCACGTTTTTCTGGGTTAGTTGAAACCCCATATCATGCATCCCACTGTGGAAAACGTTTTCCTCATGCCCAGCAAGTGGGGTTCTGCTGTTATGTGCATCCTTGTTCTTGGTTTGAGCCTGTGAGCTGAAGTGTTGGAATGGTAGTGGATAGAAGTGGCTTGATAAACCTAGTGGGGGAGACAACCTCTCAAGAAGATCAAGAGGGCTTTGGTTACTCTTCTATGCATACCCTGAGAGCACTAGATAGGGAAGGTATGGCTTGAGGGACTGCACAGCAGTGAAAAGAATACTTCCTTGTGCTGGGTGTGTAGGTATTGTGGGTGCCAAGCTAGATAGATCTTGCAAGGTTATCCCTGGCTCTGTGTTGGAGCTCACTAGCTTAGCAACTCTTCCTTTCCATCTCCTAGTAGCCTGATAAACCCAATTGTAGATTGGCTTGGCTCATCTTGGTGTATGCTTGGCTATGTGTGAGTCTGTTGTTCCCTGGTTCCTTGTAGAAATCATGCCCAGCTCGGGGGTGGCAGTGGTGATGAGAGATTGAGGAGCACACTGGCCTACGGTTGGGTGGAACGTTGCAGTTGCATAGCCAGTTGCGTGGGACTACTTCTGTATAAGATAAGTATTCTCTTGTGCGTTAAATTGGCAATTACCATTTGATGAATATTATGAATGTGTGAAGATTGTGTAATTCATAAATAAATTCCGCTGTGACTTCTGATAATTATGCATCTTCATATCTCTATTTAAAAATCTTGAATGATTGTTTGAATGCTTCTTTATAATGTATGGGGCTGGATGCCCAGTTTAACCTCACGATCCTCTCCATCTAGCTGGTAGAATGGGAGGGGACGTGACATTGTATAAGTCATGTGGGTCGAAGGGTTATTAGACCACCCTATTGGGGGTCGGCCATGTGGGTCAAAGGGTTATTAGACAACCCTATTGGGTGTCGGCCCAGTCAACATTATGTTATGTGGTTAAGTTAAGGCCGACCTAGTAAAGGTTATCAGGCAAGTCAAGTCAAGTATAAATAGAGTGCAGGAGGCACTCTATTTGATCATTCTATTCTCACACACACTTTGGAGAGTGGCGCACTTGTGGAGGAGGAAAAGCTGCTGCTAGGAGATGTATATCTCTTATTCTTGGGTTGTATCATTACTCTATCTATATCTGAGGAAGTTATTGGGGTTTTTCACCTTTATGGTTTTCCCCAAGTAAACTCTGTGTCTCTTGTGTGCTTGCATTATTGTGTCCATGATTGATATGCTATAGATATGCTATACATGTTGTTCTCTCAGTTAAGATACTAGATCAGATTGAAGTAAATTCTGAAAAAACTAACATGGTATCAGAGCTAGTTTGACAGAAGGCATGGTATGGCATGTATGACACTTGTTGCACTTGCGATGTTAGGGCTTGATATAGAAAAAACCAGTCATCGTAGCAATTTCGCTATAAATCCATTTTGGAAAAAATTTCGGATCTGAAAATTTTATAGGTATAATACTAGATCCCCATGTACCTTGTGGCCAAAGGAAAACTTCTAATTCGTTGTAATTTGAGATTTATGATCTGAACAATCTAGGGTTTCTGCCTCTTCCATATCTGAGTCATAAACAGGTGACCTAGGAAAAAAGGTCATAACTTGGGATAGGAAGCTCCAAATGAAATTTCATAAAATGTGACAGGTAGTGCACGGACTGTAAATTCTCAGGTAAATTTTTGAGACGCCGAAACGGAACCAATGACACGTGGCACGCTGTACAAGTTCGCTCTCCTGTTTTATCCCATAAACAGGTCATGTTGCAGAACTTGGAATAACTCTCTCTCAGAGAATCCACTTGAGGTCAGACCTATGGGGCGAGAAAGATGATAGGGTGGGCTACCACAGGTAGAAATTTTTGACCCTATGGATCGGAAAGTTTGGAGTTACACCAGAAACAATCAGGTGCATATTTCTGTCAAAACATAATTAGTTTTTAGCACCTTCATTCATGGCTTCAGGAATTTAGGGTTATGGAGAAATTTGAAATTTTTGTAATCGAAGACCACGGCTAGATGCTACTCATCAAAATCGAAATTTAGAGACCAAGATCATATTTTTTGGTTGGGAAGAAGGCCGGGCTTGATCAAACCCCAGTTCGGGACTTTGATCGGAAAGATGGAAAATTAGGCATTCTGCAAAAGTTGGAATTTTGGAAATCTGTGACCATAGTTGGAAGCTCCTAAAAAAAATTGAAGTTTAGAGATTTGGATCGAACCTTTTGGTTGGGTAGAAGGGCGGGATTTATCAAACCCTAGTTTGGGATCCTGTTTAGAAGTTCCAGAAGGTTTAAAGGCAATTTTGAGGGGTGAAACTTTGCAGTTTTCAAATTCTGAGTATACTGGCTTGATCAGCTCATCAAGGCGCATCTTTCTATCCTTTTAGAAGTTTGAAATTCAAAGTTTGAATTTTTTGGGTTTCTCTGACAAACCCTAATCCAACTCCAGATCCAGTTCCTGCAAATCAAGTGGATTGGGTTAATCCTAGAAGAAAATGGATTGGTCACCTACGTAAGTGAAGAAGTTCTTGTTTCAGAGGGAGATGAGGCTAAGGCCTTAGATAAGAAGATTACAAGCAATCTCGATAGGTATGACTTATAGGTATGTTTTGAATTATGTTCATGGTTAAGTTTATGATATGTTTGTCTTCATATCATTACGGTTATTACAATCTTGATTAATTACTAGACTTGTCGTATCACCTTAATAAAATTATGAATACATGATAGACAATATTCATTGATTAAGGTTTTGACACTTATGATTGTACTAATGCATTGTGATGTTGTATGAGGCTTATGTTGTTATCTAACATGAAAGGTACACCAAGAAAGACAAATCATGTTCTACTTCAAGAACATATGATCATGGTGACATGAAGACAAAGATTCATCCATTGTCATGGATCACATAGAAGATCTACTTACGAGGTATGTATAACTTGGTTCTACAATGGTTAACTTATGAGACATGCAGGTTTCTAGAACAAGTCATTGAAGAGAACCAGAAGACATCATGCGGGTATGTTAGACATAACTAGCTAACATAGTAATCCAGGTATGTTTTTCCTATATCAAGTTAGAATCTTACCTTGTGTTAGGATCCCTTATATAAGTATACTTGGTATGATTGGTTATGTTTATTCATAAAGTTAGAAATGTAAGTAATCAAGGGTTTATGCATATTATGTCTCTTATCTTGATTGATGATTTGACTAACCAGAATAGTCCTATGATCAAATAAGAATATGCATGAGTAAAAGAAGTCTTCCCTGAAACCTTGAATACTAATGTTTATTATCTGTGTTTGAAATGATCATGACTATACATGTTTAAGATTAATGTGTTTTGATAGTATTAAGATTATACTAATGAATGTGTGATTATGTATGAGACCTCGAGGATAACACAATGATGATACTAATAAGCATGCATAGTGATTAAGGATGGATATAAGTTCAAGGATAGGTAATCCAGGAAGAAAAGATCAAGAGGGAGCACACTTCAGTAGTTTCTGCAAGGATATAGATATTCAAAGGGAGTTGACCACTTCTCAAAATCCACATCGGAATGGAGTTACAGAAAGGAAGCAAAGACTGAGAGGGAGTCAACCCAACAAACAAACAAAGATAAGTATTTGAATTATCATTTCTTGCATATTTGATTGTTTAAATAATACTGTTCAATAATGTATATACTGATGTTCCCAGAATTAGGTTGTGCATAGTTGCATTGATGAACAATATACTACTAATATACATGGGTAAGTGGCCTATGGCATTGTACAACATTCCATTGCTAATTATCTATAATGAACCCTCTTTGCTGACATGTTGGGAGTTGTGCACACTCTTAACAATGTTCTGGTAGAGATTGGAAGGCATCTAGAAAGTTACGGGATATGGATAAATGTTGTATTAAAGCATTGGCTAAGATAATTGCATGAATGTATGACATATTTATTTATGTGTAAGAATTTGTTCTGAAAACTATGAGATGTTTTCTAATCATGCAATTTAACTTGTTTTGTAGGAAAGATCGTATACCATCACCTACAAAAGAAGGACTACAACATTTGTTCAACAACAAAGTTATCTATTGAAGATATTAAAAATATTGAAGTTCCCAGGATTCGAGAAGAGTGCCATGATCGAGGAGTACCAGTTGATCATGAAGAATGATGGTTGGGATGCAGTCCCAAGACCTGAAGGGAAGTCTGTTGTGACTTCCAAATGGATCTATAAGATCAAGCATGCTGCAGATGGTAGCATAAAGAAATACAAAGTGAGATTTGTAGCTCGTGGCTTCTCCCAGAAAGAGGAATTGATTATGAAGATACTTTTTCTCCTATAGCCAAATACACTTCCATTAGTACTTGCTCTGACTATAGTGATAAAATGGAAGATACACCAGATGGATTTCAAGACAGCTTTCTTGAATGGTGTATTCGAAGAGGAAGTGTATGTGGAGCAGCCACTCGGCTTTGAGTCATATATGTGCAGAACTTGGTATGGTAGGATATACAGCTTTCTATCCAGTTTGGGCTTTACCAAGAGTAAAGCGGATTCCAACCTTTACTACAAGGTTGAGGAAGGCAATCCAGTGATACTACTTTTGTATGTGGATAACCTATTTGTTACAGGTGAGGATAGATTGATTTTCGACACGCATTGGAAGCTTGCTGCCGAGTTCGAGATGAAGGACTTGGGGATGATGCACTACTTTCTAGGTATGGGGGTGTGGCATAGTGCAGATGGAATCTTCCTTGGATAAGGGAAGTATGTAGTAGAGATACTGAAGAGGTTCGGGATGATGGAATGCAAGGCCATGGCCACACCTATGGCATCGAACCTGGAGCTTCTATGTGATGCTTCATCTGATCCGGTTGATGTCACTGTGTATAGTCAGATGATTGGGTCCTTAATGTACCTAACGAACACGAGACCAGATATTTGCTTTGTGGTGAACACATTGAGCCAGTTCCTGACGGATCCCATAGGTGTTCACCTAGTTGCTGTAAAGCATATTCTGAGGTACCTTAAGGGTACGGTTGACTATGGGCTCAAGTATGATGCCAATCAAAAGTTTAACCTGCAGGGTTATGTTGATTCAGATTGGGTAGGAAGTGCTGCAGATATGAAGAGCACTTCTGGGTGTTGCTTTAGTATGGGATCAGGTGTGATCTCTTGGTTTAGTAGGCAGCAGTCCTGCGTAGCACTGAGTACAACTGAGGCAGAGTATGTTGCAGCCTGTTCGGCTAGTTGTGAGGCTGTATGGCTTCAGAAGCTACTATCTGAGTTATTTGATCTACCACTGGAGGCTATTGGTATATTTTGTGACAACCAGAGTCGTGTGAAGCTGTCTGAGAACTCGGTGTTCCACGACATGTCGAAACACATAGAGATCAAATATCACTATATCAAGGATATGGTGCAGAGGGGAGCAGTGAAGCTCCTGTATGTTGCGACAGATGAGCGAATTGCATATGTGTTGACGAAGCCACTAGCGAGAGTGAAGTTTGAGTACTTCAGAGAGAGGCTTGGTGTTCTTCAGATTGACAACACTTCAAGGAATAAGTGATGGAGACATTTGTTGAAGCCATTCCAAGCATGGTGGAAGGAGGATCCTTCACATGGCTATGGATATAAGCACTGGATGATGAGCATCAGGATGATGTTCTAGTTTCTGCTCTGTATGATCAGTTGGATCATTTATGTATGTATGCATCATGTTGGATGTTGGATATGATCAGTTGGATCATGTGTATGTATTTGTATATGTATCAAGTGGATACATTGTATGATCAGGTAGATCATGTATGTTGATATGTATCAGGTATGATCAAGTGGATCATGTATTTGTATATGTATCAGGTGGATACATTGTATGATCAGGTAGATCATGTATGATGATATGTATCAGGCAGATACTGTGTATGCATCAGGTGGATGCATTGTATGATCAGGATGATCATGGATGATGAGCTTCGGGATGTTGCTCCAGATGACATGCATCAGGACGATGCAGTGATGATGATCAGGATGATCATGTGTACATCAGGATGATGTATGGTGATTATCAGGTTGATACTCTATGGCCGTGGATAGGTTGTGCAGATAAGCATATAATAGCGCCCTGGGAGGTTTGCAGATTCTCTTGCTAGGTTTTGCTGCTGGCATATAATAGCTCCCTAGAAGATCTAGCAAATGCTCTTTCGAGGTTTTGATTTGGGAGGACATATAATAGCGCCCTGGGAGGTTTGCAGATTGTCTTGCTAGGTTTTTTCGGTGGCATATAATAGCTCCCTAGGAGATCTGGCAAACGCTCTTTCGAGGTTTTGTCCTATGGCATGTAAGTAGACCTGGGAGATTTGGACAGGATGAAAAAGGCCTCAGATGCTCTTTCGAGGCATTTCCATGACCACATTTAATAATTCCTGGAGATTTGGACAGGATGAAAAAGGCCTCAGATGCTCTTTAGGGTTCTTGCTTGACAAGACATTCTTTTAAGGTTTGTGGTGGGGGTCACATGTAATAAGTCCTGGAGATTTGGACAAGATGGAAAAGGCCTCAGATGCTCTTTAGGGTTCTTGCTAGTCAAGAGACTCTTTTAAGGTTTTGTGACAGTCACATGCAATGTGCTCCTGGGAGATCTGACAGGTAGAGCTGTGTGCTCGTAATAGCCTAGGATGTTGTAGCCAGGTTTTGTGATGCACGTAATAAGTCATGAGGATTCCACAGTATGGCCAGTGATGATAAAGACCTGCAGATGGTGGGCCTACATCCAGTATGAAAAAGGCCTGGCTCTGTAGAACTTCCTATGACAAGTAGATTCAGAGATTGATTGAGATAGCAGTAGAAGTGACGATGACGATGACTCGATGACAATTATCCAGTGACGATGATCTAGAGAAGAAGACTTGTGCTAGAAGACCTGTGTCGAGAAATACCTTCCTAGTTAAGAGGGAGTGTTGATGTATATGTAACTTCGGAATGTATTTCATATGTGTATATTGTACTCCTATAGAGATGGTATTATTCCTCTATACGGAAGTGTTTGTATTCCTATAGAGATGTTATTATTACTCTATATGGAAGTGTCGTCATTTATATTGTAAGTGTCGTAACTTATACTTGATGGGTTATTAGACAACCTTGTTGGGGTCGGCCATGTATAAGTCATGTGGGTCGAAGGGTTATTAGACCACCGTATTAGGGGTCAGTCATGTGGGTCAAAGGGTTATTAGACCACCCAATGGGTTTCGGCCCAGTCAGCATTATGTTATGTGGTTAAGTTAAGGCCGACCTAGTAAAGGCTATTAGGCAAGTCAAGTCAAGTATAAATAAAGTGCGGGAGGCACTCTATTTGATCATTCTATTCTCACACACACTTTGGAGAGTGGCGCACTTGTGGAGGAGGAGAAGCTACTGCTAGGAGATGTCTATCTCTTATGCTTGGGTTGTATCATTACTCTATCTATATTTGAGGAAGTTATTGGGGTTTTTCACCTTTATGGTTTTCCCCAAGTAAACTCTGTGTCTCTTGTGTGCTTGCATTATTGTGTCCATGATTGATATGTTTTAGATATGATGTACATGTTGTTCTCTCAGTTAAGATCCTAGATGAGATTGAAGTAAATTCTGAAAAAACTAACAACACAATGCATATAATTGTTGTCATATAGGGTCACGTAGATGAACACACACAACACCATATAAATGTTATTCATAGGATTATGTTTAAGACTTGACATATATATATATCTCAATATAGTATAAAAATTAAATAAGAATTTGCATATAGTTCATAGGTTAACATTTGACTATGAATTGCAATAGTGCATAGGTTAGCAAATGATTATGATATGATTTGCAATAATTCCTAGATTAGAACATAATCAAATCTTGCATGTAATTCCTAGGTTCTAAATTATATATAAAGAATTGCATTTCGACATTTCATTTTAATTGCACTTAGTCATCACTTATAGACATTGGGTAATCTCACAATATATATCAAGAGAAACTCACGATAACAATACATAGAATTAAAACTATGATTTATGGATCCTATTCTTTTGTTTGAACAAATTAATAAGGGTTAGTACAGAGATTTTCATTATTACAACTGACATACGTTTGTTTTTACAAACTAGGCTAACTGAAGATCTCACCAATAGCATTTCGACATTATTTCTCTTAAATCATTAAGACTTTGGAGACACGGAAAAACTGGTTAGGAACTCTTCAGTCACATGTCGTAAACACTAAAGCTCTTACCTGTAATCTGCGAAAAAGGACGATTCAAATGCTTTAGCACGAATGCTAAGTAAGCCTCGGGGAATCCATAGGACCCATTCATTATCAAACAAAAGAAACAATAGTTAACACATATAAACATATATCTTTAGATCAGCAACAAAGAATTGTGAAAGTACAGTTGAGTAAGTTTAGCATCGAAATGAAGATATTAATTATCTTGTCGCAACATTTCACTTTCGACAAACACAGCATTTAGTACAACAAGACGACATTCAAACATTTATTATATTTCCGCACAGTTAGATTACGCATTAAAAGCTATATTGAAAAATTTTAAATTTTTGTAAATTTTGGGATGTTACACCACGGTTGGAAGCTCCTCAGAAAAATCGAAGTTTAGAGCTTTGGATCGAACCTTTTGGTTGGAAAAAAGGGTGGGCTTTATCAAACCCTAGTTCGGGATCCTCTCTAGAAGATATGGAAGTTTCAAAGGCAATTTTGAGGGGTGAAACTTTGCAGTTTTCAAAATCTGTGTATAATAGCTTGATCAGCTCATCAAGGCGCATATTTCTATCCTTTCAGAAGTTTGAAATTCAAAGTTTGAATTTTTAGGTTTTTCCTGACAAACCCTAATCCAGCTCCAAATCTAGTTTCTGCAAATCAAGTGGATTGGGTTAATTCTAGAAGAGAATGGATTGGTCACCTGCATAAGTGAAGAAATTCGAGTTTCAGAGGGAGATGAGGCTAAAGAATATTACAAGCAAACTCGACAAGTATGACTTACGGGTATGTTTCAAAATATGTCCATGATTAAGTTTATGATATGTTTGTCTTCATTAAGATTAGTACAATCTTGATTAGTTTTAGACTTATCGTATCACCTTAGTAAAAATATGAATGCATGATAAAAGATATTCATTGATTAGGGTTCTGACACTTATGATTGTACTAATGCATTGTGGTGTTTAATGAGGTTGATGTTGTCTGCTAACATGTAAGGTACATCAAGAAAGACAAATCATGTTCTAGTTCAAAGAACATATGACCATGATGACATGAAGACAAAGATTCATCCATTGTTATGGATCACATAGAAGATCTACTTATGAGGTATGTATAACTTGGTTCTATAATGGTTAACCTATGAGATATGCAGGTTACTAGCACAAGTCATTGAAGAGAACAAGAAGACATTATGCGGGTATGTTAGACATAACTAGCTAGCATGCTAATCCAAGTATGTTTTTCCTATATCAAGTTAGAATCCTACCTTGTGTTAGGATCTCTTATATAAGTATACATGGCATGATTGATAATGATTATTTATGAAGTTAGAAATTTAAGTAATCTAGGGTTTATGCATATTATGTCTCTTGCCTTGATTGATGATATGACTAACCAGAAGAGTTCTATGGTCAAATATGAATATGCATGAGTAAGAGAAGTCTTCCCTAAAACATTGAATGCTAATGCTTATTATCTGTGTTTGAAAGGATCATGACTATACATGTTTAAGATTATTGTGTTTTGATAGTATTGAGATTATACTAATGAATGTATGATCATGTATGAGATCTCGAGGGTAACACAATGATGATACTAGTAAGCATGCATAGTGATCGAGGATGGATATAAGTTCAAGGACAGGTAATCCAGGAAGCAAAGATCAAGAGGGATCACACTCCAGTAGTTTATGCAAGGATGCATACATTCAGGGGGATTTGACCACTTCTCACAATCCACATCAGAATGGAGTTGCAGAAAGGAAGCAAAGACTGAGAGGGAGTCAAACCAACAAACAAACAAAGATAAGTATTTGAATTGTTATTTCTTGTATATCTGATTGTTTAAATAATACTGTTCAATGATGTATATGCTTATGTTCCTAGACTTAGGGTGTGTATTATGCATATTAGAATAATTGCATTAATGAACAATATACTACTAATATGCATCTCATGGGTAAGTGGCCTATGGCACTGTACAACATTCCATTGCTACTTATCTAGAATGAAACCTCTTTGCTGACATGTTGGGAGTTGTGCACACTCTTAACAATGTTCTGGTAGAGATTGGAAGGCATCTAGAAAGTTACAGGATATGGATAAATGGTGTATTGAAGCACTGGCTAAGATAATTGCATGACTGTATGACATATTTATTTATGTGTAAGAATTTGTTCTGAAAACTATGAGATGTTTTCTAATCATGCAATTTAACTTGTTTTGTAGGAAATATCGTATACCATCACCTACAAAAGAAGGACTACAACATTTGTTCAACATCAAAGTTATCTATAGAAGATATTGAAGTTCCCAGGATTGGGGAAGAACGCCATGATCGAGGAGTACCAGTCGATCATGAAGAATGATTGTTGGGATGCAGTCCCAAGACCTGAAGGGAAGTCTGTTGTGACTTCCAAGTGGATTTATAAGATCAAGCATGTTGCATATGGTAGCATAGAAAAATACAAAGCGAGGTTTGTAGCTTGTGGCTTCCCTCAGAAAGAGGGAATAGACTATGAAGAGACTTTTTCACCTGTATCCAAATACACTTCCATCATATCAGTACTTGCTCTAGCTGCAGTGATGAAATGGAAGATACACTAGATGGATGTCAAGACAACTTTCTTGAATGGTGTAGTCGAAGAGGAAGTGTATATGGAGCAGCCACTTGGTTTTGAGACATATGACAGGGAGTCATATGTGTGCAGGTTGAAGAAAGCCTTGTATGGATTGAAGCAAGCTCCTAGGACTTGGTATGGTATGATAGACAACTTTATATCCAGTTTGGGATTTACCAAGAGTAAAGCGCATTCCAAACTTTACTACAAGGTTGAGGAAGGCAATCTTGTGATACTACTTTTGTATGTGGATGACTTGTTTATAATAGGTGAGGATGGGTTGATTGCCGATACCAAGAGGAAGCTTACTGTCGAGTTAGAGATGAAGGACTTGGGGATGATGCACTCTTTTCTAGGCATGGAGGTGTGGCAGAGTGCAGATGGAATCTTCCTTGGACAAGGGAAGTATCCAGTAGAGATCCTGAGGAGGTTCGGGATGATGGACTGGAAGGCCATGGCCACACCTATGGAATCGAACCTGAAGCTTCTGTGTGATGATTCATCTGATCTGGTTGATGTCACTGCGTATAGTCAGATGATTGGGTCCTTGATGTACCTGACGAACATGAGACCAAATATTTGCTTTATGGTGAACACATTGAGCCAGTTCCTGACGGATCCCAGAGGTGTTCACCTGGTTTCTATAAAGCATATTCTGAGGTACCTGAAGGGTACAATTGATTATGGGCTCAAGTATGATGCGAATCAAAAGTTTAACCTATAGGTTTATGTTGATTCAGGCTGGGCAGGAAGTGCTGCAAATAGGAAGAGCACATCTGGGTGCTACTTCAGTATGGGATCAAGTATGATCTCGTGGTTTAGCAGGAAGCAGTCCTGCATAGCACTAAGTACAGCTGAAGTAGAGTATGTTGCAGCTTGTTTGGCTAGTTGTGAGGCAGTATGGCTGAGGAAGCTATTGTCTGAGTTATTTGATCTCTCGTTGGAGGCTACTGGTATCTTTTGTGACAACCAGAGTTGTGTGAAGCTGTTTCAGAACCCGATGTTCCATGACAGGTTGAAGCACATTGAGATCAAATATCACTATATCATGGATATGGTGCAGAGAGGAGCAGTGAAGCTCCTATATGTTGCGACGGATGAACAGGTTGCAAATGTGTTAACGAAACCACTAGCCAGAGTGAAGTTTCAGTACTTTAGAGAGAGGCTTGGTGTTCTTTAGATTGACGACACTTCGAGGAAGAAGTGATTGACACATTTTCAGGAGCCATTCCAAGCATGGTGAGAGGAGGATCCTTCCCATGGCTATGGATGTAAGCGCTAGATAATGAGCATCAGGACGATGCTCTAGTTACTGCTCTGTATATGCATCAGTTGGATGCTTTGATCAGTGTGATCATGTATTTGTATATGCATCATGTTGGATCATGTATTTGTATATGCATCATGTTGGATGCTTGATATGATCAATTGGATCATGTATTTGTGTATGCATCATGTTGGATGCTTGATATGATCAGGTGGATCATGTATTTATGTACCAGGTGGATACATTGTATGATCAGGATGGATCATGTATTTGTGTATGCATCATGTTGGATGCTTGATATGATCAGGTGGATCATGTATTTATGTACCAGGTGGATACATTGTATGATCAGGTGGATCATGTACTTTTTATATGTATCAGGTGGATGCATTGTATGATCAGGTAGATCATGTACTTATATATGTATCAGGTGGATGCATTGTATGATCAAGTAGATCATGTACTTATGTATGTATCAGGTGGATGCATTGTATGATTAGGTAGATCATGTATGATGATATGTATTAAGTAGATACTTTGTATGCATCAGATGGATATATTGGTGATCAGGATGATCACATATGACGAGCTTCAGGATGTTGCTCCAGATGATATGCATTAGTATGATGCTATGATGATGATCAGGATGATCACAGATGATGAGCTTCAGGATGTTGCTCCAGATGATATGCATCAGGTTTATGCTATGATGATGATCAGGTTGATCATGTGATGATGTACATCAGGATGATGTATGGTGAGTATCAGGTTGATACTCTATGGTCATGGACAAGTTGTGCAGGTATAATAGAAAAGGTCCTTTAAAATCCGGACAGGTGGAGCGGTGTGCTTGTAATAGCATGGGATGCTCTATCGAGATCCAGACAAGTAGAGCGGTGTGCTCGTAACATCTTGGGATGCTCTGAGTAGGTTTTGCTATGGTTTCGCATAGAAAATATCCTTTAAAATCCGGACAGGTAGAGTGGTGTGCTCGTAACATCCTAGGATGCTCTATCGAGATCCAGACAGGTAGAGCGGTGTGCTCGTAACATCCTGGGATGCTCTGAGTTGGTTTTGCGAAAGTTCACATAGAAAAGATCCTTTAAAATACGGATAGGTAGAGCGGTGTGCTTGTAGCAGCCGGGGATGCTCTATCAAGATCCAGACAGGTAGAGTGGTGTGCTCGTAATATCCTAGGATGCTCTGAGTAGGTTTTGTGAAGGTCAACATGTAAAAGATCCTGGGAGATACGATAGGTTGAGCAGTAAGCTCGTAATCAGTCCCGGGATGCTCTTTCGAGGTTTTGTTGATGCATGTAATCAGTCTTGAGGATTCCATAGTATTGCAAGTGATGATGAAGACCTACATGTGGTGGGCCTACATCCAGTATGAAAAAGGAATGGCTCTGTAGAACTTCCTATGATGAGTAGATTGGATATTGATTAAGATAGCAGCAGCAGTGATGATGATGATGATCCAGAGAAGAAGACTTGTGTTAGCAGATCTGTGTCAAGAAATACCTTCCTAGTTAAGAGGGAGTATTGATGTATATGTAACTTTGGAATGTATTTCATATATGTATATTGTATTCCTATAGAGATGTTATTATTCCTCTATACGGAAATGTCGTCATTTATATTATAAGTGTCGTAACTTATACTTGATGTGTTATTAGACCACCTTGATGGGGTCGGCCATGTATAAGTCATGTTCGTTAAAGGGTTATTAGACCACCCTATTGGGGGTTTGCCCTGTTAGCATTATGCTATGTGGTTAAGTTGAGGCCGACCTAGTAAAGGTTATTAGGAAAGTCAAGTCAAGTATAAATAGAGTGCGGGAGGAACTCTATTTTATAATTCACATTCTCACTCTTACACTCATTGGAAAGTGGCACACTAGTGGAGGAGGAGAAGCTGCTGCTAGGAGTATATCACTTATGCTTGGGTTGTATCATTGCTCTATCTATCTCTGAAGAAGTTGTGGGGTTTTTCACCTTTATGGTTTTCCCTAGTGAAACTTTGTGTGTCTATTGTCTCTTATGTGCTTACATTATTATGTCCATGATTGATATGCTATAGATATGTGTACATGTTGTTCTCTCAGTTAAGATCCTAGATCAGATTGAAGTAAATTCTAAAAAACTAACAGGAAACAACTTTATATGAGAAATATGGTTTACTAGAATAGTACCCTCCTGAACAAAGCTCATGCTTCCAAAAGATCCATCTATGAAGAGCAAGTAGAAATCTGTCTCTAGAGATCAAACCATATGGTGCTTTGCACATTTCTATTTCCTACATTATTATGATAATTTTTTTCGTTACTCTCAAGAACATATCTAGTCTCTAAGAAAGCAAGCCTTTCATTCACATCACTTCATAGAATGCATGGCATAGAATATTTTACCCCCATGATAAGTCAAACTGACCTGCTAATCTTTAGGGTAAATGTATACAAAAATATTATAATGCAAGCAATGCAAAATGAACCTTGGACTATTTTCTGAGATAGTGCACTAGTAATATAATCAAACTACATAATTCCAAAAATGTATGTGATATACTATTTTTCAATTCATCATTCAAAAAGTATTCCAGATACAGTAATTAAAATGAAATTGCCAGCTCAAACCTCTGAATATTCTCAAACATGGTCTGACTGGTATGGAGACCCAGTGAGTCCAAATAAAGAATAATGGGACCAACTTCATATTCTCTAGCAGGAATATTGATAATCGCTAAACTCCAGTGTTGACAAGCATGAATAGGAAAAAATATATATGCTTTCTCAAATATGTTTACTCTTTAAACCATCTCCGAAGCTTTGCAAAGGAATTCCCATCTTCTTTCTTACTATGAGAATCCAAAGCTTCCTCGAGCTTACTGTAAAAGAGAGTGTTAAAGAAGTGATAGTCATTCCTGTGCTCAATATGTAGAAATTCAGATCATTGGAGGTACTATATATAGAAGTTCATGATTGTTGAATACAAATATGGGAATGGAGCCAGGCATTCCATGTTAGAAAGACAAATTTCAACGGATTTCGAGAAAGAATAATCAAACTTGTTAATGAGTAGAAAAGCACAAAAATTAAGAGCTTTGTAAAATCATATTCTTTGTTCAAATTAAAAACCATTAGTTGACTTTTCATTGTTTGAGTATATTCTCTTAAGGAATGGACTAAGTCTCATGTGAATAAGCTTAAGAGCTTTGTAAAATCATATTCTGTGTTAATATTAAAAACCGTTAGTTGACCTTTCATTGTTTGAGTATATTCTCTTAAGGAATAGACTCAGTCTCATGTGAATAAGCTTCAATTTAATTGTTTTAGCCTGTCAAAAAGTATAAAAATTATTAACATAGTATGATTTTTAACTAAATTTCAATGCTCATAAAATTTGATGTATTATTTAAATTTGACATTGCCAAGAAGAGAATTTAGTGATTCCCATGAGTGTGCACCTTGACTGCTAAGGCTCAAAGTCTAGAGAATCTTAATGTTTTCTACATGGATGACTAGGTTTATGGGTTTATGAATATCCTATAGGTGAAGGAGGAGATTAGGCAAGATAACTAAAATGACAAAACACTAGATGTATATACATCATAATCAATGATAGAAATACTGGGAGTATGAATTTTTATATAAGGAGTGAACAGGTTTAGTTTAGATCAATGATAAACATACAGATTATTCATAAGAATCCCAGGTATAGGTAACATCTATCAAGGAACATAATTATGAATAAAAGGTTTAAACTAAACATAACATTTATCATGATAAGAGCACAAAACACAAGCTCATCTCAAATACAATCATTACAAAACAATCTTTATATAAAATTGAAAGATGACAGACATTCTTGAAAGTGATAGCAGTCTGATCTCAAAACCCTCTCCTACAGCACTCTCAGCCTCTCGGCTGGAACTTCCTCCCTTCTACATTCCAAAATGATAACTTAAATAGCAAAAATAATTCTACCAGCTATTACAAGATTCTTGGAACTAAAAAATCTAACAAAACTAAAACCTAAAAATAAAAGAAGCCTTAGATAATTTGCAAGAAATATGGATCTTCTTCTTAGGAAAACTCTTTTGACTGCCACATAGTGTGCCAACCTAAAAATGTGGATATGTTGCTCGATGTGTTGGCCTGGAAATATGGTATCAATTATTGCACCGAGTGAAACGATGTGCTCTACAGCCCAGTATGGGGGAGATGTTGTAACGTGTATGTAGCGTTACATCTAATAAAATGTAAAAAGTAATTTTTTTAATTAAAAAAATTCATGTAGGCTCATAAAATAAAAAATTATGGAAAGTATTTAAAAAAAATCCATGTTGGTTCATAAAATAAAGTATTATGAAAAGTAATTAAAAAATAGATGTTCGTTTATAAAATAAAAACTTAAAACTTAAACCCAGATCTATAAATCAAGAGAGATCAAATTTCTTGAGTTTAAATTTGAAAAACGAAATACACCTCAAGAAATTGGATCCCTCTCGGTGCTTGATAGATACGGGTTTAAGATGGATCTATGCTGGTTTAATTTTAGCAAATGCTCAGCCACCTGTGCATTTGTTATCTTCATGCCTTGAAATGCTGGAATTGACTCTCATCCATGATATATTCCTCCACTTTTTCTCTCGAATGAGGAGAAAAAATAGAGTTGTGTAGCACTGAGCTCATTGAAATACTTAGCACAAATTCATAATCACTGCACTTCCAATGAAGCTTCAATTTGTTAAGCCATGGATTGGCTCCTTTGAAAATTAATATCTGTTTCCCAACTCTTCCACTATCATAACCACGATTACCACAATCATGATTTTCCTTATCACCTGTAAGAGCCTTGACTTCTTTCCATTGGTTATTGCTTCCATTTTCATTCCATTGCATAAAATCGATCTTGGAAATGTAAACCATGCCCACCGCTTTGAAGTATTGAAACCATATTAGGAGGCCAATTACAAAGGATACACACTAATATTTACCACGAAATTGAATTGCGATGGAAATGACTGATGAAATGATGAACATGCATGACCTTTGGACAACGCCAATGTAGTATAGGGTGCTTTTGTTTGTGACAAGTTGAATCTCCCAACACTGAATGCATTGAAGGTCTACAACTCAATCTCAGGCATTTTGGACACTTTGGTAATAAGCACTTTATTGATGTATTTGCTTGACATTCGACACCTTGTAAATTTTACTTTGGGAGCACCTTCATTTGACCTCTTGACATTTTATAACTGTATCTGGGTGGCATAGATTAAAAACCTCAATGAATGATGTTTGAAATATATTTCATGTTGTATATTCTCACTACCTGGCAATCTTCTAAGTGCATTTGGAAATCAACACTTGACATGAGTATGATACTTGGAATCCTCAATATCTCTGTGAGCATAACGAAGGAATGGGAATATCATGCGATAGAAAAATATAAGCAAGGCTATAAAACACACAATTCCAGTCACTAAGAAAAGGCCCTAGAAAATCTTCAAGCCAAACTTATCGGAGCTGACTTGACTGCTTTGTGTCTCACATGCTTCCATTTTCAAATACCTCTCATGATTTCTCTAAAGTTCCCCATTCTCAGAGAGGGATAGGATTGTTGTGGACATGGAGTTCTTTCAGAAAGAAAATCCCCATTTTATTTTCGCAAATTCTGCACCCACAATTCTGAATCCACAATGTTTGGATAAAAACAACTAAATGTAGGGAATCTTGTCCACAACTGCTACTACACCTCCTTTGTTTGGTCCTAGAGTCAAGGAACTAGCATAGATCTCAGGAGAATCTAAAGGAACTAGTCTGTATTTGGTTATATTGAACTTTTCTGACAGATAGTTTTAAACAAATGATCCTGTTTGATATCCTATTTGTGAATTACTTGTTACTAAACCATGAATTCCTTGAATTGTTGGTGAAAGTTATTGTGCTATGAGGATTGTTGATAGACTTGCACTCTAACTTGAATTAATAATTAAGACCACAAATATCCATATCATCACCACTGCTCGTCCTAGAATGCTCACATTTTCCCCTTGCGAAGAGAACATCGTAGAGAAAGCGAACCATCAATCATGAATTTTCCGAAAACGAAATTCAGGGTCCCTTTTACTTGCATGCTGCCGGAATGTAAAAAATTTCATGGGTAGATTCTGGTGACAACAAACTGGGAGACATACCCTAAATAAACTTGTCGCTAAAATGGATCTGGGATGGGTATGTAGAATGATGTCTTTCAGTATCAGAAACCATCGCTATAAATTCTAATGCAAAAACCAGGAAATAAATACCACTAAGCTGTAAACAAGAAGACAACTCCAATTTCAAAAAAAGAGCAATCAGTTGGCTAAGCATTAAATCCTACGATAATCTACCGCTATTAGCATAGATATAATCCTCTATGTAAAACATAAAGGTGACTAAGGTATTATATCATAGTGCACTTATTGTAATAATGGGAGAACAACATATAACCCTACTTAAAATCTAGGGTTAAAATGAACTGAATATTGATCTATATATCCGTCCTACCAGTACAAGTGTTGCCTTAACACGTGGAAACTTAGTTTCCATCTAACTAAAACATATTAAAGAAACATGTGTCTTAGAAGAAATTCAATGATACGATCGACCAGAACGATCTTGATTCCCTTCATAATTGGCATATGATAATATATCAATAATAATCTCTGTGTATTTGGATGAGTTGAACGACGATCTGGTATCTCAACCTTTTTTTAGCGTGAACCCAAGGTGGCCTATCCTTCTCTATCTAGAAATTTGGTGTGTTGTTGTTAATGCTTGATATTTTTATGACGCGTGACTTATTCCAACTACTTCATGGACATAATGGCTCAGGTTCCCCTCCTAATTCCTTAGGTGGCACGCTTGACTCCCATTTTCCATAACACATAATCGTTTTTTTATTGGCAAGTTAATGACATATTAACCTAAGTACATGCAATATTGTAGAGATTTGAATAAATGAAAATTCGTGGCAATAATTAAGATGTTAGGTCCTTCTTATACAACGTTTTAACCTCCACGATTTACTCCTTGAACTCCATGAGCTCCTCCTCAATCTCAGGAAAGCCAACTTCTCAATCGATCTAGTGGTTTCTTTATCACTAATGATCTCTAAAATATCCATGTCGTCATGGCTGAGAATGAATTTAGTCCACAGCCAAACGAATTTCCCATTCTGCTAGTGTATACATTGAAAATAGATTTTGAGAAATTTTGGATTTTGAATCACTGGCATTTGCATACATCGTATGAAAAAAGGTGACAAATGTAGAATCCCAACCTACAATGATATATTTTCCACGTAATCACTCTAAAAAGAAAACCTTTGGATGTGACTTGGGTTTTCATTACTATTAGTTTCCAACACATTATTCAACAATTTTTCCAAATCGAATCCATACTTCGATTTCTCCATGAGCTTCAAAAATTCTTCACAAGAATCTCATATCCATGTAGTTACTAACTACTAGAAGTTATTGTTCTCGTATTAATCTTCTGCATCAAACCTTCATAATAGAAATCGCGTTTAGTTCCGGATTACATGAACATTTCTGAGTTATATGAACCATATGTTGGGGCAAGGATTCTCATTAATATAGATAGAGACATTGACAACACAGATGCTGAAACTTAACAGCAAGTACAACAGATTTGAAACTCCACTTTAGATCTTTCAAGGTGGTTCTATTTAATGCTAATTGGTTTAGAAATATTGTGGTTGGAAATCATCCAACAACATATATGCATGAGAATGGATTTGCCTCATCAACCATACTAGGTTTGATCAAACAGATGAACCATATGTTTTCCCTCTTTAGTGTGAGCAGATATTTTTATGTTTCCATCCTACAGAATGCTTAAATTCATTTGTTATTGAGTATAATCCTAGATCCATAAGAGCCTTTCAACATTTACATGAAGACCAACCTATCCTGGAGCAAATGTCATCTCATGATGATAGCTCAGATGATGAGGTTATGGACAAGAATACATGATTGGACCTTACAATGTATATTCAACTTATTTTGATGATTAATGAGAAATTTTATGAATAATTGTACTTGATAAAAGATGTCCATCGGTTTTGAATTAGAATTGTATTTTCATTTAAATCTATTACATGGATCTCTAGGAAACTCATTGAGAGTTCTTCTAACATCCAAAACTTGTAAAAAAAAAAATTAATTTGTCTTCTAAAGATAATCTATTGGGTTCAAAATCTTGTACATTTTCATTTTAAGATATGTATTTAGCATATAAGATCCAATTTTTCATATTACATAATTAATATTTTAAAAGTACATAAATTAGGAAAAAAATATCATATTTAATTATGATGAAATGTTTATTAATTGAAATATAAAAATATAATAAAAGCATTTCATGATTTTAATGTCTCATATTCATTTAGGAAGCCAAGAAAAAAAATTCTATAAAATTACAAATAATGCCATTTCAAAATTACTAAATGTTATATGTATTATCATATATTGATTCACAACATTTTTATTTTTATTATATGTAGAAAGCTTAATGGTTCTAGTAAGTATTTTAGGTCATTTGAATAATTTTTGTTTTATAATACTTATTACACTATTTCATATAGTTAGATTATTGTTGTTTTCATACTAGTGCAATGAAGTGTATAATACTAGCTTTGACTTTTGGGAAATGTGTTAACATTGAATTAGGTCTCTTACTTCAATATGCGAACAAAAAAACAAGCAATGTGTATTATTCGTACAAAGAGTGTAAATGATGTTATGAGAAACACATCTTCTATAGGCACACATATTACTGAAATACCTTTGAAAGGAATTATTTTATCTACAACACCATTTTCACATTCAAATTGTATACATGATGTATACATACCAATAGTAAATGATCCTTGCTATAATGTGGAGCGAACATTAGATACTCGATTTGAAATGGATAAGTTACTATTGTATAAAGAGTGGTTGACTAGGGATGATGTCAACCCATTCATAATAAATGCAATTCAAACAACATACAACACAACCATCTTTGACAGATATAATGCAGCAGATACATAAATAGTTTTGATGATATGCCAAGGTAAATCATCATTTATTTTCTACTTATTAATTTTAGGTTTGTAATTACATATAATATCAACATAATAATATGTTCTACCTTGTTGCTCAGGAGTAATACCATTGTTCTAGAATAAGGTATCAATGTTGATGGAGTGCAAAATCAATCTCCTCCCTTAGATGAACCAGCTATAGCATCTATTGGTGCATCTCTTGCACCTCCTTTGAAACATCCAAATGAATATGTTAGAGTAGAGGAAACCAATGGTATGCCATTTACAATCACTTTAAATGAAAAGGGGCAAGTGTTAAAGGACGAAGCTGGGAGAACATGGAGAGATATACTTCATCGTGAAGCATTGAGATTATTTGGTCCTACAATTACTAGAGATTTTCGTCATCAAGGTAAAACATGAATATTATATAGTTTTTCATAGATTGCATGCTTAATTTATGTAGTATAAATTTATATACTTGACTAATTGGTTCATGTTTCGTATTCAAAAATTTATATATTCTACTCATTGTTGCATTCCCTATATTTCATATACAACATTTCATGTTATTACTATGATACAAGAAACCTTAAAATATCTCATATAGATTATTAACTTTTTATATTTAATTTGCAGAGAAATCCAAGAAGGATGAGTTGGTATGTCATATGCATAAAGTTTTTGTAATTGTACCTCCCAAACAAATTCTCCACAGTGTTGCTGAATATATGAAAAATATGCTTTGACAGGGGAATTGGTTAAAAACAAAAATATAGTCAAACCACATTTCATAGGAGAAGTAGAGTGGGAAAAAATATTGGATCAAGTGGTTATTAAAAAAAAAAATGTGGAACCTTGGTTGGAAATGACAAATATGCACATACCGTGCAAGCCTCTAGGTTGGCCATACACCATTGTATGGGGAAAGGTGGCATGTTGTCTGCAGAGGCAAAATTTGTAATTTTAATACACTACTATGCTTCTCAAGTAAACTTTATTTTTCTTATAAACATATTTTCTAACTATTTTGTTGTTGTTTTAAATTGTAGTTGCAAGTATTCCATACTAAAATGACCGAAGATGATAAAGATTTTGCTTCATGCTATGGTATATCTTCTCTCATCCATCAAAAGATTAAAGAAGGAATTCATCCTATCACTGGTTATGGGGTAATTTTTCACCTACAAGTTATTTGTTCTAAATAAATGTTCATGATATGAAACAAATATATGTAAATGAAAGTTTCAATGAATACAATTTGTAGGTATGTTGATCTTATCTTGTATGCTTCTTAGGTAATTGTTTCAGAGAAAGACAGAGAAGAGGAAAATGAATTTTGACTCATGCTTCAACCTTATCATATGCTGACATGTTGAATCTACATGGCTTCAAAGGTTAGTTCACTTCAATTATATTTGCAATCAATAGCATATTTTAGTTATGAAATGTCATTAAATGCATAACCTTTTTATTGTTTTCTGTAATTCAGTTAAAGCTATTGTTTGTGTTTTTTTCTCAATCATTTTTTGTATTTTTATTGTTTACAAAGAGAAGTCATCATGTTTATAATTTTCTTTTACCATTTTGGACTGTAGGTGATGGCAAGTTCCGTGGAAAAATCAAGGATGAACAATATTAGCAGCTCCAAATGAATTATTAGTTTTCTCTCTTTCATTTTTTTTTAAAAACAAATTTCAAAAACATAGTCTTTCATTATATTAATAGTATGAGAATTATTGTTTTATAATTATCAATTATAGATTTTGTTGGAATGACATTGTAGTTTTTATTATATTTTTTTATTGTATTGAATTATTGTCTTTTTAAATGATGGATTAAAACAAAATACTCTATAATGAAATGTCTTAATAAACATATTTTATCCTTGTTTATATATATATATGATGCAAAAAAATATAAATCACATATATTAAAATTTGTCTTTAAAAACAAATTTCAAAACATAGTCTTCCATTATATTAATATTATGAAAATCATTGTTTTATAATTATAAATTATAAATTTTGTTGAAATAGTATTATGGTTTTCATTATGTCTATTTAATGTATTGAATTATTGATTTTTTAGATGATGGATTAAAATCAAATAAACCAATATATATATATATATATATATATATATATATATATAGATATATATATAGAAGCATATGGTGTAAAAATATATAAATCACACACGTGTGTGATTTATATTTTTTTCACTATTTATTATTTTATGGTGCTTTGCACCACTTGTTATTTC
Organism: Larix kaempferi; assembly: GCA_027924585.1. Taxonomy (NCBI): domain Eukaryota; kingdom Viridiplantae; phylum Streptophyta; class Pinopsida; order Pinales; family Pinaceae; genus Larix; species Larix kaempferi. The sequence continues at coordinate 4,953,354 of BSBM01001166.1, read as the reverse complement.
ATGGTGCTTTGCACCATATACAAGTTTGAGTATAATAATAATAATAATTTTGATGTTTTGCACCAAAAACTATTAATCCATGTTAGATTGGTTTTGGTGTTTTGCACCACAAATTTCAATACACTTAGAATTGGTTTTGGTGGTTGGCACCATACAGCATGTATGCCACATATTCATTTAACACCAAAATCAACTTTTTACAAACACCATTTTTGCACCATAAACTTTAGCATCACTTGACTATCCCCACAATATCACCACTTTTGCACTACTATTTGAAAATTAAAGATTTCCCCATTCTTTTACAAATAGTGGTGCTAATGTGAGGCTAAAATACCATTTTTCTTGTAGTGTGGACATGTTTCTTTGTCAATAAAAATCAAATTCCTCAAGTAGATCTCTGTTCGGGTGCGGTAATTGCCTCTGCCTGATTTTTTCTCCTGGTGGCCAGCTGCTGCATCGTCAACTGTTTTTTTCCTTTACTTTTGTCATTTTCGGGATGCCAGCGACCTGCCATCATGAACGTTACTATTGAGTATGTGTGAGAATTCCTCCTTCCTCAGGGATCTGCATGTGAAGGTGGCCGGCATACGTTTAATGCCTAGCGTTTGTTCATTGGTGGAAGAGGTTTATCACCTTATTATTTTTTGTTTCTTAAGTTTGATAAAGGTGAGAAATGAAATGGGATTTCCGACATAAGGAGGGAATGATTACTTCAAAAAAAGGGAATAGGACTAGGGACTAAGGCTTTATGGGAGAGATAATCTTATTGGGAAGGTAATTATGAGAGGACGATAGGAGAGAAAGAGATGGGTACATAAAAGATATAAAGTTAAATCCAAGGGTTTTGGAATGATAGAATATGTTCGGAACATAAATAAAGAAAGGGAAGGGGAAATGACGAGTTGGGTTAGGTTAAAGCGGATATGCCCATTTTAAAAAAATAGTAATCGAAGGGAAACAAGATTTATGAAGAATAATTTTATTGCATAAGAGGGCGGAGGATATTTTTTTAAAATGGTGGACATAGGCACTCTCACACAAGGAGGTATGTAAAGGGTATATTTTAACTTTTAAGACATGCGTGATGAGAATATTAGTGGATGAGAACATCTAAAAAATAACTGAATACACAATTTTGGCAGAATTTTTTCTGATGATACTCAACAAACTCATTCGTGGAAAAACTTCACTTGAGTGTCAAAAGGGTTAAACGAGGACATGTTTTACCAAACAAAATATGGGCGTGACCCCGACCCTTTGATTTAGATGCAATGACACAAACATCATGACACGATGATGTATAGAGCAAGAAAAGACAAACCTCCAAAACTCGACATTGACCATGATGGGGCATAAGATGCAACTCGACAAATCTGTGGCACAGGTCATATGGAAGTGAAAAAAATGAAACAAGATATGGAGATAACATGCATTTCACCCTGGATACAATGATGAAGATGATACAATGAAGAACATAGTTTAATATTGACATCCTAGTTGTTATGTTCTGACACTTTGGAACATGATCTATTGGGAATTGACACCACATGGATGACTAGCCTCATCATTTATGGTTTGTCTTTGCCTTTGTCCGTTGGAAGGTGCAACTTTCTTGGTTTTGGATACCATTAGTTATTTCTCTATAAAACCAATTGTTGTTGTGGTGTCACCTTTGGTGAGATTTCATTTGGTCATTGGCCATGGGGAGTGACAACATGGCCTTGCTTGCCAATCTCTCAAAGGTAAATTGCTAGAAACTAGTGAGTGGATGGATGAAACACAATAAAAGTCACTAACCTATCCACCCTAGTTCTCCCTTAGTGTGTTATGCAATTCTATGCCTTGATTGTGCAAGTGTGGAATGTTGTTGCTTGCTTGATCTTTTAGTTTCTTTCGAACATAGCTTGTTGTCAAGAAAATTCTCCCTTGCATGATTTTTGGCCATGGGGCATTGGTTAAATTGCTCAGTTAGAACTAGCATCCTCCATGCCAATCAATTTTTTGACATTGTTACATCCTTCATTTCTCAATTGTTGTTGTCACTACTAAGTTGTCCATTTTTTCATTATTGTCAATCGTCATCATGCAACTTCTACACTGCAAGATTGTTGGTCATTGCACATCAATCATTGCTTGATGAGAGGTAGTAAGTTTCCTACCAATTGATGTGCTTTCTAAAGCCTTCGGTTTTTGTTCATTTTCCTACTAGAGTTTCTTTTCATTTTGAATAGCATTGTTGGAAACCTCAAATTTGGGGCTCTCTTTAACAGATTATTTGGCATCACACAATGTGCCTTAATTGCATAAGTGTGGAGCATTGTTACTTCACTTCTCTCTTTCGTGTAAGCATGATTGTTGTTGCACAACTTCTCCACTACATGATTGTTGGTTATAGGATATTTGTTGTTTATGGTAAGAGCTAGTACCCTCCACTATAGTTGTTGTTCTTTTTTCCATAGTTTTATTCAAATCTTAATTTAATAATTTTTCTAGTAGATTATTATGTTTGGCATTTATGATTGTTATTGTGTTGTTTACTCTAGTATGTGAGAAATTTTTTTTTTGAAAAAAATCCTTATGAAAAACCTTCTAAGCATTTATGGACATTTCACATATGATATTCTACATTGATTATAATGCCTTGCAGTGAGGTATTCAACAAAGAAACAATGAGCAGGGATGGACCTTGAAACGTCATGCATGATGCATGAAGGAGACGATACAGAGGGAAGGATAGGAAGGACAAACACGCTACAAGGATGGAATTGATGGATGATATACCTAAAAGGAAAGGACACACACAGTAGTCAATTTTTCATCATGTGGAATCTCTACCCATTTACTTTATCAGATCTTGGCTTTTCTTGTATCATCCAGAGAAGGTGAAGAAAAAGAGCGAGCACGTACTGAAGTTCGGTGGAGAGTAGGACCTTTCGCTGGCATACACGCATGAGCACGATCAGTGGGCTCAGCAATAATCAAACTGCGTTGATTTTTGGTAAGGTTTATGGTGTAGAATTTGTCATAAAACTCATAAATTTATTGTAGTAAATGGGGGGAACTGTATATCTGGGTTTTGGTACTCTTTGAATCAATCAACGTAGATCTTAAATATCCTATCTATCTATGTTGACTGGGTTCGGGCAATTGTACGCACAGACAGCAGCAAAGTTAACAGTTGATTTTGTTGCTTTTGGTTGGCCAAACACATCATGAAGGTATAGTCAAATGTTAAAATGTTGTTTTCCATTAAAGAGATTTATTTACAGGTGGCTCAATCAACATTGCTTGCTAGGTGGTTTGAAGAATTCATCTAAATTTTAAAACAAATAATGATTTATCTTGAAAATGGCGCAGAATGTACCTTTATCCCGTACAATATCCACTGTTAAAAACCAATTCGGACACATAATAAATACTTGACTGGAATTTCAAAACCAGACGTTTCATGGGCATCTGCGTGGCTATTCACATGAGATAAAATAAGAGAAATGTTTGAGAAAATGATTGAAAACGATACGAATGTGCACTATTCATGAAATACAGTAATAACACTTTTACTAACACTGTTAAAAGTGTATTTTCATGGCTTTTAAAGGACGAGGAAAAATGCAGGCCGAATCCAAGAGGAAAAGTGCAGATCTTCATAATAGACCTTTGAATAATTCCCCAACACAGTCCTTTGAATATACAATAAACACCTAACTACCTGCATAGTAGATTCGGCATTTGAATATACAAGGACGTCATGCTGTCATCCACCTGACACTGGTGAAGAGAAACAAAACTCTAAAGCTTTCCAAACAAAACTCTAAAGCTTTCCACTGAAGCCATGTGACAATGCTGGAATTAAATAAACATGAAATGATGCATCAGTTTTTTGTTTTTTTAAGTTCACATGTTGCATAGAAGTAACCAGAAGAGCAGGTACCAAGCAATTGAATAAGCACAATTTAGCAATAACAAAAAGATGTATCTATGGAATTTTTGCATCTATAAAGGGAGATGCATTCAGGTTCACATAAATGGCTACTCTCTGAGGTACATAGGCTCTGTTTTAATATATAAATTAAATTAAATAAAGAGTTCATAATGAATCATGTGATAATTGCAATTCTAAAATTGGTTTAGAAGTTCTTAAAATTAATAAATTCAAATTTTATTTTCTTAAATTATTTTGTAAAATGAGTATTTAATATAAACTAAGAATTTTATAATTAACAACAAAAAAGATTCCATTATCTATTAACTTAATTAATTCAAATTGTTATTTTCTCAAACTATTTTGTTAAAGTTATAAAAATGTATTTAACTAAACCTATAATTTATCAATTCTTTAAATCCCAACCAGAATTATTTAAATTTTTTGGGATTTCTCCATATTTTTATAATAAGATTCATTAAATTGTTATCAAATTTTACAATAAAAAATTAGATAAATAATTCTTTAGAAATAACTAAAACTTAATTAACTTTATTATTAATTTCACAAACTATTTACTTGTAAATACTATATTTAATATAAAGAAAATTTCTTAATTCTTATATTACAACTAAAATAATTTACAATATTTATTATCTTTCAAGCTTTTTATAACTAAATCTAATAAATTGTTGTTAAGTTTCAACAAATTCATAAATGAGATATGTATTTCTTAAAAAACAGTAATTAAGACAAGTTGAAATTGAGTATAAGATTTCAACCAAAAATAATAAGGTTAAAAAACTAATGCTACATAACATAATAACATAATAGGGATTTGCTTGAGTTTAGATGTTAAAACTTTGAAGGGTATCATTGTTATCATTGTTACATATTTTGATAGGAACTTATTTTAACTAAATACTATATTTGAAGGTCATAATTTGATAGGAATTTATTTTAACTCGATACTATATTTGAGGGTTATCAATTTGGTCAAAATCACCTAAAACTTTGAAAGAATTATGTGACAATAACACAAAATTTTTCTTGCAAATTTATTAACATTAATTAAACTTGCAAACACATACCCAATATTTATTGTTATAGTGCATAATAAGAACTTCCTTTTAATTTAAGAAATTTTAAAAATATATATATTTCACCAAAATTATTTTACACTAAATTTAATCATTTTTTTATATCATTTAGATAACAAAACTCAAAAATTATTTTACACTAAATTTCATCACTTTTATATATCATTTACATAACACATACTTTAGAGATGCAAAACTACATCGTAATAAGTATGAAAAGGAGCTCATATTCCCTAAATAAATTTAAAATATGGAAAAGGGAATGATAAAGAAAATAAATTAAATTCTTGATATAATACTATTTGAAAAGTCAAAAGGTTGAAATACAATATATGATTTATGACTTCCAAGGAGGAAATACACGTTCTTAACCATATAAGACACCATATATACTTTGTGTGGCAAGTGCAAGGGGGATCATTATTGATCCCAACGGAAATAGGGAAATCAATTACATGTGGGGATTGACTGAATAACTATGAATTATCAAATAGAGGCCTATGCACTACTTCAAGGACTCTAGAGCATTGATTCAACCAAGATAATATATATATATATATATTCTCATGATAGGGGATTCATCAATTCTAATCAAGCACATGATCAAGGACTCCTACACTTCCAATATTCCCCTAGCTAGTCTCATACATTGAATCAAACATGAATGTTATAGGTCAAACCTGCACCTCTCCGTCCGTGATCACCTTGATCTGTTGATCACACAAAAGGACAACTTGGATGGAGGAACATGTTGACCCTAAATGAGACTTTGACTTACTCCACCTCCTGACAAGACTGAAAAACCCTAAAAATGTCATTCTGAGATATGAGCGCTACTCTACTTCAATAGACTAGCGCCTGTACCCTAATCCATTGTATAATAGTAGCACTCAAGCCTCATGAGCATTACTCCTCTTCAGCAGAGTAGTGCTCAACATTCAAAAAATTATGAGCGCTAGTTTACAAGCACTAAAGTAGCGCCCTGAATTCTACTTCACTAAACAATAGTAGCGTACATCTCAAAAGATGATTAAAAAATAATTAATTTCACGAAGAGAATTAGTTGCGGTTGGTTTCCCAACTTCCCCAACTTCCCCCATAACCATCTCTCGAGTTGAACAACTTCTCTTGTCCTATAAATACAGGGAAGAATAAAGAGAGGGGTTAAAGACATTAATGTTATTAAGAGACTTTTAAAGAGAAGCTTGCATTGGAGGAGTTTATGCTAGAAGATATCCAAGCCAGAGAAGAGCAGGACCCCAAGATCAAGTTGCAGGAGCATGTCACAAAGTCAGGTATATTTTGTAACATCAATTTGCATTTGACAATTAAAGGTTGAAGCGTCTTTCTTGTCCCAAATTAAGTGTTTATTGAAGTGATATACTTGTTTGGATCTGTTTTGGTTAATATTAAATGTTTAAATTGCTTTGTCTTTTTTCCATCATTATATATTATCCAAGATACGCTGAGAAAGGTACTTGTATTGCAGGTTTAATGAACAGGAAGTGGACTTGAGGATCGAGTGCAAGATCGAATAAGAGCTAGGATCGAACGTCATTCGAAAGGTATGTTCTCAAGGCCCATAACCTATTTCCTTTCATGAACATCTCTGTAACGCAGTTAATACGCTTACCTGTCATCCCCTTTTAGTTGATAGTATCAGTTTCCTTACTATAGGGTAGTTTTTCCCGCCAACAGACTCGCGACTCTGCTGGGGATAGTTGTGTTTTTGCTCTAGGAAACCTTTTCTTGTTTGTCTTCCCAGAACCATTTCCACTCCTTTTATGTGCTGAAAAACCTGTAGGTACCCCCCTACTTGTTTTTCTCTTCTTCAATCAGTCTTTTTGCATCTTTTCAAAGTCAGTTTTTTTAACTTTTAAGACCTGAGCGCTACTTTGTTATACATACAGTAGCACCCATACGCTACTTTGCTATATATACAGTAGCACCCATATCTTCAGGAGCGCTAGTTTCCCTACTGCACAGTAGGGTATATTTCCTGTAGCCTTCTGTTAGTGGTATGTTTGAGTTTTTAGCCTTTTTGGCGGTCTTCTGACTTTGTTTTTAGATCTCCTTGACTGGTATTTGAGGTTTATAAATTTTTTTTAAGTCGTAGAACCTTTCTTTGAGACTTTTTACCATCTTTAGATCGCTTGGTTACCTATGGAATGTTTGGACTGTTTATAACTCTTTTGGAAGACTAGGTTTTGTTCTGTGGTGAACACTTCCGCTTATTCTTTCCCTAACTGTATGTTGCTAATTTACAAACTTGCATACTTTTGCATTCGCTGTTTGTAGCAACATTTGTTTTCTCTTTACCTATATTATCATTTGTTTTAGTTGGTCTGTTTTGGAGCCTTTAGGGTGTCTTCCGAACTTGTTGATTTCCAACCTTCTTTGACTTGTTGTCTTTTCTGGTTTCAAGTGTGTTTAAAGTGCTTTAGGATGATTCATTTCTCAGTCCTTATATTAGTAGGGTGGTTGGTAGCTTGCTTTCCTACTTTTTGCTTGGCGTAGTGGTCTTGTTAGGGTTTCATGCTTTGGGTCAGTCCTCTTGTGTTGGATTCCTAGTTTTAAGTATCTTTCTCCTATTGTTTTCTCCCCACTTTGTTTCTGAGTATAGAAGCTTTTTCTTTTGCAAAAAACCTGTAGGACAAGTCTTTGTTGAGCTAGTGCCTTGACAGCTGTAAGCTTAGGAACCATTTTTAGCCATACTTACGCATTGTACACAAGTCTTATTTGCTTTCCATGTTTATAGTTCTTTTTCGTTTATAATAACAGAAAAAAGTAAAAATTTGGTAGCTTAAGATTGAACAAGGCTTATATTTGTTACAAGATAGCATAGGTTATTTTGTGTACAATTTCAAAAGAAAACAAAAAAGGAATTTAAGTAGATTTGCTCAGTTTTTTCAGTTTGGAAAGAATTTTAAATGAAAAAATTAAAAAAAAAAAGAGTTTTGTTGTCGAAAGTTAGAATTTATGCACTTTTGCTTTTCTGTTGCAACCACGCCACACAAACGCACTACCTTTTTAGTAATAACAGCCCTAAAAATCTTTAATAAAATCAAATAGAAACAATTTTTCTTTTTTAGGGATACACTACACCAACTAGTCTTGGTTAGGATCTTGAGTTTAAATCACCTTAAACCACTCAAGATCACACATTACACAAAAATCATAGTTCGACTATCACAAGTAAATCCATTTCACTCAAAGCTTGCCTGGGATCTATGCAGTAGGTCTTGTGAGATCAGATTGTTGGGAATACTCCTCCTATTTCTATTTCGAGCGTATACCAGGATTGGATCGCGTTTGGGGACTCTTTTGAGTTTTGGGCTCAGTTACCCTGCCCACGCCTTCTGATTCGACCAGAGACTATTCCCCCAGGAGTTTTCGGTGTTGTGGTATCCTTAGTATCTGACCATAGGTTCATACAAAGGTGACTGCAGAGGGTATATCTCTGTACCTAGGACAGACATGGGAGGAAATCCCTTGCAGGTCTTTGGGAGGGCAGTTGGGTGATTCCAGCGCTTGCACCCTTAGTCATTGTATTGTGGACCCCAGGTAACTGTTCTTCATCCTTCGTTGATCTGTTTTGGGCCCTCATCATCCCAGAATCTTCTCCGGAAGGCATCTCATTTGCTTGGTTTGCATACTTATGACATTTTAGTTGGCGTGCTGTTTTCCCCCTAGTCTTAGTGGCCACTAGGTTTTCTAGTTTTTATTTATATATATAATCACAGAGAACCAAGAACTTCATAGATCGAGAAGGATTCAAAACCTTCCGCCACTTAGAACAGAACCTTTACTGCCAGCTAGACGACAGTGGGTAAACCCTAGTGTTTTTTTAGAAACCATTCCTGAAACAGAACTTCCTAAGGAAATTTTTACAATGAAAAATCCTGAAATAGGAATTCCTGAGGAACTACCACTTGAAGTTGAGTTTCCTGAAGAACAACAAACAGCAATAGAAAACCCTGAAATAGAGGTTCCTGAGGAACCACAACCGGGTACTCCAGATCAGCAACATTTTAGTTCAGTTAAGATTGAAGATCTTACTTCTGCGGAGTATAGCACTCCCTTTAATCCTCCTCTGACCAATCCTAGAAATCCGCTTGTGTTACCCGTTGGTTTCCAGTAGCCTGATTACAGTGCATATAATTTCTTGCCGGGACATTTGATGTCTACTCTAGGAGGTGAACAGGGAGTTCCACAAACTCCCACCATAGGTATGAACACTAACACTGTAAATCCTCCTTTTACTGCTACACCGAGTTCGACACAGACAACCTCTGTGTCCACTCCATCTTTCAGTTTTAATACTAGTACGTTAGGTATGTTGAGTTCAACAACTTTGGCATCTACCTCTACACCTACTGTTGGACCTAGAGGTACAGCCAATTTAGTGCCACCTCCTGCGTTTTAACCGTTATATCAACTACCGAGTACTTGGATTTCCACACCCGTTGTAGGGCAAAGTGCTTCTGTAACTATGCCTGTCATGAGTACCATGACCACACCGTCTACATCAGCTACCACTGGTTTCAATACCTTTGCAGGTCCCAACATGAATCAATGTAATATGCCTGCAGGTAATGTCCCTTTTTCCTTATTTTCAGGGGGAGGGGGTAATATTTTTAACCATCAATATGGCGGGGCTAACATCCAGCCACGGTGGACGAACCCACAGAGCACTAACCCACTTTCATATGGGTGGGAAAATTTCAATAATACTTTCGTGCAACAACAGATGGAAGGGGGCAACCCCTACCAACAAGTAGCTAGGGGCAACCCCCATCAACAGATTGTAGGTGGAAACCCCTATCAGCAGATGGCCGGGGGAAACCCTTACAAACAGATGGTTGGGGGTAACCTCTACCAGCAGACGGCTGGGGGCAACCCCTACCAGTAGTTCACGGGTCAAACTATGGGTAGTTCCCTTTTTTCGACCCCAGCTTATCAAGTACCATCTTACCGGCCTCGTTTACCATTTCTTGCAACTTTAGATTTGCCAGATCTTTCCAAACTGACCAACGATCCAATGTATCATAACACTACATGGCCACCGGTTCCTACCAAGTTACCTTTGGACATTCCAAAGTTCGAAGGAAAAACAGGTGAAGACCCTGGTGACCATGTCACTACTTTCCATTTATGGTGTTCCTTGAACTCATTCAATGAAGATTCCATTAGATTGAGACTGTTCCAAAGGACTTTAACCGGTGCTGCAACCAAATGGTACATTGAGTTACCTGCAGCTACATTCTTTAATTTTGGGGATCTCATGACTGTCTTTTTGAATCACTTCCAGCTTCCTGTTCGGTATGATGCCGGAACAGACCTTTTGTCTACATTTAGGAAAAATAAAGCCACTCATTTATCTGATCACATTCAGGAGTGGCAAAGACGGAAGAGGTTCATTAAGGCCAACATACCTCCAGAAGTAGCTACGTCTGGAGGCTCATTAAGGCCAACATTTCTGAGGAAGTAGCTACGTCTGGAGTGTCTAACGAGGAAGAAGCCATCCTACGGACCCAACAGTTATATCTCGTTTATGCACAATCTGGGTTACTATATGAGATCATACCTGATGCACCGCGATCCAATACCGATCTAAATAGACCTAAACCTGGACCACATGCTGACGGCATAGTGGGTTCGGTTGACTCTGCAGCTTTTGAAGCATTGACCAAACAGGTTCATGCCTTATCTGTCAAACAATCGACTACAAAAGTTTCTTCCATCACAACCTCGCCTTCTACTTCTGAACCTGTCAACTAGGTCCAGAACAATCAAAAGGGCCCTCGGTGGCCCAATAACAAAAAGAAGGGCAAGAAAGGAGAGGGGAACCATCAGAAGCCCAAAAAAGAGAATGCTGAAGAGGGTAAGAAAGAGAAAAAGAAGGTTAGGTTCCCTTGTAAACTTTGCAAGCAGGACCACCTTACTCACCAATGCCCTTTGCTTGAAGAAGCCCAAAAGCTATTAAGAGAAAAGAATCATGCCGTACTGAAAGATCCATTCCCTAAGGGGCAAAGCTCAGCTTCTGGCACCTCCAACACTGGGGGCACTACACATGCTATGGTTGATCAAAATTTTATTAACATGGTTAATTCGGATGCACTCTTACAAACGAGAGCCGGGAATTATACCCCGGACGCACATAAAAAGGATAAAGAGATTCCAGAATCCTCCACTCCACTCCACATACCTGTGGACCCAATGCCCAAGATCCCGAAAGGTGTCTTGAAACGGGCATCACACAATCCCAACACTCGGGCCACCTCCAACTACAATGTGGTTGAAGATTTATCCCAGACTCCTTATGCCATGTATACCTTAGAAGTCTTTCAAAGTTGTCCTTTACAATGGAATGCACTTCTAGAAGCTATTGGAAGTATGGAATCCTCTAACATGTCTGCATGATTTGATATGACTGAAATCAAATACCGGTTGCCCTACCACATTGCTCTTCAGATTGAAGTCATCCATGGCCCAATGACCATCAGACGAGCTGTAGAAAGCTGAGGGCGCATCGACCTGCGTAATGTCAATTTCCTGTTGGAAAGCTTTGGGTTCCCCCAAGTTAGCCCCTTCTAACACACTACTTACTGCATTTGATGGCAGTACTTTCCATCCACATGGGGTTTTGCCATCATTTGACATCACATTGGCTGGTAAGACAGTTGCTGTAGAAGTAGAAGTTCTGGACGCTCCGCTTGATTACAATATGTTATTAGAAAGGAGCTGGACATATGCCATGCGAGCCATTGCATCGGCAGTTTTTCGAGTTGTTATGTTCCCATTTGAAGGTAAGGTTGTTATAGTCGATCATCTTTCTTTCACTCAAAGAAACAACCAAACTTCTTCAAAGACCACAATTCCCTTAGTTGATCAAAATGCCCCGGTTAATGAGAGTTTAGGAACAGGACTGTACGGGTCATTAATAGGCACTTTCGACCTCCCCTCCCCTATTCTTTTTATGCGTTCTGATGTGGGTACTAGTACCGAAACATTCACGGTTGGTTTAAGAACTGATCCTTGGATCCTTCCTAATACGTTAGAACCTTTTGTGCCTCCATCCATTGCAAAAGTGGCCTATATGGAAACACAACATACTACAATGGAACATATCATGACTCCACCAGTCTCTGCTGAGTCAGATATGGACTATGCTCCGGCATGGTCACTGAATTCCACTCACTCGTTTGATTGTTTAGATACGGTTTTGCCATCTGATGAAGCCATCTTAGAAGTCATGATGGGCCTGGACCAACCATGGGAACATATGGATCACAGGTTGTACATACTTCCAGATCTAGACAGGATCGAGAGAGGGGAATTCCCCATGAGACCCGGTGGACTGGTTGATTTGTCATCTTTTCCTTCTACTTCGAGAGTTGTTTATGCTGAGGGAAATATGGCTAATATATTGAGAAAAAATTTGATCAACATTTCCACCAAACCCGGGGTCGTGGAAAACATTTTTATTGGTGCATACTGTTCTCCAGAAGAGATTGCTCTGTATACAAAACTTTTTAAAGAATTCCGCGATGTTTTTTCCTGGTCATATGAGGAGATGCCAGGTATAGACCTAGTCATCGTGGAGCATGTCATCACGACATACCCTAATGCAAAACCTTTGAGACAAAATCTCTGCCCCATGAACCCTAGAAAAGCAGCTGTCATCAAGGCGAAGGTTGAAAAGTTGCTTAAAGCCGGTTTCATCTATCCGACTGACATGACGGAATGGGTTTCAAACCCCGTTCCAGTTGATAAGAAGCAAGGTACCATTAGAGTCCGTACTGACTTCCAGGACTTGAACAAAGCTTGTCCGAAAGATAACCATCCTACATCGTTTATTAATCAAATCATAGATGCTTGTGCGGGACATGAGATGTTCTCTTTCATGGATGGTTTTTCGAGATACAATCAAATAGAAATCAAACCCGAGGACCGGCATAAAACAGCTTTCATTTTCCCGTGGGGGACCTTCGCTTACCAGAAGATGCCATTTGGCTTGAAGAATGCTGGAGCTACCTTCAAGCGTGCGATGAATTTTGCTTTTCATGATATCAAACACATAGTAGAACCTTACTTGGATGATCTCCCTGCGCGATCTAGAAAGAGACGGGATCATCCAGCTCATCTTAGACAGGTGTTTGAAAGATGCAGACAATATAAGATTCATTTGAATCCTAATAAGTGTGTGTTCTATGTCGAATCGGGATGTCTACTAGGCTTCATTGTCTCCAGTCGTGGCATAATGGTCGACCCGCTGAAAGTAGAGGCGATTGTAAATCTGCCTCCTCCTCGCACCTTGCGACAACTCCAAAGTCTGCAAGGCATGTCTAATTTCTTACCGCAATTCATCATAAACTATGCTAAAATTACTAAAGGTTTTATGAGGCTACTCAAACAAGACTCCTACTTTGTGTGGGACGAGGCTGCACAAGCATCCTTTGAATCCTTAAAAAAGGCACTTCTTTCAGCACCCTTGTTGAGCCCACCAGACTACGCAAAAGATTTTCTTTTATATCTCGCAGCATCTCTTAATACAATTGGCATAGTTTTGGTTCAGGAAGATGATACGCTCCAAGAGCATGTTGTCTACTATCTTTCTCACGCATTGATAGCCCCTGAGGTTAAATATTCAGACATTGAGAAGTTAGCACTTGCCGCGGTCTATGCGGTACATAGGCTTCGTCACTATATACTTTTAAAAACTACTACTGTGATAGCAGAAGTCAATCCTTTCCAGTACGTTCTCACCCGACGAATCATCGGTGGGAAATATAATAAATGGATTGTAATCCTACAGGATTTCGATTTGGTCTTCCAATCGGCCAAGTTGAAGAAATCACTAGTGTTCGCTGAGTTAATCTCAGAGTTTCCAAGTGACCTAGAATACATTGAGGAAGAATCATCATTCCCAGATGAACATATCTTCCTCATTGCTTCCTCTGACCCATGGTACGGGGATATCTTAGTATATCTCCAGACTTTGAGGTGTCCTACTACTTTTTCTCGAGAAGAGCGATGCAAGCTCAAAAGCCATGCGAAGAACTACCTTATCATCTCAGATACTTTATATCGACGTGGGGTAGATTCCATTTTACGTCGTTGCTTAACTCAAGAAGAAGCCAAAGCAGTATTAAATGATGCCCACAGTGGAGCTTGTGGGGGACATCTTTCCGGGTTGGCAACAGCTTAGAATATACTGCGTGCCGGATATTTTTGGCCCACGATCTTTAAAGATTGTGTGGAAGCGGTGAAACGTTGTCGTCCATGTCATTTTTTCACTAAGAAAATGAGGGCACACCCAACTTCTCTTCATCCTGTGATTACAGCAGGTCCCTTCACAAAATGGGGGGTTGATTACATGACTTGCAATCCAGTTTCGGCTGGAGGACATCATTACATCATCGTTGCCGTTGACTACTTTACTAAGTGGACGGAGGCAATGCCTACTGTTAAGGCAGATGGAGAAACTGCCGCTTATTTCGTGTTTAATCAGATTATTGCACGGTTTGGCATACCTAAAGAGATAGTGACTGATCATGGCAGTCATTTCCAAAATAGCATGATGACTGAGTTGTATACAATGCTTGGTTTTCGACAAGAACATTCGTCTTCATACTATCCATAGGCGAATGGACAAGTCGAAGCAGTGAACAAAACTTTAAAGGTTATACTGCAGAGAACTGTTAATGCCAGTCGAAATAACTGGCACATCATGATGTACCCGGCTCTTTGGGATTACCAAGCCAACGTTAAGACTGCTACCGGATTCTCTCCCTTCCAACTTGTGCATGGGATAGAAGCAGTCGTACCGATTGAATGGGAGATTCCTTCGCTAAAACTAGCAGTTCAGTTACTACCAGATAATTCAATAATAGAAGAACATTTGTTACACTTAGAACATCTAGATGAACAGCGCCACGACGCGCTCACAACAAACGAGGTCCACAAAAAATGAGTCAAAGGACAGTATGACAAATCCGTCAAACCTAGGGTTTTCATTGAAGGAGACTTGGTCCTACTTTGGGATCAAGACAAAGAACCCCTAGGACTTGGAAAATTCAAATCCAGGTGGCTCGGACCTTTTATAATTGCCAAAGTACAGAAGAAAGGTGCCTACGAACTGATAGATTACGAAGGTAATAAGTTGGCCGAGCCTAGAAATGGGCTCTACCTGAAGAAGTACTACGCTTAGGCTGACGTACTTTTTCTTGTATGATAGCTGTATATTTTTGTAAAGCTAGTTTTTGTTATGCTTGTTAGTTAATCTTATGTGTGTTTTTCATTTCGTGTACCAGATGTCAACCGAACATTTCTTAGGATTTGCTGATGGCGCCAGTCGCCAGACCTGTCAGTTGGCTGCAACAGCTTGGGTCATTTACTCACCCGCTGGCCAACTTGTCTCTTCGGGGGGGGGGTTTTGGGTCCTACCATGAATAATGTGGCTGAATACATTGCAGTTATAGAACTTCTCCAAGATGCTCTCAGTCATGGCATTTCACATTTGGAGGTAAGACTTGACTCACAATCAATTGTATTTCAGTTAACAGGTGTGTACCAGATTTGAGATCCTGGATTGCTATGTCAGTTTCTACAAGTTAGACTATTGGAAAGACAGTTTGATTCTATTATATATGAACACATTCCAAGAAATTTAAACGCATTAACTGATTCATTAGCAAACTATGTCTTAGATTGGCATTTGTATCATACACTTTCATAAACAACATTGCACACATAAAATTCAAACACATACATATGTAAATAACCGATACTGTATATAGCCGATACTGTATCAAAAAATTTACGAGTTTTGGATCACAAGTCTATCAAGTCATGTCATAAAAGTACAAAACTAGGCATAGTAGCCTCAAAAATATATACATAGAATGTATTCCTCTCCTATGGAGAAGGAGGGACCTCATCATCATCTACTGCATTGCGATAGCATATGACTAGCCTAGCTATCTTCCGCAGCACCCTAAGCCATGCTGGGGGCACCCCAACTACATCTTCTTGCATATCAATAGGTATTTTATCCATACGGCATGCAGGAACTTCATGAGTCAACCGACTCACTTTTCTCTCTATGGTCCCCAACATAGCATCTGCTGCAGTAATATCAGCTGGCCTCACAAATATGGTAGGATGTCCCTCGGGACGGACAGGCCCAAGATCTGCATATGACACTTGTTTAGCACTTCAAAATTCATTTATAAAAATCAAATACTTGAAAAGTTTGAAAAAATTAAATAATTCTCAAAAATTAAAAAAACCAATATCTCCCCAGGCTCCACCTGGAGGAAGCTCCATTTCTGGATCATGACAGAAATCCAATCCAGCATATGGAAACTGCTCGAAAGTGGGCACTTGCCTCTCCCACCAACCCCAGAAATCATCAGTATGATAACAGTAGTGACTTCCCCACCACCCTGGTGGAGGAATATGTCACCCCAATGGCCTAGTCTGGGATCACGGGGGTTAACCTAAGGTAGAGGCATCCCAAAACTGATAGAAGGCATCCTCTCAAAGAAGAAAGTACATAAAATGCTACCGTACCCAAAATTCTTCATTGTGCCGGATTTACAACCTATCAATTGAGATTTCATGCTTGCCAGTAAACTAGTACACCAATCATATACATGATCGTGTAAGCATTGTACACCAACATGAATAGAGTGCCTGGAAGCTAGGTGTAGTGAGGCACTACCTGCCACTCGGTTGATCATACTCACTATCACCTTCAAGGGGAGGACTTCAATGGTAGAAATCAAGATTTGGCTTCCTGATTTCTCAGCTCCAGCCACACAATATGAATTCACGTACTCTTGCACAGACCTTATGCCCACACGAGAAGACCCTTTCAGATTTATTACATCTCCCCTCTGTGAGAGACCAGTAATGAAATATATGTCATCAACTGTAAGCTCCAAAGTTTGCCCACGGATGACAAAAGTATTGGTATCCACATCCCAGTACTGAATAAGTCTTCGAAATAATTTGTTTAGGGCCCTCATGTTTACAGTTCAATAAAACTTCAATAAACCGCATCTTCGGAGAGCGTGGAGAGTGGTCGGGTCTTGCATGGCCAACCTATCCATGTCCTCATGTTCTCTCTCCCTCCATTGAAGAACCATCCTGCACAAACAGTGACATATTTTTAGTCTCGGCACTTGCTTTTAGGTTTTCAGGCTTGAGCGCTACTGTGTAGTATACACAGTAACGTATGGGCGCTACTCTGTTTGAGCATAGTAGGGCTCATCTCCTTTACACGCTACTGCTATTGTTACACAGTAGCGCCCGCGCAGTAAGAGTTGTGAGCATTACGTGGCAAGCAATTTTTGGCTCAAAAAATGAAAACTAAATGATGAAAATGCAATTGGGGAGGATTCTAACTCACTTGGTGGAAGAAGAACGGCATTTGGATGCTTGATTTGATCACCACGGAGATTTGAAAATGCCAAGGTTTCCCCCAATCTTTGCCCTACAAAAACAAATTGGAAATTGATTTTTAAAATGAAATTATATATATGAATTGGATTTTAATTTTTACCCACCATTGTTTAGTTTTCTATAGTTTCGAAATTTTATCAAAATCACCTAATTAATCAATTGAAACATACATATGGTGTAATACTAATCCAGCTCGCATTTTTTCTTAAATTTTTGTAAGATCGATCTCCTAAGTTTAAAAATTCTCAATGTTAGACCTTGTCAACTATTTGATAGTTCAAATTCATATATCATTCGAGATTTTTTGTCGCATTAACTAATATTTTGTTGAGGACCTAGTTTTGGCAGATTATGAAGCTATGATCCAGAAGCTGACCTTTAAGTCATTTTAAGCTCTTGTTTGGACTATTTAAACCTAAACAAGATTTCCGAGCAAACTTGTCCTCTTCAAGCTCGTTAAAGTAATTGAAGGCTCATCCACTCAGGTATAGAATTATCCCTTTTCCGGGCCTAGGTGGATTAATTACGGAAAAGGTATACTCTAGGTATACTTCTGTATGCGCTAGAAGAGTTTTTTTCCCTTTGTTTTATACTTTTTCGGGGGAGGAGACTAACTGCACGAAAAATGACCTTTTGGAGCCTTTCTTTAGGGTTTTCAGGCTCTCTAAACATGAAAATACCAAGCGAACATTCATTTACTCGGGCTCGATGTGAAATCCATGAGAGGGTAAATAGAGGACTGTTTAAGTTTTTCAACTCTATAAACAAGAAAACACCGCCGAGCGCAGACCAATCCCGGCTCGCTATATAATCCACGGATAGGTGAAAAGAGGATTGTTTAAGTTTTTCAGACTCTATAAACAGGAAAACACCGGCAAGCATTAATCTACTTGGGCTCGATACTAAAATCCACGAGCAGATATATGGAGTTATTGTTTAAGTTTTTCAGACTCCTTAAAATTGAAAACACCGGCGAGAAAGAACAGATCTCGGCTCAATATTAAAATCTAGAGATCCGTAATATAGAGTAATCTTCTATCTCTTCTTCGAACTCTATAAATAATGAAGAAGGTCCTGAGTCTTCCTCCCATGGGCTCGTTAAACTTTTTACATGGTTGGATCTATTGAGTTTTCATTCTTTCTTGGACTTATTAAAACAACAAGAAAGGTATTCTTTTATCTAAAAAGAATAAGGGATGGGAAATATGTGTCATATCTTCAATGTCAAAGTCAGTTCAGTCAGTTCTATCCTTGAACACAGCACCTACTTGAGTCTATCTTGTCAGTTGGGTTTAATTTTTGACCTCAGGGTGAACCTGATCTCTGAGTTGTTTACTCCCCCGGTTGGTTATTCTTCCAACCATATGGAGGGTCTGATAATGTCTCTTACATTTCAGGCTTATCATTTACCCCATTATGTCAAAAACTACCTAAGTCACTTTGTGTCGTGCTCACTGTTCAAGGATATACCCTGTGTCGGCCATTCTGCAGTTTACCTTGACCTCATGTGCCGGCCATCCTAGTGTCAGTCTTGTTCCATATTATTCCATATCATCTCATACCAGTTGAGTGTTCCTCGAGGTGGATGATGGAGGATGCCTTAAGGCCTCCCTTCCAACGAACTTCTTCCCATCGACATCAACTCATTTTACTCTGGGAATGAAGTTTAGAGTTTCGGTTAGTACCTTGGAGATTGTAGTCACCAGTGGAAATTTTCCTCGCTGTTGAATGTTGAGAATACATCAATGTCTCTTCTTCGATAGGATCCCCAAGTGTTCGACTCCAAGTCCATCTATTCACACTTGGTGGATCGTACTTGGTACCTTGGGCCCCATCACCATTATCGGTGGAAGTCCTCGCGTTTGTTAACGGTATACATCAATGACCGGTAATCAAACGATACCCCCCATGTTCGACTGTCAGCTCATCTATTCACATGGTTAGGGTTTGTACCTAGAGTTGTTTTGGATGAAGACCTTGGGATTTTGGATGACATTACCTCATTTTGTTATCACCCAAGTTGCGCAAGACTAAGCCTCACTTATATTCGGCTCTCCATGAGACATAGATCCAGTTTGTTGTTATGGCTATGATCTCTCAGTTTGACATGGATCCACGCTTGTATTCCAAGTGGCCATGCTATATATACATCTCCTTGTTATGTATCAGAAATCATGTTGTATCACACTGCACATCTATATGATGTCAAAGATGTAATTGCTTGCTGACCTTGATCTTTGTTTCAGGTGTTCTTGTGACTTGTTTCTGTGGTTCTTTGCTCCTCCTCTGGCTTTGGATTATAATGTATTTCGGCCATCGTTTCCCTCTGACCTCACACATTAGGGGGCATATGTTATAGGTCATGCACCTCTCCGTCCGTGATCACCTTGAGTTGTTGATCACACAAAAGGACAACTTGGATGGAGGAGAATGTTGACCCTAAATGACACTTTGACTTACTCCACCTCCTGACAAGACTGAAAAACCCTAAAAATGTCATTCTGAGATATGAGCGCTACTCTACTTCAATAGACTAGCGCCTATACCCTACTCCAGTGTATAATAGTAGTGCTCAAGCCTCATGAGCGTTACTCCTCTTCAGCAGAGTAGCGCTCAACATTCAAAAAATTATGAGCGCTAGTTTACAAGCACTAAAGTAGCGCCCTGAACGCTACTTCACTAAACAATAGTAGCGTACATCTCAAAAGATGACTAAAAAATAATTAATTTCATGAAGAGGATTAGTTGCAGTTGGTTTCCCAACTTCCCCAACTTCCTCCATAACCATCTCTCGACTTGAACTGCTTCTCTTGTCCTATAAATACAGGGAAGAATAAAGAGAGGGGTTAGAGACATGAATGTTATTAAGAGACTTTTAAAGAGAAGCTTTCATTGGAGGAGTTTATGCTAGAAGATATCCAAGCCAGAGAAGAGCAGGACCCCAGGATCAAGTTGCAGGAGCATGTCACAAAGTCAGGCATATTTTGTAACATCAATTTGCATTTGACAATAAAAGGTTGAAGCGTCTTTCTTGTCCGAAATTAAGTGTTTATTGAAGTGATATACTTGTTTGGATCTGTTTTGGTTAATATTGAATGTTTAAATTGCTTTGTCTTTTTTCCATCATTATATATTATCCAAGATACGCTGAGAAAGGTACTTGTATTGCAGGTTTAATGAACGGGAAGTGGACTTGAGGATCGAGCGCAAGATCGAATAAGAGCTAGGATCGAACGTCATTCGAAAGGTATGTTCTCAAGGCCTATAACCTATTTCCTTTCATGAAAATCTCTGTAACACAGTTAATACGCTTACCTGTCATCCCCTTTCAGTTGATAGTATCAGTTTCCTTACTATAGGGTAGTTTTTCCCGCCAACAATGAACCAATCGAATTCGAGGAGATTGGCTTCTTCCATGTCCTCCAAGATATAAACGGTGAAGTAAATCTCTAATCCAACTTGGCCTGTCATCTAGATGAAGGAATCTGTGTAAAAATTGGTATCACTATCTATATCCCAACTCCTCAAATGGATATTAAATTTAAGTATTTTAGGAACAATTTAAAAAGTGGGGGATCTTCTACTACTCCCTCATTAATCTTAGCATCAACTTTAAGTATATCAGACCAACATTAATCGCAACACATGCAATGATATACGTCGCAAGAGTTTCTCCATGAGTAATGACAGGGCATTAAAGGGATCAAATATTAATGGGAAAGCTTCACACGTGCCATCACTCCCAATGTCACTGTGATACCCCCAAGACATTCTTATTTATTTTTTATTTAATAATTTTGAGGATATTCCAAAACAATTATTATTTTGTAAGAGTTATTTAAAAAATCAAAAATACTCACATGGGATGTGAGTGATACTTTTCACAACAATTATTATTTTTATTAGTAATAAAAAGGAAAAGACACTTTGAGAATTCAGTTGAAAGAGGGGACACCACCATGAGACAAACAAGTGTAAATCAAGCAAGAGATGTTTTTTCAATCAAATCCAATCTAAAAGCTCAACCAATAGACAAGATCCTAAATCATAGGGATTGAAGGATTGATTGATATTTGATTGAGATGGCACAAGACCTTAGCAAAAACTATAAACTGGTGCATTGAGATATCATAGGACGTTGTGTTGTGCAAAAAGAAATTGTTGCTATAAGGGCATGTTTGAGTATTTCTCTTTTGATTGTAAATCCATAACTAAGCTTGTTACAAACTCTAAGAGAGAGTGTTGTGCTCAATGTTTGCTTGCTAGTTCTATTGTGTATAGTGGTGATTCAGCTCGGGGATGGAGTTAGGCTAGCGATTGTGTTTCTCTCTTCTGCGGTTGGGAGGAACTGATTCTCCAAGTAGTCATTCTCATTATATATATTTCAAATTATGGTATTATCTATTATGTTTTGCATATGTGTGGTGAATAATGTATGCATATATACTATGTTTTCATTCCCTGCCATGGGCGAACATTACATATTTGTTATATATATATATATATATATATATATATATATATATATATATATATATATATAGATTATAGTTATAACGTTGAAACTATTGCAAGAAAATGACAATCTATGGGTAGTTTTGTTTTATGATTTCAATTGGTCATGGTAAATTCCTGTGGGATTTACATAGACACTGTGTTCATGTAATATGGGAGTGTTCAGATTAAAATCAAAGCCCTGCAAATTTCTTTATAATCGATTCCTATTTTGAATAGTAACTCTGTGCAAATCCTTTTTTTGTTGGATAAAAACCTTGTGTATTTCGATTATGATAAACGTTGTGGGTTGGATCGAAACCCCATGGAAACACTGAACCATGTGTGCTTTTATTATGAAGTATGAATTTGCATATGGATGGGTCAATATCCTTTACACATTATGCGCCTGTTGGAACGAAACAATGTACATTTCTTCAATAATGAAAATTGGATCAGAATCCTGTGTTTGTGGATCGAAATCTATGTGCAAGTCTTTTAAAACAAAATCCTGTCAAACATTGCATTCCATGTAGTTTGGGGAATCAAAATTTGTGTAAACGATGTATAGTTCGCCATTTCCAAAGGGATGGAATCATATTCTGTGAATCCTAGATTGAAAAATCTGTACATTTCTTCCATAATCAATTTTTAATCTGGATTGTAACTTTGTGCAATCCTTTGTCAGTTCAAAGTAAACATTGTTGGAATTGAACTCTGTGTAAATGCCAACCTTGTGTAGTGCGTATTGCCAAATGGATGAAATCGATCTCTATGTAAATATTGTATCCTGTATCGTTGAGGATCGAAACTCTGTATATTTCCTTTATGATGCACATTTGCAAATGGGATCGAAACCCTATAAATTCATTTTATAAACAATTTTATTGAATCGTAACTCTATGCATTTCTTTTAAATTGAAACCCTGTTCAAATGTTGAATATAGTATAGTTTGTGGATCAAACATCGTGTAAAATGATTGAACCATGTATGGATTGTATTTTCCAAAGGGATGGAATCGATCTCTATGTAAAACGTTGAATAATTTGTAGTTGTGGATCAAACTTTTTGTAAACCATGTATAGTTCATTCACAATAAACTTGTTGGATAGATCGAAACTATGATGAAAATGTTTAATACTGTGTAGCTATGGATTAAACCCTGTGTAAATATTGAACCTGTGTGGCTTGTTGAATTGAAACTTTGTAATCTTGGTTAGTGATGTGGATCAAAATCCCTTTGTATAACTCAGTTCCCTATTCATAATTCTAGCTATGTTATTAAATTCTCTATGTTGTTTATAATTAACGATTGTTGGATTTATCAAATAAGTTATGTTTCTAATGTATTTTGTGGATGGAT